>CM056206.1:7544651-8107500 GCA_029692085.1 Gymnothorax javanicus | reverse complement strand
AATCATGGCCTGAGATCAACAAGTATGGAATTACTCAACAGTGGAAAAAAACTGAAAAAACGATGCTAACCCTAAGTGAGTTCTGCTGCATTATATTTTTGTCTGCGGAACGAGGACCAAAAGCTCACTCAGTTTCATCTTCTTGTTCTTCCTGGTGTGGACACTAACTTTTCAGTGCTTCTCCTCCGTTATTACTCAACATATCGTCAAGAAACTTGACACGCGTATTCTCCATGTCAGCGCACAGGCATTAACTGAGCCAGATTTCGCAAAAAGAGCAAAAGGGCCTGACAACCGGACTACAGACCCAAATGGAGAAAAATGTTTTTTCGTCAAAAACATTAAGTTGCAAACTATGTACGGTTGAGGGATTCCAAATTCAGGAGAGATGGGGGGGAGGAGTCATCAATGAAATTTAGGAATAGAGTAACTAAACCTTAGGGAAACCAGGCCTACCTAGTATCCCATAATCCTGGACTCATTGTACATGGGTTCCACGTGGTTCCAGGAGATATAAATCCAAGTTTTGGCAGGTTGTAGATTCTGCTGATTACTTTTGGGCGGCGGTCTGGAGCTGAAAAGAAACAGAGTGAATGTGGGATATCGCTGAAGAAATTCTGGCAGCATCAGTGTCAACTGTAATTTTAATTACGGTAATGCAGTGAAAATGCAGAAATCGCGGTGCTGTGTGAACACGCTGAATGTAGGTACTGTATATGATGAGCAGTAATATGGGTAATTCGATCTCATGCAAACGTCATGAATGTAATATGAAGCGATGCAAAAACGCGGTTAAGGAAAGTTAAACGCGGGGCCCTTACGCGACTTCTTAGTGAACATCTCGCAGATGTCCCCCGGGGGCCCGGCCGCATCGTTATAGGCGCGGACCTCCACCATGTAGTGCGAGTCCGCAGCATATTCTCTCTAGCCGCGTGCGATCCAGGCCTCGTTATAATACCGCCCTCCACCCTGTACCGCTAATACGGCAGGACCTCGTTCAGTCGCGTCATATTCTCCATGGTCTGGTTCACAAACAGCCGGTTAGCTGCCCCTTCGTTGTAGTACTTCCTCCAGTAAGGGATCTGGGAGAGGAAGCCAGTCTGTTAAAGTCTATCCCATAACTCTTCAGTGGCGGATTTAGCTGCTCCTTTAATTAATGGTGGTCACAATCATCTTTTTCACTCCATACGAAGCCAATGGGAGCAGATCGAGTGCTTCATTTTTGAGAGCAGATTGCTGTAAATTTTTATCATGAGAAGTCATCAATTGTGTGATTTTTTTTGGTCAAAGAAATTATGAAAACCTAAAAAAAAAATTTCACCGAAATCTCCGGTGCTAAGGTTGATCAATAGTCCCGATCAACTTTACAGTACCAGACCATTCAGCACAATTATGTTTCCAAATGGTCAACAACTGTCTGACATCAAAACTAAACCCTACCAAGCACCATATTAAGCCTGGTATCGCAACACCTCAGGATTTCAGCATCCAATGCAGAGGCGATTCCACACTGATCACTCTCTGTGCAGAAAAAAATTGGGTGATAATATGAGCAGAATGTGCCTTTTGCTAACTTCAATTAATGCCCACTCTTTCTCAAAAAGGAATTCAACCTGAGGATTTGTCTGCAGGTTAGCATGTAAAAACCCCAAAGTAAATTTCAAAAAATCCTATTTCAAATTTGTATATAATTCTGGCCTGTGAAGACAACACTCTTCTTGAGAGGATATAACCTTGAAAGGGAAGAGGATGCAGCTGTGAAAGCTGAAATGCTGATGCAGTGATCTTTTGCTCTCTGGATGTACCTGGTACCCGTCCACAGGCTGCTGGAAGACGGGCAGCCACCAGATCAGGGCCTCGGTGGCGGACAGGGCACTGCACCCAACGTCAGCTGGAGCCTCCGTGGGCACTGTGAGGACAGGGAGGGGAGGTTAGAGTCGATACTGTACGATCATCAGCGGCGCGCCACTCACATAGATAAAGGCTCGTAAGAATGGCCAGGTATAGTCCCAGAATAAAGAGAGTTGCGATAACTCAAGAATAGGAGCCATTTTGTTTCTATCATGCAAAAACCGCTGCACAATGGGCATTGTCACATATTTTGTTTTTTTTTTTTTCTGAAAGAAAACATACTCATTTTGGGGGAAAAACAACATAGCAGCTTGTAATGATTTAAACAAGCATATGAGGGGAAAATGTTCAGACATGAGAAAAAAAGAAATTGGGAAAAAAAATCTCATTCACTTCGAGACGGTGCCTGAAAAGGTAATGGAGACAAAATGGCTCCATAAGCAGATTTGCCGAAACCCACATGTCACAAAGCCCTCTATCTAGGGACTGTAGGACCTGGTACTGCAGAGCAAACGCTACAGTAACATCTGTTATAGGTCAAAGGTCATGAGCCCTTTCAGCTGTGGGGTCACTAGTGAGATGAGAGCAGGGGTGGGGAATCTTATCCAGAAAGGGCCGGTGTGGGTGCAGGCTCTCATTCCAGCCAAGCTGCCACACGCCTGATTCTACTAATCAACCTCTGGGATCTTTGCTAAGGACCTTGATTAGTAGAATCAGGCGTGCAATTACCTGGCTGGGATGAAAGCCTGTGCCCACACCGGCCCCTTTCTGGAAAAGGTTCCCCACCCTCGGATTAGAGAGTTCTGAACCAAACATTCCAATGCTGATCCAATGCTGCTGCTCACTAAAAACAGAGAAAACAGTGGATTTTGATAACAGGCTTAAAATTGCACTTTTTCAATGCAAGATCTATCTCCAATAAGACTTTTATCTTAAATGATTTTCATGTTTTTAGTAGAATCTTGGTTGCAATCACATGACTATAACCCGCTTGTTGAACTGTGTCCTCCAAACTATGCTTGTTTTAGCCAACCAAGAGTCAGTGGCCGTGGTGGCGGTCTAGTGAGTGTTTTCATGAAAAACTTAAAATGTTCTCAAGTTACCTGCGATGATTTCTCTTCTTTTGAGGTTCTTACATTTAAAATCTGTAGTCCCCATCTAATCATCTTTGTTATGATTTATCGCCCCCCAAAACTGCTCGGCAGCTTTTTAGCAGAATTTTCTGAATTCCTATCCAGGCTTGTTTATTGATTTTGACAGAGTTGTTCATTGTGGTGATTTTAGCATTCATGTTGACGATTCCACTGATGTTTATGCTACTGATTTTTTGAACATCACCGCTTTTTTTTAACTTCAGTCAGCACGTGTATGGGGCTGGGCAAACTCATAACCGTGGGTCATACACTGGACCTCGTCTTTACTCTGGGGGTAAGAATATCTGCTGTAAAACTAATAGATATGACAGTATCAGATCAAAAATGCATAGTTTTTTGATTGTGAATTACCTGTGATCAATACGGTTGCCGAGCACCTTATGACTCACTTCCTCAACGCATCAACACATATCGTCACCCTATTAAAATAATGGCCTAAGTCATTTTTTGATGAAAATTTGTTTTTGGCCTGAACCATCTCTTACTCTGCATTTGGTGAAGTTTTTTGTATTTTCCCAAAAACTTGAAAAAAAAAAAAGACTTAGGGCATTAGTTTGGCTCTCTGTTTGATTTTTCCAATACCAATTGTGAAGGCCGTGTGCGTCTATGGCTGGTGCTATCCAAACTGGCTATGTACTCCGGTTAGAGAGAAGCTGCCACCTCCAATTTGAAGTCAACAATAGTTTATTATGCCGATCCAGCAGGCTTGCAGGTGTTCAGATGCTCCAATGTGCAATAACATTTATGCACATGGCTGTGAGAGCCAATGTGTATGTGTGTGGTTTCTGTTAAGGGAAATACAAGCATGTAAATATATAATAAGTACAGTAAACATACATACAAATGCCTTGTACAAACAACTATAACCATTGTATTAACCAGTTCTGATTTTAGCCACTAGATGGCAGCTTATGACCACGAATGGATCACAGAACACACAGTACAGTCTTCTTCACGAGCTCAACTAGCGGCGCGAAAGGCACAGAAAAATACCTGACAGCACAAACTAGCGCAGCGGTTGCGATAAATTAGATTAAACTTTGCCGGTCGGTACAAACAGAAATATACTACAGTTACTGAACAAGTAGCAAAGAAATACCGAGATAAACGCCACTGCAGTCACATAATAGCAATTTGGCTACTTGTTCATGCATTAAGTTTCTTAGCACTGCCGGAACTGAGGCATCAAGCTATAGCTAAGTTGGCATTTACAGCAGACATACCGAAAGTTACCAAAGTTGTTTCACAGCGAATATACCAAAGAATTATCAACATTGTTACATGGCTCATATATGTAGCTTAAATGCTTGAACATGCATAACTAGTACTTACAGTTTCATTAACGCACACACAAAGAAGTTGGAACAGCGTAAGCAACGTGGAGGAACTCAGTACTCATGTCGGGGACTCACTACTAAGAACAAACACATTTGCGCATGAGCACAAGTCTCTCAGTCCACAGAGTGACGTCAGCTTCCTGCGTCCAGCAGGGACTTTCCCACAGCCGCCCCCGGACTCGTGACAAGTACGCATTAACAGTAAAGTCACTGCTGGGCTAGGTGATGTCTCTTTCGTCAGGCATCTTCGGTAGCTCGATCAACTTGGCAACAGGCCGAGAGTAGGTGTTGCCCTTGATGTCCACCTCTGCCGTGCGTATCTTACCGTCGTCACTAGGTATAATTCTGGTGACACGGCCAACAGGCCAGAGAGCTCTTGGGAGCTGTGGGTCGACCACCATGACGACGGTGTTCACAGCCAGGTCTGAAGTTGCAGTTCGCCATCTCTGCCGCAGTTGGAGACTGGGGAGGTACTTGCGTGTGAACTAAGCCCAGAAGTGGTCAGCAAGTACCTAGCTGTGTCTCCATCGGCGTCGTCCGAGCAGGTTGCTGGATCCATACACAGCCTGAGGGAGTGAAGCATCCCGCCGCCCCATCAGCAGGAGGTTTGGTGTGACAGGATCGGGGTCTGCAAGGTCTGATGATGCATAGCCCAGTGGTTTAGAGTTCAGTATTCCCTCTATTTCCACTAGAACTGTCATCAGTACCTCTTCAGGAATGACCTGGTTCTTAAGGATTACTTGTAGAGAATCCTTAACAGATTTAATCTCCCTCTCCCATGATCCTCCAAAGTGAGGAGCAAGAGGTGGATTAAATTTGAAGGCAATGCACTGCTTAACCAACTGCTCCTTGAGTGACGGCTCTAGTGATTCAAAGGCCTCCTTAAGTTCCCTCTCTCCGCCACGAAAGTTAGTGCCTCTATCACATAATAGCTCGTAGGGCTTTCCTCTTCGTGCAATGAAGCGACGGAGTGCCAGAAGGAAGGAGTCAGTGTCCATACTAGGCACTAAGTCCAGATGAAGGCACCTGGTAGTGAGACACTTGAATAGAATTCCCCATCTTTTCTCCTGTCGGCGTCCAATCTTCATGGTGTATGGGCCGAAACAGTCTACACCAGTAGACCAGAAGGGGGGCTGTTTGAGTCTGAGTCGAGCCGTTGGGAGGTCAACCATTTTAGGAATTACGGGTTTACTACGCCATTTACGACACTCCACACACCTCCGCTGGTGTTTCTTAATGGCCTGACGATCACAGAGTATCCAGTAAGCCCTCCTGATCTCTGCAAAGACTCTTTCTGGACCTGCGTGCAGCAGGCGCTCGTCATAATCTTGTACCAACAGCTGGGTTATGGGGTGGTCAGGTGAAAGGATAATTGGATGCAGGGTGTCATCGGGTAGATCTTCAGCTTTACGGAGGCGACCTCCAACTCGAATAAGGCCTAGAGTCTGGTCATACTCTGGAAACAGGGAACTAAGGCAACTGGTTGGCCGGACTGGGCGAGAGTGCTGCAGTGCAGTGTTTTCTTCAGGGAAACTCTCTGTCTGTGCTCGCCATAGGAGAGCTATCTCTAAGTCTAGTCTTTCAGAGGCGGACATAGATGATGCTGCCGCCCCATGAAGGGACTCATATGTAGCCTGAAGCAAGTCGGACCATTTACTGTACTGCGTTGGGTCGGGTAGAGATGCATCAGCAACTATGAGCTTTCCACAAAATGTGGATTTCCTGAGCTCATCTGTTTCTGCTACTTTGACGGATGGGTTAACTGGCCAGTCAGCAGGAGTAAAGGAATTCAGGTCCTTTGTTCCAGCGAGTAGGTTGTGATAACTGGTGGAGTGTTTAACCCCTAGTGATGTCATCTGCTGGATTTTGCTCAGAAGGGACATATCTCCAGTCACTGACATTCGTGTGCTCCTGGATCTCAGCAATACGTGTCCCAACAAACACTTTATACTGAGATGAGTCAGAATGGATCCAGCTGAGCACAGTAGTAGAATCTGACCACATAAAGGTTTGCCTTATTGATAAGGTTACCTCAGAATGTAGCAATTCGGCTAACTGACTCCGGTCAACTGCACTCAGCTCCAGCCTGGGCATAGAGAGCTGCCTTCTTGGTGCAACGCGGGATCTAGCCATAACAAATGATACCTGTACCTGCCCTTCATCGTCCTCTGCACGCAGATAGGCTACAGATCCATATGCCCTCTCTGAGGCTTCGCGAAAAGATGTGAAGGTCCATAGCTGAGTGGTCATGATCCACACTGGCAGGCATGTAGCGCTGAGGCATGGTGATGTGTTGTAGGAGATAGAGCTCGTTCCCCCATGTCTGCCATACTGGGAGGAGTTCACCAGTAATGGGCTCATCCCATCCTTGTTCCTTCTTCCATATAGCTTGAATCAAGATCTTGGCACTTTTGGTGAAGGGGATAATGTAGCAAAGTGGGTAGTACTCGGTATACATTTCTCAGGGTAGGCTCAGTGTCCGCAGTTTGGCGATGTTTATAGCCGATGGTGTCAGTTGGGCAGTGCCACCGGAGGCCTAGAGTTGATTCTTGAGCCACAGCTCACAACCTTCAGACCTTGCTTCTGGGGGAAGATGAGCAATGACCTCTGACCTATTGCTGGCCCACTGTCTCATGTCAAATCCCCCAGCAGTGAGCAGGGCTCTCATATTGTCGATAAGCTGTTTGGCTTGTGAGGGGGAACAGAGAGACTGAAGACAGTTATCGACGTAAAAGGCTGTCATGACAGAATCCAATACCTCTTGGTAACCAGTGCTGTTGTCTTTGGCATGTCTTTGGAGTGCGTATATCGCACAACAAGGGCTGCAGACTGTGCCAAAGGGCAGGACACGCCATTCATAGATGTCTGGGCTGCGCTGTTTCTCCATATCCTGCCATAAGAAGCGGAGCGGGGGTTGATCGTCAGGGAGGAGCCTAATTTGGTGGAACATACCACGAATATCCCCACTAATTGCAATGGCCTTCTCTCTGAACCTAAAAAGCACGCCCAGCAATGATGATCCAAGACTAGGTCCAGGAAGCAGGATGTCGTTTAAAGCAATCTGCTGGTACTTAAATGAGCAGTTAAAACCACTCTAGCCTTCCCATTGTGGTGGACAATGTGGTGAGGAATGTAACATGATTCCTCAGATTGGTTAGCCTCAACACTGCTAATCTTTACTACATACCCAGCTTTCTCCAGCTTCTGAATCTCTTGATTGTATACATTAGCTAGATCAGTGCTGTTGGCCAGGCGATGCTCCGTAGCTCTTAGGAGGGGCATCACAGCTGATGGAGGAGCATGTAGTCTGGGTGCAGCTGGCTTTTGAAGGAGAGGTGTAGCGTAGTGGCTTATTCCATCCACTGTGACACGGACTGTCTGATTCTCCAGCAGACTGATGGCTATCTGATCCTGCTTGGAGCGCATCACCTTCTTCTCTGATCTGTACGACAGGGTATCCATTTGCCACAGCCGCTCAACATGCTGGTATAGATCCTGGGTAGGTGACAGAAATGCTGTATGCAGACAGGAAGTTTCACTTGTTGGGCTCTGGAGAAAGTTTGTAGGTCCCTGCATAGCCCAGCCAAGCAGTGTTCACACAGCGATGGGGCCACCTGGAGGTCCCATATGTACAAGGCAGACAGGAGTAATTAGATGAGGATGATCTGAGCCAATTAAGAGCATAGGCTTTACCCTACTGAATGGTTGCATTGGAATTCCAAGGAGATGGCTGTACTTTTTCTTGAGTGCTTCAACTGGACATGATTGTTTGGCAAGGCTCAGCTCCTCAGCTGTGAAGGCGTGGTGGATGTGGTATTTCACCTTGGCTTTGGCTTGAGATGACACCTCAAATGATACGGAAGCACCTTTTAGCTTTACGACATCTTGTCTAATGGTTCTAAGTGGCAACACTTCTTCTTCTTTAAGGAGACCGAGGTGTTTGGCAGCAGCTGGAAGGATAATGGTTCTTTCGGACCCATCGTCCAACACGGCGTGCGTATCGAGTCTTACTACCATTGTGCAGCTGGACAGGGACAACTTTCAGCATGACATGCCTAGAGCTACTGGCCTGGCCAACATATACCATACTGAAGGAAATGCTGACAGTAAGGACACTCTGATTGGCCTTGAGGGCTACCTCATGTAGGACTGGAAGGTGCTGCTCGTTGCAGGTGGAGCATGGCCTATATAGAGTGCAGCTCTCTGGTTTATGCCCGCGCCCACATCTCCAGCACTTCTTGTTCTCTGTTATCCAAGTAGACTTCTCAGCAGTATTCAGTTTGGCAAAATTAGCACAGGCACTGAGGTAATGTTCCTGATTTGAGCAGCAGGGGCAGTATGGCTTAAAACGCTCCCACTTCTTAACGGACTGGGCTGACTGAGGATTTGCTGTGGATGTACTAGGGACCTGAAGTGGCTCTAAGGTTTCCTGTTGGTTGTTTATATAGACACTTGCAAATTTGGAATTCTGGGACTTAGCTGCCCTATGTACTTTACGTTCTGTCTGCACAGATTCCATCCGAGCTGTCTCAGTAGCTCGCCTTGAGACCTGTATAGCTTGTGCCTTCCTCTCTAGCCACTCTGCCAAGTCAGGGAGTGTATATGTTTGATCAGTACCACTGCGGATGATTCCCTGTGATAAACAATGCCCAGCAAAACGGTCTCTATAGTTGGTAGGCAGTTTGCTGAGTAGAATGTCCACATGAGAGCCACATCTCAGCTCCGCTCGGGAGGGCCCATCCATGGTGCTTAGTAGACCCACTAATGTACTAACAGCAGATGAAAAGTCCTCAAAGGCTTGTGCATCCCCTGGCTTGATAGGTGGAGAGTTGAGTATGGCCTTCAGTTCTCCTTGGACAAGCTGGCGTGGCTGACCATAACGTTGTTCAAGAGCCTGCATTGCACTAGTATATGGTGTTCGATTGTCCATATATCTCTTAGCCACCTGATAGGCATGTGGCAGTTTGAGAAGGTCTAACAACACCTGGTATTTGTAATCCTCTGATAGGTGCTTGTGAGGACCAAGCACACTGTCCAGTCCTTTCTTAAGCAAAATGAAGTCACCCTCTTTCCCAGTGCTGAATGCAGCGAGATTCGGTTTCGGTATGCCATATGAAGAAGCAATTGCCATTTCCATAATACTGGGGACTACGGGGCCTGCTGCAGGCATGGCTGGTGCAGGTGCAGCGCCGGGTGGAAAAGTGGACATATGCTGCACTGGTGGCGGTGGTACATACTGTGGGTAGTATGTTCCAGGTGGATAATGAGAAAGAGCTTGGTACGGAGGATATATCTGGTAAGATGGGAGAGGAGGACCAGCGTACTGAGCAAAGTGTTGTGGAGGAGGTGGGTAGGTGGGCTGAGGCTGAGGACGAGGCATAGCGGGCTGGGCTAGCGGAGCCTGATGCACGGTAGGCTGTGGCGCAGACTGTGATTGCAAAGCAGCATCCTGAGCAGATGGGGACCCACACAGAGGCGCATGATGAGCAGGCACAGCATGATCTGGAGATACCTGTGACTCAGGCTGAAGGGCTGGCCGGGTATGCATGATTTGCTCTGGTCCATGTTGTTCTCCAGTCTCACCCTCTAATGGGTCAGGCTGCTGTGACTGGAGATCCAAAAGTGGTGACTGCTGTGGTGGCTCTTTGTCCTCCAAGTCAGACTTCCGGTGTGGACTGTGAACAGAGGATTGCGGTGAGGACGAACGGCGACTGTCTAGTTTGAGCCTTGGCAGGCTAGAGTACTGATGTAAATATGTAGGGTACAGTGGAGAATATACTGGATGACTTTGCGGGTAAAGCATGCGTTTAGCACTGTCCATCGCAATCTGCAGCTCTTCCATCCTTTTACTTATGTCTCTGAAACAGGTCTCTAAGCGTTGCCATCGTTCCTCCTCACTGGTCCTGTATGGGCTTGGGACCGGAGTAGTGAACTCAGCCTGCGCTCTGTCCATAGACAGTTGGCTTTCAGTGGCCTGATGATGGTATCTCTCCGATGGGGCTTGCTGCTTGGCTGTGTTGTCAAGCTCAAAGTCCTCCAGATATCCTGGGAGCCACCGTGCTCTCGCTGGGACGGGAAGGAATACTTGATTCTCTATCAATTTTCTTGGGGGTAGCCATACCGTAGTTGGGAAGGTAATCCGGCTCGAAGGACCACTTGTGAAGGCTGTGTGCGTCTATGGCTGGTGCTATCCAAACTGGCTATGTACTCCGGTTAGAGAGAAGCTGCCACCTCCAATTTGAAGTCAACAATAGTTTATTATGCCAATCCAGCAGGCTTGCAGGTGTTCAGATGCTCCAATGTGCAATAACATTTATGCCCATGACTGTGAGAGCCAATGTGTATGTGTGTGGTTTCTGTTAAGGGAACTACAAGCATGTAAATATATAATAAGTACTGTAAACATACATACAAATGCCTTGTACAAACAACTATAGCCATTGTATTAACCAGTTCTGATTTTAGCCACTAGATGGCAGCCTTTGACCACGAATGGATCACAGAACACACAGTACAGTCTTAGTCACGAACTCAACTAGCGGCGCAAAAGGCACAGAAAAATACCTGACAGCACAAACTAGCGCCGCGGTTGCAATAAATTAGATTAAACTTTGCCAGTCGGTACAAACACAAATATTCTACAGTTGGTGAACAAGTAGCAAAGAAATACCGAGATAAACACCACTGCAGTCACGTAATAGCAATTAGGCTACTTGTTCATGTATTAAGTTTCTTAGCACTGCCGGAACTGAAGCATCAAGCTATAGCTAAGTTGGCATTTACAGCAGACATACCGAAAGTTACCAAAGTTGTTTCACAGCGAATATACCAAAGAATTATCAACATTGTTACATGGCTCATATAGGTAGCTTAAATGCTTGAACATGCATAACTAGTACTTACAGTTTCATTAACGCACACGGCAACACAAAGAAGTTGGAACAGCGTAAGCAACGTGGAGAAACTCAGTACTCATGTCGGGGACTCACTACTAAGAACAAACACATTTGCGCATGAGCTCAAGTCTCTCAGTCCACAGAGTGACGTCAGCTTCCTGCGTCCAGCAGGGACTTTCCCACACCATTGATTAAGCTGACTGCTTCAATTCAATCTGCCTGTCTATTCGAACTACCATTGCACCTCTTAAAGTTAGGTCTAAGTCCTCAGTAAGAAAGCAACCCTGGATAAATGATGACATCCGCAGTTTCAAAAGGGAATGCAGAAAAGCAAAGCGCAGATGGAAAAAATCCAATCTCCATGTACATTATACCACTATGAACAAGTTACTGTTACATTTTTAACAAAATGGTCAAAGCTGCAAGAACACTTTATTTTTCTGATCTCATTTCCACTCATCAACATAACCCTAGAGTTCTATTTAAAACTGTTGAACAGCTAGTAAATCCTCTCCCCCCTCTAGCCCCAGCTGAAAACGATGCTGATTGCGAAATGCTTTTACGTTACTTTATTGATAAAGTGGAGACTATTAGAGCCTCTATTATAACAAGTGCAACTTACTCTCTTAACCTCCCGCAACATGATTATTTTAACCAATTTTATTCTATCACCCTATCTGAACTTCTAGAAATGGTATCACATATGAGAGTGTTGTCCAGCCCACTTGATGTGGTACTGACAAAGTTTTTACTGAAAGTTATGGATATCGCTTGACTACGTAAATTTGTTAGACGCATCTTAAATATGACTTTCAGCATTTTTCTTAGCCAAGTAAAAAACTAAGTTTAAGTTTTACTTAGACTAAGTATTGAATTGAATACCAGCCCTGGACCTTAACTCTGCTTTTGACACAATTGAACATAGCATCCTCTCACACAGACTGAGGCACTGGGCGGGGATATCGGGTAGAGCTCTACAATGGTTTTCATCTTACCTATCAAATAGGAAGTTCTGTGTCTCAGTAAACAATTATGTTTCCTCACTTCCTCGCATCAAATACGGTGTCCCTCAAGGGTCAGTTTTGGGGCCCATTCTCTTTTCGCTATATATGCTTCCTCTTGGGCACATTATACAAAGAAGCGGCGTGTCTTATAACTTTTATGCGGATGATTCGCAGATGTACCTGTCCGTGAGATCCTCAGACCCCAATATGCTTAATTCTCTTAATGATTGCTTGTCTGAAGTTACGACTCGGATGTCACAAAACTTTCTCCAGCTAAACTCAAATAAAACAGAGATAGTGTTGACTGGGCCCAAAAAAATGACAAAGCAAATCCCCTCACCTGCTTGTCCCTTGATTAATCACATCAAGCCCATTGCAAGGAATCTGGGAGTGTGGTTTGATGCAAATCTAAGTTTTGAATATCACACAACAAAGCTTGTGCAATCATGTTTTTATCATATGAGAAACATTTCAAAAATACGCTCTATATTATCTTTTAAAGACACAGAGTCAATTTTACATGCTTTTATCTCATCACGCCTGAATTTCTGCAACAGCCTTTTTGCCTTCTTGAATCAAAAATCTGTTAATAGACTTCAAAATGAGCAGAAGTCAGCTGCCAGGCTTTTAACTAGAACTAAAAAACATGGCCACATCACTCCTGTTTTAGCTTCCTTGCATTGGCTCCCAGTGTGTTTTAGAATTGATTTTAAGATTTTACTGATGACTTTTAAAGCCCTTAATGGCTTCGCTCCCACATATATTGCTGACCTTTTAGTACCTTATATACCAGGATGTACCTTGAGATCCTCGGGCAAAGGTCTTTTGTAGGTTCTGTGTGCCCGGCTGAAAACTAAAGGGGACAGGGCCTTTTCAGTCAGGGCCCCAAGGCTTTGGAACAATCTGCCCAAGGAAATTCGGTCAGCTGAGTCATTCAACTCCTTTAAATCCCTCCTTAAAACATATTTTTATCGGAGAGCCTTCCCTGATCTTTTCTAAGTTTGAACTGTTTTAATGTTTTTTTTTTTTTGATAAATGTTTTTACTGTTTTACCTGCTACTGGACGTTTGAATCTGTTTTTATCTTGCTGCTTTCTTTGTGAAGCACTTTGTAATGTGAATTTTGAAAAGTGCTCTAAAAATAAAGATTATTATTATTATTATTATACCGCCATTTTTCTCCCCAACTACCTTACCCTGATGCCCACTCCAGCTCAAAGGTTGTGTACGCAGAGCTTCTCTGCCAAAGCTTTCTTTGATAATCTCATAAAAAGACAACTGCAGGCAATTTATACCCATCTCCTCTCCCACGCCTCGGTCAGGCTGGATTACGCTGTGTTTTTCACTATTGTAGAATCTGGAGACGTTCCTGCGTATGGCTGATAAGCTCGGACCAGAGCCTGGCCAAATAGCAATAAAACTTTTAGGGCCTTCCCCCTAGGATGTTCCTTTAGCCTGCAAGTGGAAGGTGTCAATGGTCTTTGGGTGTCCCTGGTTTGTACTGAATTGGGGGGGTAGTTACAAAGCCCTGACTGACACAATGCCCCTGTGGAGTCATATCACTGTCCCCAATGTTAAAGTCCAGTTATATTAATCTGTTTAAAATAATCTAAACCTCTGAGAACGTCACAATATGCTTATATGTTAAATATTCTGCTAAGAAATCACTTCTGGGCTTATAACCCAATTTACCTATATATTAATTCATCTTAAGATTTTTGCCTGACAACTGCATCATATTAGTACATATTCATATCATGTTTGATCTTGTTATTCTCAGGGGAATCCAAGGAGTTGAATGGAGTATGTTTCATTCCCATTGAAATTATGGTTCATTCCCTTTTGGAAACTCCTGAGAATTTGGTCAGAATCCTCTCTGGTAATCACCCTATTCTCCTCTCTCTGCTGAAGTGTTTTATTACATCCTCCCAATGGTGGTAACCCAAAAACCGGATTCGACCCCCCTTCCAGGTGTCTATGGCCATGCCGCCTGGATCAAAGACGTGGTTTGGCTTAAAGCAAAGAGAAACAATCCATTCTGGGAAGATCGAATCGACTTCCCCCACATCCCTATGCCGTATGTAGCCAATCTATATAGTCAGGGAAGATTGTATCCGATCTCTCCCCGCGCACGTTAGTGTGTGTGTAGCCTTCTTCGCCAGGTATGACTTCACCCTCATTTTCTAAATTGTGTGTAACTTGTAATTGGTTTAACGTTGATTTGTTTGATTTAAGCTTTTGCCTACCTGGTGAATAAATTATTGTTATTCCCTTTAAGCTTTTCGTGGTCTCTGTGACTCCTAATCCTTTTTATCTTTCGAGCCAGCTTTACCCGGTAAAGGGCGATTCCTTACCATTCCAGACTAGCTAGCTGATGTTTATAGGTAGTGACGGGTTTTAAGTTGGATTGCAAACTGGTCTACTTATATAAAGGGTTTATGTAGTACCAGTCCTGGGGATTTGGCCTTAAGGGCACCCTTGGGCTTAAAGTTGGTGCCTGGCCGATCCCCTTAAGGGCCCTGTGGTGCACATAAATCTGGGTTCATGATATGTTTATGCCAAAGGTGCTACTATCATGGTAATTTCTTCCATCCTCTAGAATTCTCACCGAACTAAGAGGCACTGCTAAATTAGTTGGCTCGGTTGAGTAACTGGTTTTCACGGAAAAGTCTGGGGGGCGAGCTGCCAAACAGATTCACGAGGTTGTCATTAAACTATAAATTCTAATTCTAATTTGGAGTCAGATATTTAACGAGGGTATAACTAAATTTGGTATTCTAAATGTATAATGGAGTCAGATTAATTGTAAACCGCTGTGTTTTTGTGCCCCGTTTCTCGAACGGAGAAAATAGATCCATTTTATTGCAATTCACACCAGCAGGGAGGACATTGAAGTTAATGCCAGCCTAAAAGAACACGTGGATCCTTCGCCCTGCAATTTCCGCCGTTGGTATTGTTTTGTGGGTTTTACACTATTATACATGGATTGAGCTGGTTTTACTCATATAATCATCTCATCAACCAGGTTGATCACCTGTTTCACTCCACCAGCTTTGATCACCCATAACTAAGGCCGACGGGAATTTACAGCTGTTACGCCCTCCCAGTATTTTAAACTAATGTTCGCTAATATTTCAGCCGCGTCGCCTGTCAGCTAAATGCAGCCATTAAGTCCCATGCATAACAATTTGGTCATTCTCAAACTGCAGGAAAGTTACTGCAATCTGGTTGAACCCTTTACCTACCGTCCAGGTGACTGTCAGCTCATCGCTGATACCCCCTGATCCACCAACACCAGTGGGAACCACTACAGGAACTATCAAAGAAAAAAAAAAACATAAGCTTTAGTATTTCATATTGATTCTGCTAAAAACATCAGCACAAACTGTGCTCCACGGGCCCATATAGCCATATGAACACTTACCACTGCTGCCAGCCAGGCCCTCTTAACAATATCAGTGTTATAGCTTTTCAGAAGCACTGCTAAATAACATGAGCTCTAGAGCTTTATACAAGCACTGCAAAATAACATGAGCTCTAGAGCGTTATAAAGGCACTGCTAAATAACATGATCTCTAGAGCTTTTCACAAGCTCTGCTAAATAAGATGAGCCCTAGAGCTTTTTCACAAGCACTGCTAAATAACATGAGCTCTAGAGCTTTATAAAGGCACTGTTAAATAACATGAGCTCTAGAGCTTTATAAAGGCACTGCTGAATAACATGAGCTCTAGAGCTTTATACAGGCACTGCTAAATAATATGCGCTCTAGTGCTTTATAAAGGCACTGCTAAATAACATGAGCTCTAGTGCTTTATACAGGCACTGCTAAATAACATGTGCTCTAGAGCTTTAAACAAGCACTGATAAATAATGAGCTCTTGAGCTTTATAAAGGCACTGCTAAATAAACAGAGTAAACAAGTTGATAAATAATGAGCTCTTTCTTTATAAAAAACAGTTTAACAAGTCAGCTCTGGTCAAGCACTGGTCAAACTCAAAGCAGACGAGGGAGAGCAATGAAAGGGAGCAGAGGAACAAATTAGACAATGAGCCAACTAATTAAAAAGCAGAGTGGGGAAAGCTGGGAGCCATGAGCTGCATTTCATGTTGACATTGACCCCTTTCTGATCCTAAATGTATCTAAGCTTTTAACTCTCTCAGCTTTCCCCACTCTGCTTGTTAGTTAGTTAGCTCATTGTCTAATTTGTTCCCCTACTCCTCACCTCACTGCTCTCCCTCGTCTGCTTTGAGTTTGAGCTAATGACCAGTGACTTGATTTGACTTGGACATGATGACTTGGTCACAACTCTGCTGCTAAATAACATGAGCTCTAGAGCTTTATACAGGCACTGCTAAATAACATGAGCTCTAGAGCTTTACACCAGCACTGCTAAATAATATGAGCTCTAGAGCTTTATACTGGCACTGCTAAATAATGAGCTCTAGAGCTTTATACAAGCACTGCTAAATAACATGAGCTCTAGAGCTTTATACAAGCACTGCTAAATAATATGAGCTCTAGAGCTTTATACAGGCACTGCTAAATAATATGAGCTCTAGAGCTTTATACAGGCACTGCTAAATAACATGAGCTCTAGAGCTTTATACAAGCACTGCTAAATAATATGCGCTCTAGAGCTTTATACAGGCACTACTAAATAACATGAGCTCCAGAGCTTTATACAGGCACTACTAAATAACATGAGCTCTAGAGCTTTATACAGGCACTGCTAAATAACATGAGCTCTAGAGCTTTATACAAGCACTGCTAAATAATATGAGCTCTAGAGCTTTATACAAGCACTGCTAAATAATATGCGCTCTAGAGCTTCATAGAGGCACTACTAAATAACATGAAATCTAGAACTTTATACAGGCACTGCTAAATAACATGAGCTCTAGAGCTTTATACAGGCACTGCTAAATAACATGAGCTCTAGTGTTTTATACAGGTACAGCTAATAATATGACCACTAAGACTTTACATGGCCACCACTTATACAACTACCGAGTGCTAATGCTTTACACAGGTACTGTCAGCAACACAGTCACAAGGGGAAGAGAATAATTTGGACATTGTTTTGTGCATTTTACTTGCCTCATAAACTCAACATATACGTTTTTTTTTTCATTTGGAGGAGGAGTTCCCTAGACACAAACTTTAAAAATCTGACCAAAATAAATAATCACTGATTGTGAATTATAATACATAAGTTTAAAATTAAATGGGAATTGTTTCATGAAAGTGAAATAAAAGCAACCACATTTTTCAGTTTTCGAGGATGTCAACTTCAAAGTCACTATTTCAGCAAGGTATGCTGAAAAAGCTTTCGCCATCAAGTGTCAACACAAATTTTGATCCAGTTTACAGAGTTGCAGTGGTCTGCACACAGTGAAAACAAAACTCAATTCTTTCAAGGATGGCAGATTGTACCTGCTTCCCAGGTTCGGAGTCAGGGAATGGGCTCAATTCCCAAGGCAATGGTGGAAACTCATCTCTGCAATTGGCCATCTGCATTGCCATCCAGGAGGAGGAGCTGAAATGGGCCGAGCAGCAGTTAGGTTTACTTAGGTGCAACTGTGACTTCAACATAACACTACAGCCACATGAGACCAGACCTGATGACTTAACCCGCAGGATCATTTCCCTGTTTTATGCTCACAAAAACTAGTATCTATGTGTTTCAGGATTTAAAAAGTTTAATGCACAGGTATAGTGTACAGACAGTGAAAACAATTTGCTGTATGAGCAGCAGGGATTAGCAGTGTGAGCTGCAAACATGTGCAGTGTGATCAACAGAGGTGTGCAGTGTGAGCAGCAGAGGTGTATAGTGTGATCAGCAGAGATGTGCAGTGTGATCAACAGAGGTGTGCAGCATGAGCAGCAAAGATGTGCAGTGTGATCAACAGAACTGTACAATGTGATCAGCAGAGATGTGCAGTGTGATCAGCAGAGGTGTACAGTGTGATCAGCAGAGACGTACAGTGTGATAAGCAGAGATGTAAAGTGTGATCAGCAGAGGTGCACAGTGTGATCAGCAGAGATGTGGAGTGTGATAAGCAGAGATGTACAGTGTGATCAGCAGAGGTGAACACTGTGATCAGCAGAGATGTGCAGTGTGATCAGCAGAGATGTGTAGTGTGATCAGCAGCGGTGTGCAGTGTGCTCAGCAGAGATTTGCAGGGTGATCAGCAGGGGTGTGCAGTGTGATCAGTAGGGATATGCAGGGTGATCAGCTGAGATGTGCAGTGTGATCAGCAGGGGTGTGCATTGTGATCAGCAGAGATGTGCAGTGTGATCAGCAGTGGTGTGCAGTGTGATCAGCAGAGATGTGCAGTGTGATCAGCAGCGAAGTGCAGTGTGATCAGCAAAGATGTGCAGTGTGATCAGAAGAGGTGTATAGTGTGATCAGCAGAGATGCGCAGTGTGATCAGCAGCGGTGTGCAGTGTGATCAGCAGAGATGTGCAAGTGTGATCAGCAGAGATGTGCAGTGTGATCAGCAGAGTGCAGTGTGATCAGCAGAGATGTGCAGTGTGATCAGCAGCGGTGTGCAGTGTGATCAGCAGAGATGTGCAGTGTGATCAGCAGCGGTGTGCAGTGTGATCAGCAGAGATGTGCAGTGTGATCAGCAGAGGTGTGTGCAGTGTGATCAGCAGAGATGTGCAGTGTGATCAGCAGCAGTGTGCAGTGTGATCAGCAGAGATGCAGGCAGTCAGCAGACTCACCTGTAGTGATGTGATCGCGGGCCAGAGACCGGCTTTCACATGAATATTTTGATTTTTTCAGTGTGAAAAAGGTGTTGCTGGCAAGGGTTTGGTAGCTCAAAATTTGCTGGCACCTAATTTCAAGTTGCGGGCTCTTCTAGCTTCAAGGAAAGGTAAACCATTGTTTGTCCCCTTCACATAAATATTTGGCTTTTTTTTTTTCTAAATAAAGGCTCACTGTCCCTGCAAGGGTTCAAGCTGAAGTTGCTGGCGTGACAAATTTATGATGCCGCATCATCACCCAACAAGCCCATGTAGTTGATTTCATTGTCGGTGTTCACATAAATAAACCTCTTTTGGAGCCCTTTAAAAAAGGGTGCCGGGGTCAAACGTACAAGTCCAGCAGCCAGCAATGGTGATTTATATACATCACGTAGAAATACCTGACGCTAATAAAAACCCCTGAACCCTTTCAAATAAATAAAATGAACATGATGGGGTCTAATACGTTTTTTACTTCAGGAAATTGGCCAGATGAATGGTTCTTTAAATACTGCAAATGCTGCGCAAATTATGCGCAAAATGGTGCAAATACGCATATAATACGTATAATCATATACTTTGTGCAATGGATACAGTCAATGCGGAAAATGCGTTCATGTGTGAAAAGTGATGCATAAGGGGTAGGGGTGTAACGATATGGAATCGCGATAATATGGTGCTTTCACTGGTTTAAAAGTCTTCAAAATGAACTGCGGTGAAGTCGTTTTCATAACACTGGATGTAGTTTTCAGGAGGGACTGAAGGATACGGTCTGCATGGAAAACCTAAGGATCGTTACCCAGCTGGCTAACTTACAGTGTGGTGACAGTCGTTAATTATTGTCGCCTAACAGGGAAGCCAGCTAGGTTATAATGAATAAAATAGGTTAGCAGTTTTATTTCATGAATCAAGATGAAACCGTGATAGTGAGTTCGTAACGGAAAAAACCCTTCAGTCATCTGCCAATAATTAACATAGAGATTAATGAACATTATCCTGCCTGTTAGTGAAATTCACGTTCCTTTGTCTCTATCGCACTTCCTGACTTGACCACTCGCGGAATTTAACAAAAGTTTATTTATTTTTTTAATTTTAGTTCTGCATTACGGTCATATCCCCAATAGTTACAAGTAGAAATCGATTAGGCCCTTCATGCTTGTGGTTTACTGCCTTGACTTTAATTCAATGGAATTGTAATCTTGATTTTTCAAATGGTCTTTTTCATTTAAAACAATTCATACGATATTATGAGACACATGCATTGTTTCCAATCCCTGAGTAAAGAGAAGAACAGCCATTCGGAGTCAATATCGAACTTTCCATGTTTCCAACGGTGAGGTCCCTTTATGCAAGTGAAACTGCAGAGAAACGTCAATGGACAAGGATTTTAGCACAACAAAGACGGAGAATGACATTAATTCAATTAAATGCTGAAAAATAACAAAGCATTACGGTCGAATAACAAAAAAAAAAAAAATGCGCGAGACTTGGCATCTCTGCATATGGCATTATTTTTGATTTCAGGACGAACGGGCGACGTTGAACCGAAATGTAGCTGCTGGTAAAACTTGCAAAGTTAAAATTCCACACAAAGTTGGTCCAACACTACCAATCTGTATCAACACTTGGGACGGCACAGACAAAAGCATGAAGAATGCATGTGATGAAAGCCCAGCTAAGTAAAGACAAAGAGACAACTGACCCCCGCTAATGCCCAATGATCCTGCAGCTTTGCACTTTGCAGAAATGGCTTTATTTTTTAAGGATACTGTTCAAACTTTTTTGCTTTTTTGTTTCAAGTAGCAATTAATAGGTTTACAAAAATGCCTGCAGAAAGGCATCTAAGTTTAAATTGTGCAACTGCATTTTTTTTTGCAGAAAATGGCGGCCATTTTCAAAAAGGAAAACCGCCCAAACGAAAATGTCATTTTGAAAACAGTCCTAAAACTTGTTTTGTAATTTTTATGCCTCTTAGTGTTTGCATTTTTGAGTTGCTGAAAAATACGGCGTCAAAACCATCCAGACAACAGGGAATTACCTTTCCTTGTAAGACACATGTAGGCTTAATTTGGTCTTTTAAAAATTTTCATAATAATAAGTTTAATAAATCGCATTTATGGTCATGAAAACCGAAATTGATAAATGGACTGACAGGCATCTTCGCACATTTTACCAAATCGATAATTTTTTTAACCCATTTTTTTTAAGACTTGGCAGCACTAGTGATCAGCAGAGATGTGCAGGGTGATCAGCAGGGATAATAAAAAGGGTGATCAGCAGGCTCACCTGCAGTGATGTTCCTCCCACCTCCAATCCAGACACGGAGGGAGTCGCAGGCCTGCACTGTTTGTTTAATTTGGTCTTTTAAAATTCACATGAATATTTTGATTTTTTCACCCCTAATATTAAAAGGGTGTTGCTGGCAAGGGTTTGGGACAGGCAAAACTTGCTGGCTAAGATAAAGTTTTCAAGTAGCGGGCTCTTCTAGCGGATAAGAAACGGTAAACCCACGTGTTTGTCAGCCTTCCTTCACATAAACATTTTAAACAATTTTTTACACCCCTTAAAGGCCTTACTGTCCCTGCAAGGGTTCAAGCTGAAGTTGCTGGCTTTGACAAATTTATGATGCCTTCACCATCAGATATTTACAAGCCCGGATAGTTGATTTCATTGTGTTGCTGCATAAATAAAACCTCTTTGGAGCCCTTTCCGTTAATATGCCAGGGTCAAACGTACAGGAGTCCAGCAGCCAGCAATGGTGATTTATATACATCATTCTGTAGAATCACCTTGCACTTACCTCCTTCAGGGCAAGGCTAAATCCCCTTTTTACGTTGTTTCAGATAATGTTTTTTTTCATTTTCTCTTAAATAAAATGAAAAATATCCATAAATAAATGGTTATGTGAACATGGGAATAGAATACCTTGGTAACCCGTTTAAAACCAATTCCTGACTGCCATCTACTGGCTTTATAATATGTATAATCATATACTTCCTGAATTTAAACCAGCTCCTTTCTTTCTTGTCCTTCATTATTGGACAGTGATCCGTTTGACCCGGACTAGGGGTGATCCATTGGCCCGCTACAATCTCCCTCCATATTTTGCCGGGGAGCATCTTAAATAGGCTGGCATGAAAAATGACACATTCACTGATAGTTAGCATACATATAGGTCTTTTTAGATGCTATACATTTACAGTCCTCAACTAATAAACATAAACCTTGAAAACGGAACCCACAGTCTAACTTGATTTTTGTCTCATTGAAAGTCCTGTTTTATCGTCGCTCGGCTAAATAGGTAACGCTTGAAATTTAAAGCCAGCGGATGGCGGTTGTTCTGTTAATGAAGCTTCCGTGAGGTTAGCTGCCCCCGCTAAATGTTTTATTTCATGAATCAGGATGAAACCGTGGATTATATTTATGCTAACCTGGTCGTATCCTTCAGCAACCTCCGCCATCTCTAATTAACATCACCTGATGGGCAAACAGCAAAAACCTGATGGATCTAACGAAAAATTAAAACTGTTAAATTTAAGGTCTATAAATAATAAGTCTTGTGTGATAACAACTATACCACTACAACTTCAAAATATTCAAGGGAATAGATATTTATTTTTTTTTTTTATATTGGTTATAGAATAATGCATTATGAATTACAAGTACTGACTTATTAAGATGGCCGCTTTGCTGTAGTGGTTGGAACATTCCACCGTAAAGCGTCCAGTCAACATCTTATGTCTGTGCCCAACGCCTGAGTTAAATCCGCTCTTAGTAATGGCGGACAGCAATCCTTGTAATCAGACATTTTGCATAGTCCGCCCTCTAGGGGATATAGTATAGAGGCTATATCTCTATGGGCTAAGGTCACCGAAGACTTTATAAGGCGTTCTGACAAAACCCATTTTGCCCCAGTTTCCACTACACATACATCAATTTCAATGAATAGCTATATTGCTCATTATAAGCTATTGGCGATCTACCTTGACGGCGGATTAAGTGTCAACGTTAGCCCCTGCTAACGGTTATTATTAGCATACTTCAAATTAATTTGAGGTAACCTGACCCATCATGTTAGCCGCAAGCTCCCTAGATTACTGAACTGAAGTAAACAACATCAATCAATGTCATACACCATTAATTAGATATTCCAGTGATAGTGATGTGCAGCGCTGTCTATTTTAGACAAGACTGCTAGCCAACAAAACCAGGCGTTGACTGGTCAAATTATCAAGGCTAATTTAAGCCAGAACTAAACAGGCTAAAGCCCCTTTCACACCGGACGCGAAACGAATTTTTCGCACGACAAATTACATTCAAAGTTAATGCGAAGACGGGAATACACGCGAGACTTTGCATTGACTTTGAATGTGATCAGTCGTATGAAAAAATTAGTTTCAAGCGTCCAGTGTGAAAGCAGCTTTACGCTCTTCTGACACTCAATTACCGTTGACGGACAAGTTAAATTTTCCCAGGGTATCAGTGAGGATGTAACGTTAGAGCTACTTCAATAGATAATGTGATTCACACTCTATAATGAATGGCAGGCAGTTTTACATACATTTCCATTACGCACCACTCACTTCGCTTCTCATGTGAACGCTGATTTAGCGACTTTGATAAGTTTACATTCCGTTCTCTTTAGCGAACCCACTTTCGCTTCGTAGGAAAATAGCCGAGCTTCATGGCAGCTACTGAGTGGAGACATCAGAAGAGAAAACTCAATACAAGACATCGGGACTTGCATATGCGTTATGCGCGATTGCATCTCACACCCAGTGTTTCTAAAATAAAGACAACCGTTGACAAGATGCAAGCTTATGGCAAGTTTATTTTTTCATTAAGTTTTTAAAGCCCACCCGACAGAAAAATAATACGTGCAAGATAGACGTCTTGTCATCAACAGTCAACAACGCTGGACTTCAATTTCGTTGTCCCACAGCCCCAGTCAGGCGGGATGAACGCAGATCCGTATAGAATTCCTATGATCCCCAGAACTCACTCATCGGCCGTACATATTGTTAAATGCTGATGTTGTCCATCGAAAATATTAAAGGCTCGTACAACTGCAGCCTACTGAAGTGAAACCTGCTGTCTTTGAGGCGTTTTTCGCACGGTCAGGCCGAACTGAGGAGGTAACATAAAATACCGCCTTCGTGTCTGTGAAAAGCTACCTTCTCAATTAATTAGATCATTAGCTGCAACGTGTTCAAAGTCAGTAATGTTCTGATCAATTACAGTTGACCATATCAATATGGCGGCACGGTTACTTCAAAACGATGACGTCATCAGCTATCCAGTTAAATCAGTTATTCAAATATGACTGCGACATAGCATTGTGACATCACAACTGTTCTTGGTCATAAGATATTCTTGCTGCTGTTGTGATGTCAATAACTTTTACACCCATACTACATAAACATTGTGCATTGCTGTGCGTCAGAACTTATCAGTGCCACACTTGAGTGCATTTACGATTTTATTGAATTTACGATAATATTTTAAAGATGGGGTTTTTCAAGCGATTGCTGGTGAGTAAATGTTTTCATACGATAGGATTTAAGAGCATGAGAATATTTTGTGTGTTCAGGGTATTCATTTCACCACCCTGCATGTTGAAAAGAAAATTTCTTCTGATTTCCCAAAATGGCCTGATATTTTCCAATTTGAGGATGCTGAGTTAAAACTGTTAGTAAAAAAAGTCTCTAGCTATTACTTTCAGTTCTTTCTTTCACAAAAGAAGAACAAAGATTTTCCTTATTATATCATGTATATCAGTGGCGGCTGATGAACTGGCAAAAGGGGAAGCTTAAACCATCCCTTAAAAATAATGATTGGTCATGACCTGTTTTCAATCATTCATTTAAATGACAATTACAGAAAACTCTCAACATTATCAGGTGTGGTCAGTTTTCATTAATAACGCATACTTGTCAAATCTCACACATTCAGCGTGAGTTTAAATGGCATATTAACGTTCCCCTGCTGTAGTCATCAATTATTCAATCAACGCATATGTGAGAGATTCTCGCGCAGAATTGTAGTCCTTGTGCATGGAGGTTTATCAGTTTCACGTGCGCTACGGTGGATTTCACCCCTGGTAATTGGAAACCGATTATGACTCCGGACTTTTCACGCTTTTCTTTACTCAAGGGTTGGAAGTAGCTATTGCATGTGTTTCATAATCGTTTAAATTGTTTAAACATGGGTTTGAGCTTCCCCTATCGCCAGTTCACCAGCCGCCACTGATGTATATCGTTTTTTATGCACTGTTGAAAACAGTAAAAAAATAAATAAATAAAAAAAAAGAAATAGAATAAATAAAAAAAAATGTTGTTTGAGTGACAGTTGAAACATCCACAGATGTAGCAGAAATATCTGGATCATTTTTGCATTTTCTTCTGTAGTGGCCATATTACTGAGCTTGAAATCAGGATTAGTCATAAAATAATGTCTTGGAATCATTGATACATATGAAACATGCCGTAAATTTTACTTAATAATTTTCCTCTGAGCTAGGTGAAAATTATTCGTAGTCTACTTCTTAACCTTCCAAGTAGTAGCTGAAAGGGACAATGCTATGAAATGCACATCATAAATTGTGATAAAATGTGACATGCAAGAGACACAGGCCGCGAAAAACGAATTTTTCAAGCGCGACAAATTACATTCAAAGTCAATGCAAAGTCGAATACAAAGACTTTGCATTGACTTTGAATGTGATCTGTCGTGCGAAAAATTTGTTTCGCGTCCGGTGTGAAAGCAGCTTCTGACACTCAATTACCGTAGATGGACAAGTTAAATTTTCCCAGGGTCTCAGTGAGGATGTAACGTTAGAGCTACTTCAATAGATAATGTGATTCACACTCTATAATGAATGGCAGGCAGTTTTACATACATCTCCATAACGCACCACTCACTTCGCTTCTCATGTGAACGCTGGTTTGGCGACTTTGATAAGTTTACATTTCATTCCCTTTATCGAACCCACTTTCGCTTCGTAGGAAAATAGCCGAGCTTCATGGCAGCTACTGAGTGGAGACATCAGAAGAGAAAACTCAATACAAGACATCCGTTGGGACTTACATATGCGTTATGCGCGATTGCATCTCACACCCAATGTTTCTAAAATAAAGACAACCGTTGACAAGATGCAAGCTGATGGCAAGTTTATTTTTTCATTGAGTTTTTAAAGCCCACCCGACAGAAAAATAAAACGTGCAAGATGGATGTCTTGTCATTAACAATCAACAACGTTTGGACTTCAATTTCGTTGTCCCACTGCCCCAGTCAATTTTTTCATTTTAAGATCCGTAATAGAATTTTTATGATCCCCAGAACTCACTCATCGGCCGTATACATACTGTCAAATGCTGATGTTGTCCATCAAAAATATCAAAAGGCTCGTACAGCTGCAGCCTACTGAAGTGAAACCTGCTGTCTTTTGAGGTTTTTCGCACGGTCAGGCCAAACTGAGGAGGCAACATAAAATACCGCCTTCCGTGTCTGTGAAAAGCTATCTTCTCAATTATTAATTAAATCCTTGGGTGCAACGTGTTCAAAGCGAGTCATGTTCTGATCAATTACAGTTGACCATACCAATATGGGCACGGTTAGGCTACTTCAAAACGATGACGTCATCAGCTATCCAGTTATTCTATGTGGATCAGTTATTCAAATATGACTGCGACATAGCATTGTGACATCACAACTGTTCTTGGTCGTAAGATATTCTTGCTGCTGTTGTGATGTCAATAACTTTTTACACCCATTCTACATAAACATTGTGCATTGCTGTGCGTCAGAACTTATCAGTGCCACACTTGAGAGAGGATTTACGATTTTATTGAATTTACGATCATATTTTAAAGATGGGGTTTTTCAAGCGATTGCTGGTGAGTAAATGTTTTCATACGATAGGATTTAAGAGCATGAGAATATTTTGTGTGTTCAGGGTATTCATTTCACCACACTGCATGTTGAAAAGAATATTTCTTCTGATTTCCCAAAATGGCCTCATATTTTCCAATTTGAGGATGCTGAGTTAAAACTGTTAGTAAAAAGTCTCTAGCTATTACTTTCAGTCTTCTTTTTTCCAAAAGAAGAACAAAGATTTTCCATATATTATATCATGTATATCAGTGGCAGCTAATGAACTGGCAATCGGGGAAGCTCAAGCCAGCCCTTAAGAATAATGATTGGCCATGACCTGTTTTCAATCATTCATTTAAATTACAATTACAGGAAACTCTCAACATTATCAGGTGTGGTCAGTTTTCATTAATAACGCATTCTTGTCAACTCTCACACGTTCAACGTGAGTTTAAATGGCATATTAACGTTCTCCTGCTGAAAAAAAAAAAAAAAAAATAATAATAATTAATTGCATGGAGGTTTAAAATTAACGTTGTTTGGGTGTAGTGAAACATCCACAGATGAAGCAGAAATATCTGGATCATTTTTGCATTTTTTCTTCTGTCAGGCTTGGAAATCATTGCATGTGTTTCATGAAATCATTTAAATTGTTTAAAAATGGGTTTGGAATCATTGATATATGTGAACATGAGCCGTAAATTTTAAGAATAATTTTCCTCTGAGCTAGATGAAAATTATTCGTAGTTTCTTCTTAACCTTCCAAGTAGTAGCCTAGTGAAAAGGGACAATGCTATGAAATGCACATCATAAATTGTGATAAAATGTGACATGCAATATTACTGAGCTTGTGTTCAATTTTTAGGCATAAAATACATTCAAAGTCAATGCAAAGACGCGAATACACGCGAGACTTTGCATTGACTTTGAATAATGATCTGTGAGTAGGCGAAAAAATTCGTTTCGTAAGTCCGGTGTTAAAAGCAGCTTCTAACACTCAAAAGGGACAATGCTATGAAATGCACATCATAAATTGTGATAAAATGTGACATGCAAGAGCGACACAGACGCCATTTTTGAAATCGGTGCCCCCCAATTGGTAAGAATCAGATATTGGATTTCATTCGGCAAAAATGATGCAGGGCAGTGTTATTTAAAGCATTAATCATTGGTAAGGTTCTCTCTCAAGTTGATTCAACTATTCCATTTTCTGAAAGGACTATTTATGTTATATTTCAAATGTTAATAAATGAATAGATAATGAAGTCAGAAACAGTCTTTTGTCTGGAATAACTAATCTTGAAGATTTAAGCGGCTTTCAGAAACATGGCCTAATTTTAATTACCTCCACAGATATTTTTTTCAGTTTTTTTTTGTAGCTGGGGTGACATTAAAACCCAAGGAATCACAGAGAATATAAGACCTCATAAACAAGAAACATTGTTCCTAAATATCAAATTGTGACAAAACTGGTTTTCATTGGTATTTGATTATTTTGCGGAAAAACAACACAAACCAAAAAATTTTCTTGGCTTTGATTATTTTAAATCCTGCACAGCCGTGAACTAACACTCATTGATCTGTGGTGGTGCATGGCTGAATTGAGGAAAATGTAAAGATTTGTCTGTGAGGGTGAATCTCAATTAGCTCTGTTTATTCACCCTTGAGAAAGTATCACTAGAATTGTTATTATAACTGAGAGTAGATAATAAGTAGGACAGAAATTATTATGGTGCGTTAATAGACTTTAATAAATTTATTCTCCCTCATTTCAGTGGCAGAATTGAGATCTGTAGTTTAACACCATCTGAGTCAGCTAGCCAGAAGTGGCAATATTTTTGATTCTTGTGTTTTATTCTCGCCCTCCTTTCTTCAGTGTTGTTGCTGTCTGCCAAGAAAGAAGTCTAGAAGAGCACGCAAAGAACATGCTAGACTTTATGCAATGAGTGAAACACTCCGTCTGATCAAAAAGCTGGGGAGCGCACAACCATTTACTGCCCAGGATTTGCTGGTCACTTCTGATCTAGAGATGCCTACAGCCCAGATACAGAATGATGCCAATTCTGATCTGGAGATGCCAACAGCCCAGATAGAGAATGATGCTAATTCTGATCTGGAGATGCCAACAGCCCAGATACAGAATGATGCTAATTCTGATCTGGAGATGCCAACAGCCCAGATACAGAATGATGCTCATTCTGATCTGGAGATCTACAGAATGATGCTAATTCTGATCCAGAGATGCCTACAGAGAATGTGGAGCAGAAGGTTCCAGACTCCGGATCAGAGCAGGAAGAGCAAGCGGCTGGAGGTGAAAGTGCGATGAAAATTGAGATCACTGCACCACACTGTGAAGTGTGGGAGGAGAACGGACCCCGCATCTCCGAGGAGAGCTTTGTATTTCACAGGGTGCTGGGAAGAGGCGGATTTGGGAAGGTAGGGCACGATCATCTACCGGTTCTATGTAATATCTCAGGTCAATGATGATCTTAAAGCACCCATATAAACTTGTGTCACTAATATGTCCCTCCATCTTTTGTCTCCTGTTTCACTTCTCTCTGCCTCTCCTCTCTCCTCGGTTTTCTCGTTACTTAGGTCATGCTGGCTGAGCTGAAAGCAAGTGGACAGTACTATGCCGTCAAAACCCTGACAAAAGCCAATTTCCTGGAGATTGAGGAACTGGATTGCTTGAGAACGGAAAGGAGAGTGCTGATGTTGGCAACAGAAAGCCCATTCCTCTCCCGTCTGCACTGCATATTCCAAACAGAGGTAAAATCACCTCCAGTTCTCTACCTCACTCTGCCTCTTCTCAAAAACAGATCATCACATACATATGCAGCACTGAGGCTACGGAAAATCCACCTACTTTTCAAACAACTATATTCGTTTTTCAGACCGTGGTAGCTACTAGCTACTTGCCTGTTTACAGATTTATACTGCTCATTATGCTTCACTTCACATCCACCGACTGCACTACGCATATCATCATTATACCCCAAATGCAGGACAGTCTTTCGGTTCTGTGAGTGACAATGCCATTTTTTTTTTTTAGGACTACGTATTCTTGGTAATGGAATACATTAGCGGGGGAAATCTGCGTTTCCACCTAGACCAGTGGGGATACTTTGATCTGGCCAGTGTTCGGTGAGTACAAAGCCAGTTGCCCTTGCCACTAAACCAGGGGCCTGCTCATTGCCTTGAGTTAGATACAGATGTTTGGTGTATGGTCAGTGCTAACTGTTCATTGCCTTGAGTTAGATACAGATGTTTGGTTTATGGACAGTGCTAACTGTTCATTGCCTTGAGTTAGATACAGATGTTTTGGTTATGGACAGTGCTAACTGTTCATTGCCTTGAGTTAGATACAGATGTTTGGGTTATGGTCAGTGCTAACTGTTCATTGCCTTGAGTTAGATACAGATGTTTGGGTTATGGACAGTGCTAACTGTTCATTGCCTTGAGTTAGATACAGATGTTTGGGTTATGGTCAGTGCTAACTGTTCATTGCCTTGAGTTAGATACAGATGTTTGGTTTATGGACAGTGCTAACTGTTCATTGCCTTGAGTTAGATACAGATGTTTGGGTTATGGACAGTGCAAACTGTTCATTGCCTTGAGTTAGATACAGATGTTTGGTTTATGGACAGTGCTAACTGTTCATTGCCTTGAGTTAGATACAGATGTTTGGTTTATGGTCAGTGCTAACTGTTCATTGCCTTGAGTTAGATACAGATGTTTGGTTTATGGACAGTGCTAACTGTTCATTGCCTTGAGTTAGATACAGATGTTTGGGTTATGGACAGTGCTAACTGTTCATTGCCTTGAGTTAGATACAGATGTTTGGTTTATGGTCAGTGCTAACTGTTCATTGCCTTGAGTTAGATACAGATGTTTGGTTTATGGACAGTGCTAACTGTTCATTGCCTTGAGTTAGATACAGATGTTTGGTTTATTGCTAACTGTTCATTGCCTTGAGTTAGATACAGATGTTTGGTTTATGGACAGTGCTAACTGTTCATTGCCTTGAGTTAGATACAGATGTTTGGTTTATGGTCAGTGCTAACTGTTCATTGCCTTGAGTTAGATACAGATGTTTGGTTTATGGACAGTGCTAACTGTTCATTGCCTTGAGTTAGATACAGATGTTTGGGTTATGGACAGTGCTAACTGTTCATTGCCTTGAGTTAGATACAGATGTTTGGGTTATGGACAGTGCTAACTGTTCATTGCCTTGAGTTAGATACAGATGTTTGGTTTATGGACAGTGCTAACTGTTCATTGCCTTGAGTTAGATACAGATGTTTGGGTTATGGTCAGTGCTAACTGTTCATTGCCTTGAGTTAGATACAGATGTTTGGGTTATGGACAGTGCTAACTGTTCATTGCCTTGAGTTAGATACAGATGTTTGGGTTATGGTCAGTGCTAACTGTTCATTGCCTTGAGTTAGATACAGATGTTTGGGTTATGGACAGTGCTAACTGTTCATTGCCTTGAGTTAGATACAGATGTTTGGTTTATGGACAGTGCTAACTGTTCATTGCCTTGAGTTAGATACAGATGTTTGGGTTATGGACAGTGCTAACTGTTCATTGCCTTGAGTTAGATACAGATGTTTGGGTTATGGACAGTGCTAACTGTTCATTGCCTTGAGTTAGATACAGATGTTTGGTTTATGGTCAGTGCAAACTGTTCATTGCCTTGAGTTTATACAGATGTTTGGGTATGGTCAGTGCTAACTGTTCATTGCCTTGAGTTAGATACAGATGTTTGGGTTTATGGACAGTGCTAACTGTTCATTGCCTTGAGTTAGATACAGATGTTTGGTTTATGGACAGTGCTAACTGTTCATTGCCTTGAGTTAGATACAGATGTTTTTGGACAGTGCTAACTGTTCATTGCCTTGAGTTAGATACAGAGTGGCAGTGCTAACTGTTCATTGCCTTGAGTTAGATACAGATGTTTGGTTTATGGACAGTGCTAACTGTTCATTGCCTTGAGTTCAGATACAGTTAGAGTGCTAACTGATGTTTGAGTTAGATACAGATGGTTATGGACAGTGCTAACTGTTCATTGCCTTGAGTTAGATACAGATGTTTGGTTTATGGACAGTGCTAACTGTTCATTGCCTTGAGTTAGATACAGATGTTTTTATGGTCTTGCTAACTGTTCATTGCCTTGAGTTAGATACAGATGTTTGGTTTATGGACAGTGCTAACTGTTCATTGCCTTTGAGTTAGATACAGATGTTTGGGTATGGTCAGTGCAAACTGTTCATTGCCTTGAGTTAGATACAGATGTTTGGTTATGGACAGTGCTAACTGTTCATTGCCTTGAGTTAGATACAGATGTTTGGTTTATGGACAGTGCTAACTGTTCATTGCCTTGAGTTAGATACAGATGTTTGGGTTATGGACAGTGCTAACTGTTCATTGCCTTGAGTTAGATACAGATGTTTGGTTTATGGTCAGTGCTAACTGTTCATTGCCTTGAGTTAGATACAGATGTTTGGGTTATGGTCAGTGCTAACTGTTCATTGCCTTGAGTTAGATACAGATGTTTGGGTTATGGACAGTGCTAACTGTTCATTGCCTTGAGTTAGATACAGATGTTTGGGTTATGGACAGTGCTAACTGTTCATTGCCTTGAGTTAGATACAGATGTTTGGTTTATGGGTCAGTGCTAACTGTTCATTGCCTTGAGTTAGATACAGATGTTTTTATGGACAGTGCTAACTGTTCATGAGTTAGATACAGATGTTTGGGTTATGGTGAGTGCTAACTGTTCATTGCCTTGAGTTAGATACAGATGGTTTTATGGACAGTGCTAACTGTTCATTGCCTTGAGTTAGATACAGATGTTTGGGTTTGGACATGCTAACTGTTTGCCTTGAGTTAGATACAGATTCAGTGCTAACTGTTCATTGATTTTAGTCAGATAAAGATGTAATTTTATGGACAGTGCTAACTGTTCAACTTTTTGAGTTAGATACAGATGTTTGGTTTTTCATTGCTAATGTTCATTGCCTTGTTTCACTATAGATGTTCAAATGGACAAAACTTTTTGCTTTTAGTTATCAGATTTTTATAGTCTAAATGTTCAATACAGAATTTTCCTTGCTAACTGTTCATTTTTTTAGATACAGATGTTTCATATCAATGTTCATTTCCTCAAAGTTTCCACAGCAATGGACAGTGTATATAACTGTCATTGCATTTGTAATACATAATTGTTTGGTTTTTGGACATTCAAATCTAATGTTTGGATTTTTTGGATACAGATGTTTTTTTGGATTGGATTTTCCCGCAAACTGTTTCATTTTCATTAGATACAGATGGTTCCTTGTTCATTGTGATGGATGTATATTCTATATCAATTGACACTTCTTTTCCTTCATCTACCACTTTCTTTTTTCTTTATATTGTTGCTTCTAGTTTGCTCATGATCAGGTCTGCTCAGTTCCTTTCACAAATCATGTTTCTGATGTCAGCAACTCAAGTTCCCGATGGCACTGTGTTAGAACCACGTTTTAGCTATGTTTTTATATAATTATGGCAACTTTTTTCTGTTACTATGACAATTTTACTCCCATCTTTGTGAGCATTTCTGTCTGTACCAGGCCTCTCAAATTATTTATTTTAGGGCAAGGCCACTTGGCCTTTTAAAATTGGGCCATCTTGGCCAAAATGTAGGGCACCAAAGGCCAAAACCAAATGAATCAATTTTGCAAGAAAAATAAGCGATAATTACATCACACTAGTTACAGAGATAGGTGGTGCCCAGAGAGGTACTGGTACAAGATAAATTTTAAGGATTCAAACAAGGTAAGCAAATATTAGTTTTTGATACATTTGGATAGTATATTGGAACAAAAACGGCAGAGAAATTCATGAGAGTTGAGTTTGTTGGTTGTTGTATATGTAAAAAATCAGTCAATTCTAGACACCAGTAGGGGTAACAATTAACATTGTGCAGTCACTTAATACTTCTGGAATTCAAGCCTTTTCCCTGCTGTCCTTTGAGGACTCAACGTTTTACTTGTATTCAGAGGTATTAAGTGAATAAACTGAAATGATATGTTGTTTACCTCTGTTTGAAACCTGAAAATTTATCATGCACCAGTAGCTCTATGGGCACCACCTATCTCAGTAACTACTTAAACCAGCCAGCTGCCAAAGTAAAATCAGTGTTTTCGCTATGTAGACATTGCACATATTTCATTTCAAGAGATTTCTCCATGGCACCCCTGCAAAAAAATGTGCTATAGGAATTCCTATAAATGTGCTATAGGAATCCAATAGAATTCTATAGAATTTTAGTACCTCAAGTCCTGTAGAAAAAAGTTCTATAGAAAACAGATTCACAGAAAATCTCTGGAGGACTTTTTTTTTTTTTTCAGTTTTGCATCTTCAATCCAACCCAAATTCAGAAGGCAACCAAAAACAAAACAACCATTTTATGTGACATTTCCCAGCAATCCTTTCCCAACTTGCATCCCTGTAGCACAATGACCACTTGTGTGCTGCTCTGACTGGGGCTTGAATCCACAGACTTCTGCTCTGCAATGTAGTGCTTTTAACCAAGTGAGCCATTTGAAAGCTTGTATGTTTGTAAGTCTCAGCAGACCTCAAACTGAATTCAAATTAATTCTAAATCTGTATATAATCTGCAATCACATGCATGTGAATTGAAAGGCATAATTTGATTGAATTTTTAAAATTGCGGGAAAAGTTCAAAAGGTCAAACTTTCAACGTGATTCTGTCTTTGTAAGCAAAAGAGGAACATGAGTTTTCCATTTTGGCATAATAAAGTTGTAATGCCTTACATTTATATTTTTGAATTGCTGCCGAGGAAATGGAAAGAGGTCTTCATATATCGTAACTGAAATATGGCTAAGTTGCGCGGTCAGTCAGTCAATCAATGGTCTGATCAGAGAATCAATGAGTTGGTATGTCCCTGGTACCCCATGTGCTTAAGCACACCTTAAAGTTAAAAGGGACACAATTTCCTTGCTACTTCTGTATCGTGGATATCGCTGCATCTTTCACATTTTCATACCATTAGTCCGGTTTCTCACTTCTCGAACCCAGGTACACATAAGGTAAACTGACCCTTCGACAGAGCATTGCAAGGATTCAGAAGATTTATTTTTATTTTTATTTAACCCTTGTTTAAGATGTTTTTCCCATGAAGCTTTTGTTCTATTAGAAGGTCCTAAAGACCATCAAAGTCCTATAGAACAGGTCTTTCAACTAGTGTGTTCTATAGGAAGGTCTTATAGAACAGCAATAATCTTATAGGACTTTATTTTCCATAGAGGTGCTCTATCGGTTTCCAGCAAATTCCTATAGAACAAATGGAAAATCCTATAGAACATGCTGTTCTCCTAAAATGGTCTATAGAGTTCCATTGATGTTCTACAGAGTTTTATAGAATTCTATAGAATTCCACAGAAGTCCGACAGAACATTTTTTGCAGGGACATGTCTGGTTTTGTGAGATCTGAATAAGTGGTACAGTGAGGTGCCACCTTTTGGCATTACTAGTTAAACCAACATCGCAGCAAAACAAAATCAGTGTTTTCTCAATGTACATAAGACACATATTCCATTTCCAGACACTTCTCCATGGCACATGTCTTGTTTTGTCAGATCTGACATATTGGTAACAGTGCCCCCTATACAGATATATTTTTGAACATTCGTCCACTTATATCCAGACATTGGCAAAGAGTGCCATAAAACTTCCTTTGGCATGTTAAAATGTCCTGAAAGGTCTGGAGACTCAGCTAATTTAAAGGCTCTGTCTTCTTGGTTAACATTTTTATGGGCCTCTGAATATTACTGCAAATAGGCGAATTGGAGATTTTTTAAAAGTCTGTAGCCGCTGCTCCAAGGTGGAGCCTAGTGCCGAAGATGTTTCTGGTGTCCTTTGTTTAGCCCAAAGGAAGGTTCAAATGAATAGTCCACCCATCCCCACAGGTGTCTGGTTATTAATGTTAATCCACTGTACAAACAGGAAAAAATTTGCCCGCACCCAACTTTGAGAGCAAATATCTCGAAAAACCAAAAAAGTGCCAAACTAAATACCTCAACATTTTTCTCACCTTTAATGTCTGAAAACAAAAGAGGTAAGATTAATTTGTCACGGGTTTGGTTTAAAAATTAAAATAAGCCTGAATTTGTAAAAATATTTTTTCCTTTTGTGCACAGATTTCTTGTCGCTGCACATATTACCAACATGATCACCAGTTGGAACTTGGTGAATTTTGCCCATTATTTTATTGCTGTTAGATTGCATGGGGAGAGAAGCCGTGTCTTCTATTGCCAATGGATTATTACTATAATTGGAAAACGTGTCAATACAGGAAAATGATTGAGAACCAGCCAGGACTAACATGATAATGAAAAAGTGAATGCCTACTGACTACATTTATATAACTGAAATGGCATTGTAAGGAAGGCAGAGCAAAATAAATGCAAGAATCCAAATCTTTCGCTGACTTTGCAACATTTATTGTCGCCATCCTCACAATTGTCATTCAGTTGTGCATAGAGCCTAACAACGTCTTTTAGCCATGACTACATTCAGATATAGAACGGATTCTTGTGGCTGATTCTCGTAGCCTCACAAACTAATTTACGCAAATCTGTGCTGTTTCACGGGCTACACGAGAGCAGACATTATCAGAACATATAGTTATTTTACATCGTAATTTATGCGTGGAAGAAAGTGCCTCAGTTTTATGGTGCAATGTACTGTATAACAATGCTGTCAAAAGTAAATTAGACTCTCGTCGGTTCTACCAATGAGTCTGAGCTAATGTTGCTAACCGGGAAAAGTAAACTGCGAGAGGTTTAGGTTTTTAAGCACTGAAAGGTGAGGTTTCCGAAGGCCTATGTTACTGCCGATGGACCGCTACTGCTGAGCTTTCACTGGCACCACACGGGACGCACTGCACCGGCTAATGTCGTTGAGCGAATGCTCTCTCCAGCTCGGTCTCAAAGTTTAGTTTCTATCGAGGAATGTTATACGACCTTCGTTTTCACCCAGCCCGAAAACACATCTATACTTACACCTGCAGTATGTAATTGCTTGTGCTTAAAACGTAATGTTAGCCGATGTTTCGAAAGCCGGAAGGATGTGTGGTTGTAGGATTTAAACCTCACACAACATTGTTGTATTCTTGAATGAGTGGGCGTGTCTTTGGTCGCACAAAGAGCAGAAAAGTCCAGCGCAGCGGGATGACGGAAGCCGCACAGCTCAGTGGCTGGGTCGCCGTGTCTAAAATGGCCACTTTGGGTAATTTTGGGCAACATGGCCACTTGAAAAAGGGGCAAGCTAAACTGGCCATTTGAGAAGTGAGGCATTACAGCCACACAGGGCAATTTCCGCTAGGCCGTGGTATAATTCATGCGCTGCTGTACTCTTTTGTAATTGAGAATGTTGTTATGGTTACCCAAAAAACCCAAAATTTTCATTCTGTTCCCTTTTCTCATCCTCTCCTCCCTCAGAGATCTCAAAGCCCAAAATGTCATGCTGGATCAAGATGGGCACATAAAAATTGTGGACTTTGGGATAAGTAAGGAGAACATGTTGGGAGACAGCCGAACCAAAACCTTCTGTGGCTCGCCGCATTATATGGCACCAGAGGTACGGGACCTGCTCCTTTCAATCAACTGTAATCATACCAATCAATCAATGTTCCTCTGAGCTTTTGAGCGCCCTGTTTCTCAGACCACCGATATTTTGAATTTATCACACAATGATGTGAATTTATTATTCATTTTTTTGACAGGACAAGAAACTGTATTAGCTCTATTTCTGTATCGTGCGTGTCCCTAAACTGTGTGAGCGCAACATGTTTGAGCATGTGTGTATTTCCAGTACAGTAAGCGATGGTAGATGAAATGTTTTATTTTAGACTATTTGTCATACATCCATACAGTCGACCATAATGTGACACAGTGAATGTCATTGTCCGAGTCATTATCTTTGTGATCATGTCAATGGCACTTAATGTTTCCATTTCTTATGCAGATATACCAGGAACAGGAATATTCCACCCCTGTGGATTGGTGGGCATTTGGGGTCCTGCTGTTCCAGCTGCTCACTGCTCACTGTTTGCTGAAACTCCGAATATCCATTCTGGATGGGAAGAGGGACCTTTAGATGAGCTCTGCAAGTCTGTATGTTCAGGATATCTCCCAATGAATATCCGCATTCTGGATGAACCAGAATTCAGTGCACAAGGGACCTTCTGGGAAAGGTCAGTGTCAGAGCAGCTGCATCTCCCAAGAACCCATCTTTCTCAGAGCAGTGTCCCAATGAGAGCTGGCATTCAGCGCATCTCCCAATGAGAGTTCAGAGTTCAGCTGCATCTCCCAATGAGAGCTCAGAGTTCAGCTGCATCTCCCAATGAGAGCTCAGAATTCAGCTGCATCTCCCAATGAGAGCTCAGAGTTCAGCTGCATCTCCCAATGAGAGCTCATGAGTTCAGAGCTCCCAATGAGAGCTCAGAGTTCAGCTGCATCTCCCAATGAGAGCTCAGAGTTCAGCTGCAGTTGAGGCCAGGATGGCCATGCAAAAATTACCCCACCTGAAGCATCCCAGCAGTATTGTTTTCTGTGGTTTAATCTGTTTGAGAGCTCATTTATCTGTCAACTGCAAAATTTGCGTCAGCAAAAAATGGCTCAAAATTACACAAAATTACACAAAAGGAAAGATGTGCAATGGCCCAAAGATCAAATCTTAGTTGTCTCAGCAATTTAATGTCACTTCTGTCTGCTTTACTTAACAGTTGTTGCACAGAGACCCGGAACGCAGGCTGGGGACAAGCGGCAATATCAGGGCGCACCCATTCTTCAGACCCATCAACTGGGATAAAATTGAAAGGAGAGAGGTCGAGCCTCCATACAAACCTGAACTGGTACTTCCTGTTTGCTCATTGGTTTATGTGCTGATCATGGAGATATATGTCCCCCAGTATAAGATAAAACAAATTTTTTATGAGAACACATTCAGTTATGCTCAAGAGTAACAATGCTTTTACGATTTGTACGGTAGATCCTTTGAAACATTGCACTAATTTCAAAGATTTTCAGATTATAGAATCGATGATGTATGAGAGAAATTAAATTCTTGAGTCAGGCCAGTATATGGGTGAAGATTTTAATGAAAACTGTTGAAAAAAAGTCCTGCACTTTGAATGGAGCTACAATTAGTGAAAATGGAAAATGAATCCATGAACCAGCTGATGAGTTTGCCATTTGAAAACCAAGAAATTTTTTTGAAAGGGATAAAACTCTAGCAGATGGGGCGTCCTGATTTTCTTCATACGCACACAGCTTCATTAATATGTCTCCAACACTGCGTCTGAACTCTGACTGATTCCTCTTTTCTGTCCATCACAGAAGAGCCCCCATGACTGCAGCTATTTTGAAGAGGAGTTCCTCGACGAGACACCATGGCTGTCCCAAGGTGGCTGCGGAGCTTCTTTGATCAATCTGAATTTGTGGCTTCTCATTTGTGAATCCAAAGTTTGCGGCTCACATTAAACATGAATGATTTAGCAATTTATGACTAAAAGATATTGTTTTTTGTTTTTTTGTTTTTTTTTTTTTTCAGATGTTTTAATGCTGGGTATATATAAATCAGACCAAAAAAAAAATAGCTTTAATATTAACATCTTGACACAAAGTGGTTCAGGACGGACGTCTAGTGGACCGATGACCGTAATATAAGCCAAATCGGCGCTCCAACTCTGCCACTCGGGTACCGTCTTTTTTATTTGTTGATTTCGTAAGCAAGATCAAAGGACAGAATCCGTGTGTATAGCCCCTCCGCCCGCCCTCGCCTCTCCAAGGCAAAACCAGCAGCAAATAACTGATTGAATGGTTTTAATGTGGCAGTTTAAGACTTTAAGGTCTTGCTTCAGGCACTTTGCTGCACTTATTGTTGCCCCGGATAAAGTCGGGCGGCTACTATGGATTCACGCGTGTCGTCTCCGCCGCAGTTTTTGACCGCTAACTTTCTTATTTGGTATGGACATGTGTTACACTTCACTTATGACACCTATCAAGCAAGAAGAGGCTGCATTGGTGCCGAAATATCGATCTGTAATGTACCGTCCGATTCAGACTGCCACCACCTTTGCAATCCGGTATGGTGAGATAGTGGCTATTCCAAATTCCACAAAGACCAGCACACTGTTCACATAAAAACAGTTGTTTTATTAGTTACATAAATTGTTTAAAACATTCAGTGAAGATGAATTACAGGATTCACATGGCAGTTCAAAACGTTGATTTAAACCACAAACCACAGCACCTAACAAGTGCTGTGACAAAACTTTCTTTTGTCTTACCTTGTGTCTGGTATCGGCGTAACAACGACATATTAAAGTTTTGTTCGGCACCAACCATTCATTGTAACTCCCTCTCGTTCAGAAGAATGAGTCTTGAAAAGGCAAGACTTCACCCCTGAAATCTAACTGAATGCTGGTAACAGGATGGGTGGTCTTTCTCCTCTTTAGCCGGAGGACACAATGCCCATGATTTCCAGCAAGAATGTCAAAGGTCCTAATGTTCTGGGCCAAGCAATCAGACTTTAAGAAGCAATGCGGTGGAAAAATGACAAAGTTCCACTCTTCAAAAATTCAGCAAAGTCCCGCTGCGGGTCACCAGTTGTGCTTCAGAAAAATGAATGATTGTAATGATCGGATCAGAGGGCAAATCATGTGAGTGATTGTGATTGGACAGAGGTCTAGGGGCGGGAGGTGCTTTCCAGGCAGCCGCTGCCTTGCAGACATCGGTGGGGGCTCAAAACACCATTGAGCGGCGGGATGCTGAGTCACTTCTTCTTTGAGTTTACTGGCAGTTGTGATTATTCAATAACTGATCCTGGTGTGCCATCTAGTGATAGAATATTGTAACTGCGTGCATAAATTTGCAGCTCCACGTCCACTGGCGGACACATCTGCACAGAGATACACCGTTGTTCTTCGAACACGCGAAATCCAGATAATCCGTAAATGATGAATTAAATTAATATTTTAATTCATTTTACTAAGATTTTTTTTAAATTAACTAGGTCACCAGTGTCGAAGTAACGAAGTGAAAGTATACTTTTTATGTTTTAAATGTAGTAGGCTAGAGTAAAAGTCCCGGTTTAAAAAAAAAACATCTTCAGTATTTTTTTTTTTTTTTTTTTTTGAGGATTTGTACTTTAGCACTGTAACGGCAATAGCCGACCTTCTGTTATCTGCACTAGTTTTGTTGGAAAACTGTGGGAATGAAAGGCGAATCACTTCTATAATTCATGAATTATCACAAAACAGTGCTGGCTGGTAAATCAGATACACACCGATTTATATTCTGAAGTAGTCCGTGAAAATCACCGCCGTTAACTGATTTATGGCTGGTCGAGTTACCTTTAATACGAGTCTAAAGCCGGCAGCCGGGATATGGGCTCTTACCTGGCACACTCGGTTTGTTCCTAACTCACAACTTCATTAGCTGTGACAACATTGTCATTTTCTGCCAATTTAATTCAAATAACAACTTACCTGAAAGATGCTGTTGGTGGACTCTCTGTGCTGGTGCTGTGCTGCTGTAAGAAGACCGGTTCCGAGTTCTCGCCCACACAACAGCAGGGAGGGGTCGGCCAGCCGAAGCAAAACCGACCTTGCTGAGACGTTTAATGAGCTTGTAAAATACAGCCTTTCCGGCAGATGCTGGTCAGACGTTAGAAACTTCCGGCCGACGTGCCTTTCCAAGACACAACACCATCCTGCTATCCTATGCATCAGGACAATGTCAAACAGAAATTACTATCAAACACTCGCGGACTTTTGTGCCATAACGTGGTGACGGTGGTGCGCCTCCCCTAACTTAAACACACAAATATTTAACAAAATCGACGGAATAAAAGTAAACTCGATATAACTGAGGATGCCGTCGCGGCAGTAACATGCTGCGTCGCAAGGACGAGCAGGTACCATGGAGGCGGTACTATCCTCTAATGCAGGGGTAGGGAACCCTCTCCAGAAAGAGCCAGTGGGTGCAGGCTTTTATACCAACCAAGCTGCTACACACCTGATTCTACTAATCAACCTCAGGAATGTTTGTTAAGGGCCTTGATTAGTAGAATCAGGTGTGTAGCAGCCTGGTTGGTATGAAAGTCTGCACCCGCAGCAGCTCTTTCTGGAGAAGGTTCCCCACCCCTGCTCTAATGGAAAAGCAAATCCAAAAATGTACCCGGTACCATGGAGTGGAAAAGCGCCGTAAGTTCCTCTATTATTGTGCTCCTTGAAATGACCACATCATCTTTTTCTAGAGCATCCTTGTTTCTCTTGAGGTATGTGGATTTTTCTTTGCTTCCCAAACAATGCTCCTGGGAGTTCAGACTTTCTTGGCCTACCTGAACTTCGCTTGGTATCAACATATCACTGAATTTTCCACCTCTTAATCACGGACTGAGCAGTACTGACTGGCATTTTCAAGTCTTTGGATATCTTTTTATATCCTTTCCCATCTTTAAAAAGTTGAACTACCTTGTTACGAAGGTCCTTAGACAGTTCTTTTCTGCTCCTCATGGCTCAGTGTCTGGCCAGGGGTGCATATCACGAAATCACAGAGGCTAACTTACATAGTTGCTCCCATTGACTGTGAATGGATGAACTATGGAAGTTGCTAACTTAGTTAGCAACTACACTTTTGGGAAACGCACCCCAGATCAGTACATCCACTCGGGACCTAACAAACTCATTGACTCCACAGACACTGGTCACTATTTAAGAAGGTACAGAAAATTAATCCTTAATAGCCATTTAAACCTGAGTGTGTCACCTTGTGTCTATATAACAAGGTCAAACATTCGAGAGAATGTAAACATGATCAGAGCTAGTTTGGTGATCTCCCTTATCAGTATGATTTCAAAAGGAGCCAAACACCTATGTGATGATAAATTACTTCACAGATCACTATCCTTAAGAGCCAGAGTCTGTAACTTTGGACCAGCTCATAGAAGGGGGTGATATATCACGTCCAGTAGACCACTGAGTTTTTTTTGGGGGTAGGTATTTTTTCCAAACTGACAAAATTACTTTTTTTATCAGAAGATCCTTCGGTGGATATTACAGCCCTTTTTAGGTAGGGGTGAAAAAAGGGCCAAAATAGTGACATAGTCAAAATCTGGAATTTGACCTTGAATATTTTGGTGCGCCTCAGTGACCCTCCTTGATCTTATGGTATATGAATTTATGGGTAGAGTTCTTTCATTTAGCATGATAATTTTCAAGGTTTACTGAGGCGCCGCCTATAGGTGGTGCTTCAAATCATGACATTTTGCATTTTGGGCTACATTTGAGACCCTCCCAGGGGCCTCGCCCTCATTAAACCTTGCTTATTTATGTGTATTTGGATACATTGGGCCTGTTTCTTTCCAAATTTGCATAAATAGCTGTGGCTTAGTTGGGGCGCTTTTGCATAGGTGGCGCTTTTATATGGCAAGAACGCCGATTTTAGGCGATTTTCATTTGGCCATATCTCAGTGCGCCCCTATGGGTTTCAGTGAAACTTGTTTTATTGTGTTTCTCTATATCTCTGCTATTCATGATGAAAATATGAAGAAGGCTTTTTGCCTCTTTGTGCTAAAAAATGTTCACACCAGATCACACTCCACTTTAATCAAGAAAGACAAAAAGGTTAGTTCTCCAATGCTCCAATAGGCGGCTCATATGGCAGGTGGCAGCACTGCTGCGACCACGTTTTGATGGCATGTTCAGAGAGTGAATAGAGCCGTGAAATCCTGCTTTATCACTTAACATCTTCTGATTTTAAGACCTGCGAGCAGTACATCGTTCCATCTTTACCTTGTGGGATATTGTGCTAACGATTAGTTTTGCTCCCAAGATATTAGATCATATATTTCTGATTACATTGTTGAATGGGTGTGGCCTGTGTGTATGCATAATGCATGCAGCAATGCAGAATGTAAAGACAGGGTCCTCAACCCCCTCTGAAAAGTACTATGGTTACCGCTATGGTTTGAAGTAATGCAGAATACTTTGCTGCATGACTCATTTGAATGTGAATACCATAAGGACCCCCATGACCAAAAAGCTAGGGTTTGCCTCTGCTTTGGTGCATACAGAGTTTACTAATACTTCATGTCTCTTCTTTTATTTTATTTCAGTTTTAACATTTTTAAAATTGTTGCTTTTTGAATAAGTTCTCTTGCCTCAATGCTCTGAAAACGCCAAATAATTTCTCGCCACTGGTTGGTGGGGACTAAAACAAAATGGGCATTTTTCGATGGTGGTGCTTGATTGTGACATACATCAAACTTTGGCATGTAAAGGGTTAATGAGTTAAAAAGCCTTCTTGAAATTTTTTATAATTAATAGCAGAGATATAGACAAACATAATAAAACAAGTTTCACTGAAACCCAAAGGGGGGCGACTGAGATATGGCCAAATGAAAATTGCCTAAAATCGTGTTTGCCAAAAGAAGCGCCACCTATGCAAAAAGCGCCTAACTAAGCCACCACCATTTATGCAAATTTGGAAAGAAATAGGCCCAATGTATCCAAATACACATAAATTAGTAAGGTTTAATGAGGCGCAGGCCCTGGGAGGGTCTCAGATGTAGTCCAAAATGCAGAAAGTCATGATTTGAAGGGCCACCTAAGGCCCTCAGTAAACCTTGAAAATTATTATGCTAAATGGAAGAACTCTACCCATACATTCATATACCATAAGATCAAGGAGGTTTACAGAGGGCACACAAAGATATTAGAAGGACAAAGTCCAGATTTTGACCATGTCACTATTTTGGCCCTTTTTTATCAGTAATTTCCAGCCTGAAGGATCTTCTGATAAAAAAACGTAATTTTTGTCCGAGATAAACCCCCACCTTCAGTGGCCTGTGAACATGATATAACCCCTGGTTCATAGTTACAGATCACTATCTTAAATAAAAGACAAGTATTTCGCATAATGTCATATTTTCAAAATACATGGCAATATTTCACAAATTCAGCTAGGCCGCAGAGCTTCCCAAACCTCTCCTGGAGGCCCACCTGTCCTGCGTGTTAGATTTCTCTCTGCTCCAGCACAGGTGATTCAAATGATCAGCTCGTTAATCACCCCCTAAAGCTGATTGATGACAACCTGATCATTTGAATCACCTGTGCTGGGAGCAGGGAGAGATCTAAAACATGCAGGCCAGGTGCGCCTGCAGGAGAGGTCTGGGAAGCACTGAGCTAGAGTATGCAAACTTTTGAGCACAACTGTGTGTGTCTCTCTCTCTCTCTCTCTCTCTCTCTCTCTCTCTCTCTCTCTCTCTATATATATATATATATACATATATACACACAGAGAAATAAAAGAAATGCAAGTTTGCTAGATAGTTAATGTACTCCTATGGTTACTCTGTCAAAGTGACCACAAAACAAAGAAAAGTTTGATGAAAAGAGTAAGTGTTCACGCACTAGTAATATATTTGATTTCCTATAATAATTATGCGCAAACTTATTTTCCGGTCTGTCTTAAATTAACTTCAGTTTCTTTTGTTGCTCAGTGTATGTGTATGTATATATATATATATATATATATATATATATATATATATATATATATATATATATATACACATGCTGATAATACAATAAATTGTTATATTGCAATGTTTGATATTTATGATTTTAAAAGCCTACATGCAACCAGCTAAGTTCCTACCTGCACTATTGTCAATTGATTACTCTAAAAATGCTGGTCACCCTTGTTTCGGCTTGTTTGGATACATGCGACCCGGGAGAACTGGTTGGTGCATTCAGGGCTTGCTGCTGAACTGATCAATCAGAGCAGCTGATTAGCTTACCAATTGAGCCAGATTTATTGGCCCGAAAATTGGCACAATTTTAATGTGAAAATAAAAACCAACCAACCAACCAAGATGCCCCCATTTAAATTAACTTTTCATCCAAGCTTTGCTCAGTGAAGTACAGAAAAAAAAAAAAAAAAAACAACGAAACAAGTTTTGAAGGGAAAAAAAATATTCGGAAAAGGTTCAAAACTTTTGGATCCTTATCAGCTAAGCTCAAATGACACGAGGTCTACAACTGAACAAGGACAGCAGGCCAGGCACATTACACGAGATAAGAAAAACACTCACAGCTTCTGCAAACAAATTCCATTCTTACTACATTTACACAGTGCAGCGACAAAACACAATGTGCTCAATTACTTATCTCAAGCACAAGCAACGTGACAAAATCCAAATGCTGCCACTTTACCAAAATGTCAAATTTATTCCAAAGACTTACATCTCTGTACATACACCAGATTCAAAGGCCCTGAAATTGAAATGCAAATGATCAATTGATGAAAAGCATGAAAGTAATATGTACACATTGCTGGGTTCGGTGAAGAAGCTGTGCTACTAAACACCCGTTTTCCTGTACACACTCCGTGAAGAGAGAGAGCCGAGAGATTCGCTTCTGTTCCCTCCTTTCAAGAGTTAATCCAGTCCACCCCTCCAGGCAAATTCACCGTCAGGTCCAAACTTCAATGACATCGCCATCCTCCATGTCCAGCTGGGAGGGGGTGTGACTGTCCGTGACCTTTGACCCATCGAACAGGAAGCGAACCTTCCATCTGGAGGCGATCCCCAGATGGGAGAGGTACTGAGAGAGGACGGACCCCAGGGGAGCCTCCTGAATGGGACAGAGGAACAGAGACTTAGGCTAGTGGCGTTGTGCTTTCGATAGCTTGCGTATGATACAGGCAAGACATGTAAAATGGTAACAGCACATTGCTAATGCTTGTAATTGAATATGGAAGTGCGCTGAAGCGTACACAATGAACATGGTAGAAAGAAAGTATAATTTGGCCCTGTTCATATTAACCTTGTGGAGGGAGTAGTCCTGAGCCGATCCTTTGTCCTTGCCCTGAAGTCGCACAGTGATGATGTCACTGTCACTCTTCTTCTCTTGTTCTCCTTCTGCAATCACCACACAGTCTAGGAAAAAAAGTGCTGAAGTCAATTAGAGTACATTGGCCTTTCTGGTGTTGACAAGTTTACCAAAACTGCCAAAGGTAAGACACCAAGGGATTCCGGAAAATTCCCAGCTGCGAGGGGAACAGTATAGTGTCGGCAACAAGAGGCACACATGTAGTTCAGGTGGCGCAGACAATTGAAACTGAAGTCAACAACATTCATCAACAGAATGGTTATACAAACCTACCGAAAATGTGCACGACCCATCAAGTGTTTTTGACTTCAATTTCAAACACCTTGACACAAAATGGCAGTTTTTAGTAGTGTCATAGTGCTAATAGAATTAAGTATCGACAAATAAAATGTTCAAGATCTACACGCTCCAGAATGACAGACTGATATCTCACCAATGATGTCAGCGATACTCAGGCCCAGCTCGTTTGACGTCGAGTCCACGGGCAGTTCCCGATCTTTCATCAAAAGCAGGATGCAGGAGGGCGGGACCTTCAGTTTGACTGACAGCTGTTGTACCGCCACACTGAGAGGAGCAGTCTGCAGTTAAAACCAGCAATTAGCCACCCACTCGCTCTTCATCACATCACAACACACTGTGCTCATTGGTCAGTGAAAATGTTTTCTAGACATGCAGGGCCAGAACACTAAGTTTTTATACAGTCCATGAATTGAATAGGCTTTGTCATTAACAGAAAGCTGTACTACCAGAAAACAGGATGATAAAAACAGTGTAATGACAAGCTTCCACCATTCCAGGGTTTCGGAGGGCACTTTAACAGTGTAGAATACAAGGAAAATACACTTGGCACCATTTAAAATGCACCAGTGAGGCATGTACTGTATTCATTGCAAATTGAGGAATCAAATAGTTTTTACTGCTTTTCCAGTGAGATAGGAGTGTAAATAAAAAATACGCGTGGTATTATAATCCCACGTGGACACGCCAAGCAATAGCGCACATTGAGTTGTTTGTGATGTTCACAGTGACACGCTCATGTTTTCACATTCATTTAATAAATTTGAGTATAAAATATGCAACCCCAATTATCATTATGGAATATGCAAATGAAATGAAACAAGACGACGCTGTCATTAATAACCCCCGGCACCATGAAATCCCACTTTTGAACCCAATGAAGGTCATGACTGATAACATACACCCACAAAATTTCATTCATCAAAGTAAACAAGTGTGCAAAAAACAGTTCTAGGTTCTCCATGAGAAATGATTTAATGTAAATCCACCTATCTTTAAAGGAGGACTATCATGGCTGGGAAAAGTGGGTAATATTATTTCAATATATCATGAAAAAAGCTCCTACGACTTTTTTTTCTTTATTTTGCAATTTCTTTAATTTTTATGAGCGATTTTACAAAACTAGTGGACCGCGCCATTTTCACCACAGCAGACGAAAATTCACCCTCGATCCGCTTGGGGCGCCCCTAATCGTGACGTCAGTGTGGCTGTCAGCGCCATGAATTTCCATTGTCCTGCGTTCCTGAATTGAGATTGTTGAATGACCGAGATATTCCCGCTTCCTCTATGGGGCAGACAGACAAGCTTGATAATTACCTATTTCTATCCGACACAACTTTAATTTAGAGGTGAACTAACATCAGAGGCCATTTGAAATGCTTCCGGAAAGAAAAGTGCGATTTGAAGTCTGCTAATTACCAGCGAGGCTGGACAGCTGCCATCACCTTGGCATAATTAGCTCACATTAAATCAATTCCCGTGTATTTTGCCTAACTTGTAATCAAGCCACTTATTCAGCCAACTGACCAATCAAATCCAAAATCAAGCCAATAGTGATTTAGAAGAGATAATGAGAAGCAGACAAATCGAACCAGGCTACCGTGTTAGATTGAAATAATGTCAGTAATCTGAATTAATAGCAGACCTCTGAATTCCACCTCTTGTCGGAAAACTTTCACGTATTATTAAAAAAGATTTCTTAAAAATAAAATCATGTTAAGATGGCCCTGGTTTTTAAGCGTCTAAAAATATACGCGAAGTAGAAAACACTGTGTGAAGCGCATCAAACGTGAATGTGAGAGAGAAATTATTTTCGCATCGCAAGCAATGGACAAATGCACCGAAGACTGAGCAAGCTCGTTCAGGCAAATCTGTGCCACAAATTTTAAACATTTTTTATTTAGGCTAATAATTGAACAAGATTCGCACGCAACGGCCAAAAGTAATAATCAAGCAAACACATTCAGCAAATTGCGTGCTGAACTAAGCAAAGTTAAGGTCTTCAATCATCCTTCTCTACTCGACAATTGCTTTCACCCCCTTCCCATTTACTTTGCTCTATTTGCAATCAAACAGTTGATTCGCTCAATGAACAATTTAAATCGGTTGGTAGTCTAATTTATTTAGATATCCATGTATTCAGATATTTTGACATCGCATGCATCATGCACATGAATGCATGCAGCAACCGCAGTGACATTATGATCTCGCAACTTCTCATGCCACTTGTGGTGTCAATGGTGGCCTCCTGGAAACCACAATTCCGGCTAATTAATGGTCATTTAAAACAAAAGGGGGTATGTATGGGCAAAAAATTGACCGTGGATATTATGTTGGAGTTAATTACTATAAGATTAAGTCAACACGTGTAGGTCACTATAGTCCTCCTTTAACTATCGACTAGTTTGGATTTCATGGTGCCCACTAACTCTCCATAACGACCTAAGAGTCCAGCTAAAACCAGACTCGGCTGGTGTTGTTTGAACACAAGCATTCTGCGGCTCTGTGGAAGGCTGGAGGCGCACTACAGCATCAGGTATGATGAAGGTATGGACGAGTTAAGAGTTACGGCATTAAGAACAGGCACTATCACACTACAGCACTACAAAGCAGGGTTACAGGCAGTTTTGTTATGTGTGGATCATTAGAAACTAAACTTGCATACACGTCCCATGTGTTCTGTAGCAGGACTGCAGCGAGGATGCTTACAGACTGCACGGGGATCTTGTACAGGTCGGTGCGGCAGCGAAATTTCAGTGGAATCTCCCGTGACTTGTTGCTCGGCTCAGACAACGCGCGAGGGGCCGATAAGATGACGATGTCGTCATCGTCATCTTCGCTGTCGTCATAGTCGCGAGCGCTCGAGCGGTCACCTATGCCCGGCTGCGTTGGAGACAGGAGGGAACCAATGGCGTCCAGCTTCCTGTTGAGCTCCCTGACGATAAGGCAGGGAGCAAGAGAGAGGGGAGTGAGAGATGAAGAGGGGAGAGAGAGAGAGAGAGAGAGAGAGAGAGAGAGAGAGCATGTCCACACAAACCATTAGACAGCCCCTCACACATTCTCCAACACAAACAGTCCACCCTTACAAACAAGCACACATGCACACAACTCACAGATATACAGACAACCTCACACATACGCAGAAGCGCACCCGCATGACCGAACACACACACGCACACACACACCTGATCTTGCGTTTGGCTCGTGTGTTGACCTTTGCCAGAGGAGTCTGAGGGGGTGGAGGTGGAGACAACGAGCGAAATCTTTCCCTAAAACAGAGGAAAAAGAAAAATTCATGCACCGAGAGAAAAGGCTCATTTTCATGCTGATGATGCCACCTACTGGCCAAATATATTATAGCTTCAGTTTAGCACCAACATCATCCGATTTCCCAGAACTGCAGATCAAGGTCCCGTAGAATTTTTTCTAAACTGCGGTTTTCAATCACGAGAAGTGAATGTGACGCCAGAATCAGAAGGTTTTGTTCCCATCATTGTAATCACATGCTGCAAAAGTTCAAGGCTCACAAGATTTTTCTCATTGAAATTCGGTCTTAGGCTGCTTTCACACCGGACGCGAAACGAAATTTTCGCACTACAGATTACATTCAAAGTCAATGCAAAGACGCGAAAAACGCGTGTATTCGCGTCTTTGCATTGACTTTGAATGTAATCTGTCGCGCGAAAAATTCGATTTGCGTCCGGTGTGAAAGCAGCTCTAGATGTTCATTTTTGTTTGCTCCTTCAGTGATGCTGCACTTAAAGTCACATTTGCGACACCGAATGTTCATTTTAAAAAAATCTCAAAAATGTTCGCATTTGAGTTAAAACAGTTGCTACAGATAAATCCTGGGCTGCTCCCTGATCTTAACATCATCAAGACTGTCTGGTATTACCTGGAGAGACACACGCAAATGAGACAGTGAGGAGAACTGGGGAAAGTTCTCCAAAATTCTTCAAACAACCAAACGCACAATTATCTCTTAAAATTATAAAACTGTTCAAGTTTTTGGGCAAACGGTAGTCACGCAAAATATTTATTGATATAGTCATCAAGTTTACAACTGTTTACAGTACATTTTTCAATACGTTGAACCTTCTCATAATTTCTGAAAGTAGCTTGATCTCATGGAACGGTTTCAGACGAACCAAAAACCTTTGCACAGAATTGGACATGACTCTTCCTCAAGCAACGCAGTGACTGTACACCCAAAGCGGCATAATGCAGAATGCAGAGGTTGGCTGCACAAAAACATGCTAACTGGCAACTGATGGAGACCTTAACTGCCACAGCGCAGGCTAGGACATGCAAACAATACAACAGACGAACTACAGAAAAGGACATTAAAAAAAAAATGAGTCTGAATCACATTTGCAAATATGATTCCAAGACGGATCCACTGATTCGGAGTCGTAGGAAAATGTGTTCAGGAAAGTAGGCGACTCACTGGATATCTTCTTTCTCTGGCTCCTCGTCTGAGTCCAAGAGGACAGAGGAGATGGACTGCTCCTTTTCAGCAGGAGGAGTCTGTGACTGAGACCACATGGCTGGCACCTCTGCATCATTATCTACACAGAAACAAGTGGTAAGCGAACATATCCACACCGTGTTAATGCTGATTGGCCAGCTGCCTGATGGAGCAGAGCGTTATTGGCAAATACATCGTCTGAGAATATCAGTCAGTTTGATGAAGCAAGCATCTCCGTGCACAGTAGCACACCCTGCAGGCCGACACGTGTCATGGCAGCTCTGCGACTCCCGTCTCAGTAAGCATCAGTGGTGAACATTGCGATCAGCAACAAGGAATTCCACACGCAATTAACTGGTATAAAAACCTTGTCACTGTACAAAGGACATGGAAATAACAGCTTTCTGCATGATCAGATGGTCTCTCAGCTTGAAACAGTGCAACTTGGTCATTAAAAATCAAATCACGTGACACTCTTCAACACCCCTGATCTAAATGCCTATGCAATTTGTCTTCTCCCTCTCCACCTCAAAATGGCCTAAATGGCTGCCATCGCAACACCCAGGTGGGTGCTGCACAAAGGTGGTGGAGGGATGAGATTCCCCATGTGACTAAAAAGCACTCTGAGTATCTATGAGAAGGTGCAACATAAATTTAATGTTCATTCATTCATTCATTCATTAGTTAATCAAGGTAATTTTGCATAAGCTGATCTGCATTAAATCTGAAAAAATTTTAATCAGTCGACTCCTTTCAGACAATTTTGACAGACTGATTAAAAATAGCAAGAAAAAAAACTTTGATAAAATGAAGATAAATGCTTAACTGCGCCTGCAAACTCAGTTTACCATTATAAAATTCTACAATTCTATAATAATAATAATAATAATCATCATCATCATCGTCATCATAGAAAAATGCAATTGTATTCAAGTTCACTGCTTTTCATTTTTAAATTAAAAAGCAATTAAACTGAATTCTATCTTAGACAAAAATTTTAATCCATGGAGGAATATCCTCCACTGAATTTTTCCCGTAATTAACCGTAACGCACCTTGATATTTAAATTCTTCATTGAAAATATATCCTGATTAAAAGGTTCTGCATCACACTACAGATAAAATACAAGGACTTGAACTGTTTGAATTGTAGAAATTTTTAAATAGGACTCAAGTCCCCCTGCGAGGCCAGTTACTCCCAGCACAGAGACTGACTTTTTCCTGCTTTTAGGGGTTTGTAGTGTCAGGGTCTGCAGCCTAAACCATCTTCAAGTGAGTGTCATGTTGTGTGATAGATTGTCAGCATTGCAAAGTTTAAATTTACAAGAGATATCACTGTACACTATTCTGCACAGTAACAGCATTTTTAATGGGTCTTTAACACGTTGACTGCCAACTACGAGATAACTCGTAATGGCGGGTCCGGGCCAGCGCTAGACTTGAAAATTCGGGGGAAATTATCCATCCCTTTATTGACTACAATTGGTCCTGGCTAATTCTTGATGGTTTTCCTCTATAAACACGTTTTCCAATTCAAGAATAATCAAGTGGCAATTGAAGACACGGCTTCTCTCCCCCGTGCGATCTAACAGCAAATAATGGGCTACATTCAGTAGAGAAAATAATTTAATTATAATTAGGTCTATGCACAGGCACTCAGCAACGTTTTTTTTTTTTTTTCCAGCGAGAGCGCATTTCAGAACTCATTCAGCGAATGAAGGTAATTTCGCAAGTACCTACACCTGTTTTTGCAGCACGGTCACGCAACTTGCTGTAAAAATAGACAGCTGTCAGACTGGAAAATGTAAATGGAGGAAACCACGCACTTGTCACCAGAATTACCTTCATTCGCAAATGAGTTCTGCAATGCCGCCTCGCTGGAAAAAAATACCGTTGTTGAGTGCCAGTGCATAGACTTAATTATAATTAAATTATTTTCTACTGAATGTAGCCCATTATTTGCTGTTAGATCGCACGGGGAGAGAAGCCGTGTCTTCAATTGCCACTTGATTATTCTTGAATTGGAAAAACGGTTTATAGAGGAAAGCCATCAAGAATTAGCCAGGACTAATTGTAGTCAATAAAGGGATGGATAATTTCCTTTAATTTTCAAGTCTAGCGCTGGCCCGGACCCGCCATTACGAGTTATCTCGTAGTTGGCAGTCAACGTGTTAATACAAAGCACAGGCTTACATCTAATACACAGTACGGGACACTGATAGGTATAGCAATTACTCAGAGTGGATGGGTGAATTCAAGCCAAAAAGCAAGTAGGCTATGTGCAATACCTTTACAATCTGCGTGTTCAAAAGCAGATGGCTTCAACTGTAAACTGCTGTTCACCTAAAATAAGAACAAACAAAACTGCCACACAAGCACGAGCCAGTCGCATCCCCTAAGACATGTTCAATTTCACAAAATATTTTCAGGGCAATGGGCACATTTGATATTGATGTATAAGGATACCTTTAATGATAGCTTTACAGTTTTAACTTCCATTGTTTATCGAAAGTCAACAGTTCACCAATTCCCCAACGCAAATGCTGAGAGCTGTAAAACGCACCTTGTTGGAGTAAATGGGTACAGCCTTTAGGGCTGACGGGTCGATGATGCGTCGTCTTTTTGGAGGCGGCCTGACGGGGGTCCCGACCTCAGAGTCACTGTCACTGCCCGACACCTGAAAAGCACACATGGTAATAATCTGTGCAGAAATGCGCCCATCACCCGCGCAGTGGATATATCGCATCACTGAAGAGCTTCGTGCACTTCACTGACAGACAAACCCTTTCTTAAAAGTCTCGCAAATGACAGCTAAGGGTTACCCGCCATGACCAACAGGACAGACTCAGAACCGGCAGGTAAAACGACAGATAACGCATAATTAGCTAACTGGGTGTCACATTTAGTAAATCAAACTTTTGCAAATAAAGGTTCTCAGCATAAAAATCAGTCAGGACATAGCAAGTCGCTACCATTCTTACGTAATTCGCAGACAGTATTAATTAACTAGTAACCCCCGTCTGAAAATGCTGTTTTTGCGGAATTTGTCACGCGCGTTGGTCCAATTTCAGCGCTTTGGCAAACGCGCGGCGCGATTGATCGATTGCATATTAGCGCGGCAATCGGCAAATCGAGAAAACACATTTTATTATGCGAAAATAATTTGACGATATACTGAACGGAGACCGCTGAAATGAGGGGAAACTTCCTTTTGTAGAGGCTGTTAAATTCGTCTCATCACCTGAAAATAACATTGGTCTGCTGAGCACGGACAGCAAAGCACTAAAGCCGCTTTCACACTGGACGCGAAACGAATTTTTCGCACGACAGATTACATTCAAAGTCGTCTTTGCATTGACTTTGAATGTAATCTGTCGTGCGAAAAATTCGTTTCGCGTGCGGCGTGAAAGCAGCTTTAAAGAGCGACTGGCCATTCGCGCAGATTTAATATAAGCGCGACAGAATTAACATCATCTAAAATCATACTGAAGTTCATTTTGAAATTCCGGGCGCGGAAATCATACCAAATGAACTTTAATATGACTTCATGTCATGCTGTTAATGCGACAAAAAAAAAAAAAAAAAAAAAAATAGTACTTTCAGGCGGGGGTTACGGGGAAATCTTTCTAAAACTAGAAATTAAATCACGGTATTCGCTTGCCAGCTGTCCATGATCAACAAAATTAACTTATCGTTTAATTAGCTAGCCAGCCGCCGACAAGATAGCTAGCTAGCTAACTAGCTAACATTAGTCATTTCAATAGACTAACTACATCATCGCTGTAGTTGGACAGCGAACATTAGCAACAAACTTACAGTTTCAGCCATTATTATTCGTGCATGGAGGGGGCGATTTCTGCGATTCTAACTGAATATCTGCCCCGTGTATCGCAGTACCAACAGCCAATCGACCCAACTTTCTTCCTGCGCTGTACTCATACAGTCTATGGGTGAACGGCAATGAAGTGAGGTGCGCATTCAATTTCGTGGGCCCCTCACCTACATATGACGCGGGATCTTCTTGAGATAGGCTAAAGGAGACTTCCGGTATGGTATTTCAGTATAAAAGTCGGGTAATGCAAAACTTTTAAAGATAAACATCGATATTTTTTGTCTCACCCCCCCGAATGCAACTTGTGCTGATCTCCGTGTATTTTTTCATGTTCCCTGCTGTCATTGCTGCATTTTATGAGTGCCCATGACATTCAGTCCTGCACACAGTCATTTCACCACCAGCTCATCAGCATACCTCCGTACTGCAAGAACAATAGATCATTACCAATAAAAGAAGTATACATTGTGCTTTTTTCCCCCCCAGCTTTTGTTTTAAGTGGGGCCAAATCATACCTCATTATATACTGTCAATGCAGTACTGGCTCATTCGATACCTCATATAAAAAAACTATGAATTCTTATGAAATGAAAGGGGGTATAAATTTAACCCACAGACCCATGTCAGAAGTCTTGTTCCCAGCAATTGTTGCTTCATTTTATGTGGTGTTTGCACCTCTTTTTTTTATACAGTATGAGTTCACTATCAGCTCATTTACATACCTCATTACTCCAAGAGTATAAATTCGAGCAATTGTCAATACAAAAAAAATTGCCGGATCTAGCTTTTACACTGAAATTTCTTACACTTCTGAGACTATTACACTTCCGGTGCACAGCTTGCTCGTGCTTGGGTGCACAAAATTGTTAAGATTGTTCAATATAAATCTTATCAACTACATCAGCGGTTTTCAAACCTCCCTAGAGTACCACTTCTCCTGCATGTTTTAGAGCTCTGCCAGCTCCAGCTCGTTACCTGTGTAGATGCTTGATATTGAGCGAATCATTAGAATCATCCATGCTAGCAGAGAGAGAGAGAGTGATCTAAAACATGTGGGAGAGGTGGTACTCCAGGAGAGGTTTGAGAAGCACTGATCTACATCATCTGTGATTGTTGATGGCAACACCAAAAATTACACTAGAAATTATATCACCTGAATATCGCCATGGAAGCATCTCCTCAAAACTTTGAGAAAATGACTGTTCCCCAGCTGAAAGCTTCTTAATACAGCTCCTTTGCTTGGTATCATATGGCCAAGTATCCGTAACCACGCATGCTAAATTAACCTTCCGTAGCTCTGCGAGACCGGAAGCGACTTGGCCACCAAAATATCCTATAAAGCATAGGAAAAGGGGCGTGACTGCAGCATCAGGGCATTTTGTTTTTATTAACGATTGCTCAAATTGTTACTAAATGAAAGGGGACATATATTTAACCTATAGACCCATATTTTTAATACTGAACACTCATTTCTGAGAAATCTTGTTCCCAAATATTGTTGCTGCATTTTAATTTTAAAGATTATTTTTTGGCCATTTTTCCTTTATTTGTCATATACAGTGTAGAGAGACAGGACCAGTCCAGAAGAATAAGACATGACAGCAAAAACCTATGAATCGTTACCAATTAGAAGGAAGTACACTTTTAGCCTACATGCCCATGTCTTTCATCCTGTACACTCTTCTGTGAAATCTTGGCCAGGCTATTGTCATACACTTTTAGTTGGGACCCTGTCCATTTGCATACCCCATGACTGCAAAACCTATGAATCACTGACTGGGTAATAGTTTGTTAATTAGCGGTCATGCCCAGTGTCGATTCAACAGTGGTACACCTTTAGTCTTGCAACAAAAGCCAGTGGCTGGTGCATTGTACAGTGAGATGCGCTTCATTTATTTTTATTCATTAATTATTATTAATGTATCTTAAATGGGGGGGCACGAGATGTCCTGGCTCTCCCTTGGCGACACCACTGTGCTTGTCGTCTTTAACTTGAGATTAGTGATTGTCCAACTTCACCAGACTTTTTATTCAGAACTGCACAAGGGACCAGCTCATTTTCAAAGTGGGAAGAATAGATCTTTGAGAGAACTCTTCAGTAAAATCGGTTCACTTAAACGATTTGTTAAAAAAAATTGTTTCATTCTTAAGCATTTTCATTTTTACTCAAATAACATATGTGTGGAAAATTATAATGCTATCGAGGAATTAAATTTACATTTAGTCCCCAGTTTGCTTCAATAAGCTTTGATTTCGGCAGTGATTGGTCATTTTGCGCCTTCAGGAGGTGGAAACCAGAGCAGAACCTGGTGTTCATTGGCTCATCGCCAAAGTGAACAGCGCATTGGTGATGAGGGGAGAGGATGAGAGGCTGGAAACTGGCTGCAATTATTAACCCTTTAAGGCCTAATGCAAAAATCCCAGCAGAGAATCATGCTGCCATGTTTACCATAGTAACCTGTATTTGGGCTGAAGCACAGCTTTCTCAGCTTTCAGTAGCAGTTGATTTTTTTTTCATTTTGCACAAAAGGTAAAACCAGATTACGGTACTTTCAAAATTACGCGCATATCAAAGTCGGCAACGACACGTGATGAAAAGGATGAGAGGCTGTCCCGGTTTAAATGGGTTAATATGTGCTTCCATTTGTGCAAAAAGGTTAAAAAAGTGTTTAAAATGTCTTATTTTACTGACAACAGGAGATGTTATTAAAAAAGTGAAGAATAGGAGACCTTTAACAATGTGTTAAAATTATAGGATTGTAACTGTCATTGGAATAGAAACCAACACACAGTGGTCCCACAGGCCTGAAATTGAGTGCCATTGGAACAAAGGTTTCGAGCCATGGAGATGCTAAAAACATGCAAGTCTCCAGATGAAACACAGAATAAGGGGTCTTATGTTAGCTTCCGCTGAGCTTACACTGAATTTTTTTTGGTGAAGGTACTAATTTTTATTTGTAGCCTTTTTATTTGTATCCACAGTATAGGAATACTATAGCTGTACCAAAGTTAGTATTTGATGAGCCAGCAGAAATTTTAATCTACCTACAAAATCAGTTGGAGATTGGTTTAGATAAAGAGGTGAGGTGGACATGTGAAGATTCAAGAAACAGTTTTACTTGGCAGTGGTTACAACAGCAAACACACACAGAGCACAGTCTAGGTCAGTGATACAGTATGTAATGTGCAGTGCTTTTAAAAATTACTTGCCCCCTTCCCAATTTCTTGTATTTTTACATATTTGTCACACTTAAATGTTTCAGATCATCAAACTAATTTTAACATTTGAGACAGACAACTGGAGTCAACGCAAACTGCAGTTTTTTGTATAATGATTTTATTGCCTGAAGGAAAAAAGCTATGCTGGCCCGACATGAAAATGTAATTGCCCCTAAGTTACTACATCAACCAAATAAAAAAATGTAATTAATAATTGGGTTCTATTCCACTACAGCATCCTGGCATAATTCTTGCCTGCCATACTGAATCTCAGTGTCACTTAAACAGAACCTGTCCGGCAACGCTAAGTGGGTAAAAGCAGCGATTGATGCCACAATTTAAAGAAATTAAAGTACAGATGAGAAACAAAGTTGTGAACATCTGTCACTCTGGAAAGGATTATGAAGTGATTTCTGAATCTCTGATACAGCAAACCATGGTGAGAGCCATTATCTACAAATGGATAAAACTTGGAACAGTGATGAACCTTCCCAGGAGTGACCAGCCTTCCAAACTTCCTCCAAGAGCACATCAAGGACTCATCCAGGAGGTCACAAAAGAACCCAGACTAACATTTAAAGAAATGCAGGCCTCACTTTCCTTCATTTAGGTCAGTGTTCACTGTTCCACAATTAGAAAGAGACTGAGCAAAAATAGCATCCATGAGAGAGCTGCAAGGTTAAAAAAAAAAAAAAAAAAAACACTGCTGACCAAAAAGAAAACAAAGGCTGGTCTCACATTCGCCCAAAAAAAACCCAAGACTCTTGGGATAATATTCTGTGAGTCAAAAGTGGAGCTTAGACGTGGGTCCCGTTACATTTGGTTTAAAGCAACCACGGCATTCCACAAGAAGGTCATCATACCAACAGTCAAACATGGTGGCGGTCGTGTGATGGTCTGGGGCTGCATTGCTACCACAGGACCTCAGCAACTTCCCATGATTACTGGAACCATGAATTCTGCTCTCTCCCAGAAAATCCTGAAGAAGAATATCCGGCCATCAGTTTGTGACCTAAACCTCAAATGCAGTTGGATTATGCAGCAGGACAATGATCCAAAGAACACAAGCAAGTCCACCTCTAAATGACTCAAAAGAAACAAAATGACTGCTTTGGAGCAGCTGATCAAATCCTGACTTGCATTGAATTGCGATGCAATGGAATCACCTTAAACAGGCAGTTCATGCTCAACAGCCCTCCAATGTGGCTGAATTAAAACAATTCTGAATTAAAACATTTAATATGATAAATAAGCAAAAATAGAAGAAATTGGGAAGTGGGCAAATACATCTACACAGCACTGTCGCTCAATGTAATGCATTGCAATTCAGAGCCTAATGCAAATTAAAGCAATCTAATGTTCCACATTAAGTGTGCACTCCTTAGAATAAGTACTTATGCTGAAGCTGGGAATAATCAATATATTCCGAGAACAATTTCCTTTGTTACACTCCTGAATTGTTGCCAGTGGCGCTGTGCCTATACATTTAGGGCGGGCACGTGCCAGACCATTTGAACTGCATTATGGCAGAACAAAGTTTTGTTTTCAGCAATGCCATTTACACCATCCATCCATTATCTATATCCGCTTATTCCACACTAGGGTCGCGAGGGTAGCTGGAGCCTATCCCAGCTGATGGAGGGCGATGGTAGGAACCCACCCTGGACAGCTCACCAATCCATCGCAGGGCGCACACACCATTCACACACCATTCGCTCTCACACTCATACCTATGGGCAATTTAGTGTCTCCAATTAGCCTGACATGCATGTCTTTGGACTGTGGGAGGAAACTGGAGTACCAGGAGGAAACCCACGCGAACACGGGGAGAACATGCAAACTCCACACAGAAAGGCCCCAGGCCTATTATTATTATTATTCCCTCTACCTACCCATAAATAGCCACAAGAGGGCATCAGTGTGTGAGAAACTGTTTGTGAAGGCGAAGAGTTCTTGGGAGATTAAGAACACATTTCTCTGACACAGGGGTTCCTAAACTCGGTCCTGGGGACCCACTGCGTCTGCCGGTTTTTGTTCCAGCCGCAAGAGCAATCCCAGAATTCTAATGAGTTGGTAATTTTCTTAACCCCGACTCATATGGATTATTTACATTGTTAAGCCACACTATGTCAGAAATAGCTATTCAGATGCCGGAAGAGCTGCATATTAGCATTGTACTATATTAAAAATTACTTCATTGTATAAAAATAGGAAAATTATGACTTTTGAAATTGTAGAATTAATTGACTTTTAATTGTTGAAACTGTGGACATGTGGTCACTAAAACTAACCATTTATGAGTCAATTAAGATTTCAAAAGCAAATTATGATGAGTCAAACCTGCTTGGTGTTATTTTGTCACTGGTTTTAAGAGAATCATTTGGAAAGAACTTGAACACTTCTGTTGAGAAGCCTAATTAGCAGCTTATTGATTCATGACTGTGTTGATCTGGATCATTTAAAACTTATTGCCACCTTGGCTTGGTTTCCTTACAGGGAATGTCACAAAATGAGCACAGTATAAATGTTGGGCTTTTAAACATCATGGAATGCTTTGCTATTTTTGTAAAAGGGATTTAAGAGGGTGAAACCTCTCTTTGGCTGAAAAATCAGTTAATTACAAAAATGAACAGTTTGTTTGTGAGTCATTGGAATTGTGAGTGCAGTTGGAATCAAAAAATGTGTTTGCGGGGGCAGAGGCAATACCCCTCTGCCCCGACACACTGAATCAAAGGTGAAGGTGTTTGAGCCAGAGTGAAAGGTCATTGTGGTACAAAACCTGGACGAGGCACGCCTACCCACTAAAGCGAGCTCACACATGCAAAATCAAGTTCCTAACCCAAGCAGTTAGAGAGAAATGGCCCAGACAAAGTTTTAAAGGTGAAGATCATTGAGCCAAGGTCAAAGGTCATTCAGGTACGAAACCACGACGAGGCGCGCCTTCCAGCAAGTCCACATATGCAAAATCAAGTTCCTAACCCAAGCGGTTTGAGAGAAATGGCCCAGACAAAGTTTTAAAGGTGAAGGTCACTGAGCCAAGGTCAAAGGTCATTCAGGTACGAAACCTGGACAAGGCAGACCAAACCACCAAGGCAAGTCCACACATGCAAAATCAAGTTCCTAACCCAAGCGGTTTGAGAGAAATGGCCTAAAGTTTTAAAGGTGAAGATCAGTGAGGCAAGGTCAAAGATCATTCGGGTATGAAACTTCAACGAGGCTCACCTACCCACTAAAGTGAGTGCACATGTTCCTAACCCAAGCAGTTACAGAGAAACCCTCCGGACAAACTTTTCCCACCCACTGCCGTCCGTCTGCAAAGGGGACGACAATATCCCTCTGCCCCTTTGTCAGGGCTGAGGGGTAGCTATATGCAGTGGGTCCCCAAGACTGAGTTTGCAAACCCCTGCTCTAACATTTGTGAAACAATCAGGCTGCCACGAAACAACCGTATTTATTCGCGTATGCAGAGGCAGAATGCCCATGCAATAATGAGGAAACGTTGAACTGCGCAGGCCAGGCAATTGTGGCGTGTTCATGTTATCAGCAGCAACCCAATACTCGAGCAGCACTGATTAGATATGTGGCCAAGAAGGCCTCTGTGCTGGTAAGCAATAACAGATAATCGCATGCGGCCATTGCCTATATGCACAGTAGAAAACCCCATCAATAGAGATCCTGAGCTTTTGACACCAATCTGAGTCGGCCCTTTGCGTGCTGCCTTTCATGCTCAACTTTGCAGAAGAGCTTATAGCTCCACTCGTAGCATGTCATTAAATTCTGCCGGCAAAGTAAAACACAATAAAAAACAGCTGTTTCCATTGTTTCCCAGACTCGGCTGCGTCCCAAATTATAAACTCATTAAAATGGCTTCTTAGCATTTAACCCGCATCGCAGTTCCTCTAATTTCGCGTCTGTGTGGCATCAGCACACGCTGACCGGCAGAGAGCATCAGGCAGATGCAGGCAGGGGAGGAGGAGATTAGCATACAGATTGGAAGCGTTTAATTAATGCGCACCATACCATGAATAATCACGGCCTCAAAGATTGCTGCAAGCGAAACTGTGCGATTCATAAATTACGTAGGAACAGGTGTAAGAGTGTGGGACGCGCAAAGCGTGTCTGATTGAAAAACAAGCGAAAATAATACCTTGTTAACTCAGTAAATATGCGATGAACAACGGAAATGCAAATAAACACGAGGAAACACATTAGAACGGGAACAACTGCTCGGCCAAAATCTCAATCCAGAACGAAACGAGAGGTGCATCTCAATTCTCCTTTCTTATAGAAACCTCAATTCCAATGAAGTTGGAACGTTGTGTAAAACGTGAATAAAAACAGAATGCAACGATTTGCAAATCCTTGTATTCTGTTTTTATTCACGTTTTACACAACGTCCCAACTTCATTGGAATTGGGTTTTCACTCCTAGCGTCTCGTATTTCTGTCAGCGAGGAAGGAGCTCTGACGAGTCATGAGCGAGGATACACAAGAGCAGCCTTCCTGGAAGACTTTCAGCTGAATGCCATGACATCAATCGGTTAACTTAAGACAGAGGATGCCAGAGTTTGGATTGACGTGGCGCAAGGCAGCGCCTGCAGTTTTCACCTTCAAAGTGTGCATCTCAATTCTCTTATTTGACATTTCCTCAGTCCATATGTGAACCGGAAGTTGCGCTGAATCTGCTCTCTTGCAGGTTGTCGTCCACAGTGAGGGGCGAGGAGGGGGCTCTGAGAAGCGATGAGACAGATACACGAGAGCAGCCGTCCCTAAGCTTAAAGCCATGACGTCAAACGAAAATGACAGATGCTGCGAACAGATCCAGCAGTGTGCTGCCATCAAAAACGAGCGTAGCTTCACATGACGCTTCAAACGAATGGACGTCTCATTTCTCTGAAAACATATTTCCTTGCTTCTTCTCTCCTCACATGATTTCCTTGCGTCTTTTCACACACCCCAGAAGGAAGGGGCTAAGACAGAAGGTAAAGGTGCTAGTGAGGGGGACATGAATGCAATTTAAGAGAACTGAGACGTACCTGTAGTCTGGGTGCATTTAATTTCCCAGAGAGCACGGAAATTTTCTTAATTACTGACATGAAACGGAAATAGGTTGACTGGTAGCCACGACTAGGAGAATCCAAATAGTCTATTTCATAAAAGAAAGGAGGCAGGCAATTAGCTATTAGTTGCCTCCTTCCTGCCAGGAAACACAGGACCATCCTTTGAGGAAAGGAATCATAGATTTTGGACCACAATCCGCTGTAGCAGAATAGCGACTAAATACGTCATTTGTCATAGTTTTCAAGTCTGTCATCATTGTAGGCACCATTGAGTTCATGACATATTGAAGGAAAAGGACATCCAATTTTTCTAAAACATATCCAAAAATAACTCCAAAATTTTCCTGCAACTAGCCCTTGACATGCGTGACATTTTCTATCTATCGGGGGTTTTCCTCAAGCACAGTTCGTTGAAGAATTGCTGTATCATCTTCCAGACAAGGAACCTCAACCTTTTCCAGTAAGAGCTGGTGTGTGGATGCAGGCATTTATTCCAGCCAAATAATCCCCTGGTTCCTCAAATTGACCCGTAGAGTCTTTGCTAGAGACCTTAATAAGAAGAATTGGTCGGAATGAAAGCTCACACCCACTCCGGCTCTTTCTGAATAAGGTTGAGAACCATAGCTTCAGTCCAATGTGTTTAGCTCCTGTACAAAAAGAGGGATTGACTGTGAAGGAGATATGGATCAAGGCAGAAAGAGTTCATTGAGGGTGACTGCAGTGTTTAGACATTCACAAGACACTTTGCAAAGTGTATTTGATTGTAGAGGCCCGTGTGCTGTGCGACTCCGAGGGAAACATGAACTCTTGTAGTTGTTTTCATCCACTTAAGTACTTTCTAAACAAATTAAACTAAATAGCTGAGACAACATGACGATGTCCTCAGCGAAGTAGCAGTGGGTTGAGAGGTGTAGAAGTAGAACGCTCGTGGGCGAGAAAAATAAACATGTCTCTCAATAATCATCGCTGCTGCGAGATAACACCCGGCTTATCTTTCAAGGTTATTTCCCTCAGCTAATAACGCTAATCTGTGCGAATGGGGGACGCTGTAAACTGGTGTGGAGTGCAGGTAATGAGGACAGGCCCTCCCACTCCAACGATCCAGTGTTACACCCATCACACTCCTGCCGGCGGGAGCACAAAGTTCATAAAACTTTGCTCAGTCTCACACAGAGTCGACCTCAATTCTCTGAGATCGTTCTCCGCAGAGTTTTAGTCGCAGTCCGAGGTTATGCAGCGTTTTGCTATCGTACCTCGTTGAGCAGGAGTCAGTGTAGAGACTGCACCACTTGAGCGCATTCAGAGACGGTAATTTGCACCAGCAATAGTGGTCAGCGATTAAAGGTAATTTCGGTGTAAAGCATGTGGTGTTGCCTTCCAAGTTGACACCTGTCTTTTTTTTTGACAGCAAGTTATTGTGTCCGTGCTTCAAAAACACCCAAACTACGCCTCTTGAAACACAACTAATGCCATAAACTATATCTCCCAGCATGCACCTGGTCCCCAGAGGTACCAATGGGGCTTCAGAAGGGCTCAGAGATCTGCTCTGTCCACTGCTAATGATGAAAATTGGCTGAGTTGGGGTCTAAGCGAGCTCTGGATCATGCTAAGATTTCATGCTCAAACTGAGTACAAAAACGAACTCAAAAAGTTTTATAACCTTGACATTGTGAGTCTGAGTCAGGAGTTGAGTTTGAAAGCTGAGTTGAGCACAATCGTACTCTAAAAAAATGTAAAACCTCAGACCCTGGTTTCCAAACAGAACTATCAGAATATGCCTCAGTTTTGAACAGGCTACAAAAATTCAGGCAACGGCTCTACAGGTTACTAAATATGGGGAGGGGGAAGTTCAAAGTGTCCAGATTATCTGGCGTATCTCGCTCAGATTTTCAATTTCAGTGCACCATGCCAAATTCCTCCGGTTTATAATTCTACAGCTTCTGGGCACTGTGGTGAGTGATCTAGGCCTTCAGATAATAACATATTTCTTTATTTCTCTCCCCACGTATGCCTGCACTGTGTTGATACCAGCGGCTATGACAAGCTTCCCACGTATCTCTCTCTCTCTGTCTATTTCCCCCCTCCCTACTTTTCCCTTCATCAATGTAGTCCACTTCATAGCTGAGGGCCAGAAACAAATGACATGACAGGGCTAAATTACAGCAATTTGTGAGCCATTACAGATATAACCTTTCCCATTACTCCATGTCAGGAGCGCCCAGTGTGCTTGCATTGGCGGTTATGAGCCTGACAGATAATTTAAGTGACTAATTTGATTACTCACTGGCGGCATGCCTGTACGCCAGAGCCAGTTCGTGTGTGACTCTGGTCCCACCTGATACTACTTCCTGACTTAATTATGGTCATTATTACTTAGTAGGTTCGACGGCAGCGCTGACGAACGCCCTGGGAAATCAGTCTGTAACTCGTGTCTGTGCCCTTGTGTCCCCCTCCCTCATTTCTGTTTAACGGGTTATTTTCTCGGTCCGTATGTGTCTCACCTCATCACAAGCTGTCCTCATTCAGCTCTCACTCGGCTGAATCAACCAGTTCATGTTTAGCCGTATTAACACGGGGCCTTATTTATAAAAATTTGCATGGATTTCATACCTAAATGTAGCATAGGCTCAAAAATAAAATGGCTTATAGAAACAAACATCCAGATTTATAAAGCAAAAGGTAAGCTAAACTGCATGAAATTTTTATTTAATTAGGATTAACTTGGAATTTTTGCTGTATGCATAATCTTATTAATTTGGCATGGTTTCAATGTCAAGTTCGTTTTTATGAGCCTGAAATCCTCAACGAAAGTGGCGCGCGCATCATTTCTGTGTCCACCAGTCATTTATAAAGGAGGCCCCTGGTCTCTTAGTCAGAACTGGTTCAAGTTTTTCTTGTGAAGAACAAACTGAGAGAACCACACAGCTGTCCAGCCTGAGGGTTCTGGAGTGTCAGGATTGGTTTTCTTGCCCGTTACTGGAGTATGCCAGGGAGTCAGCAGGTTTGAGACACAGGCTGGCCATCTGCTGTTCGCAGCTTCATCTTTTTTTCCCTAATGAGGAAGTATTTGCGTCTGTCTGTAAGGCACTTGTGTTAAATGGCTCTAGCGACTGTTTGAAAGTAAAAATTTATTTCTGGACAGTCAACACATTCTCATCCCGACTCGTCATATAGTGATGCTACCTGACCAAGCGTCGATATACGATGCAAAAGGAAGCTTTCGGCATCTTTATTTGATGCTTAGGGTTAGGGTTCAGATTAAGGGTTAGGGGCTAGGGTTCGTTTTAAACTGGCATCAAAAAAGGACGCCAAAAGCGTCCTTTTGCGTCATATATCGATGCTTGGTCGGGTAGCATCAATATACACTAGAGGCCAGAAGTTTGGAAGCAAGGCCAATACAGGTCAAAAATTTGGAAGCAACTTAAAGTTTCTGTTCACAATGCCTTTCTTAAAAACCAGTATGAAATTTATGGATTTTGGGATGTATTTACAGTATGATTAGACTTTTCTTTCATTGAAATGCACCATTTTCCTCTATTTACCTTTAGGTACTGCTGAATAAATGTTAACAAAAGAAAGGAGGGGCTTAGTTTTTGGGTTGAGAAGATTTGCAAGAGTCACAACTTCAGTGAAAAAGTAAAAAACAAATCACAGTTTGCATTATTCACTTTATGTCATGGTTTACAGCCCACTAGGACCATGCGCCTAGAATTAGGGCCTGATAATTTGAGTAAAAATGTTTTCTGATAAGTGACTCTTTATATAAGAATCATGTTTATTTTGTTGCAAAGTATGCCAATGAAACTATGATCTTTTTTTGTACAAATTTAATCTTGCTTCCAAACTTTAGGCCTGTAGTGTATGATGCGTCGGGATGAGACTGGGCTCTTTACAAAAGCCTCCAGTACGTGCCTAGATTGTAATAAAAATTATCACCCCAAATTTGAACTTGAAACTTTTAAAACTTCTCATTCACTGCAAAACGTAGAGGCAATAATCATGTTCAAACGATTTGACGAGACCTGAAATCACAGGGTCAGCAGTAGTCATACGGATGAAGTTATGCTTCTAAAAGCCTTGAGTAGGGGGTCTTCAGGCTTACCCAGAGTGGGCCAGTGTGGGTGCAGGCTTTCATCCCAACTGAGCAGCTACTCACCTGAATCTACTCATCAACCCTTGAGTCTTTGCTAAATATCTTAATTAGGAGAATCAGGTGAGTAACTTGCCTGGTTGGAATGAAAGCCTGCACCCACACCGGCCCTTTCTGGGTAAGACTGAGGACCCCTGGTCTAGAGCCTGAGAAATGAATGTCCTCCACCATTAAGATGCAGTCCAGACTGATGAAACTAGTGCACATTTTGCTTTTATATGAAATTTTCCAGGTCATTGCTTAGCCAATCAAACGGCTGAGAAGCTGAGGGCTGCAGGCATTATCTGTTTTCCATCGAGTATTCGACCGCCTCCCGGTTTTGGACGGCGGTTCTGATTGGCCGTACTCAGCAGAAGTAGCTTTAGAGGGGTGGGGGGTAATATTAAAGGTTGTATTTGGCATGTACACGATTTGGAACTATCTAGAAAACACGATCTCTCCTTCGCTCTGGGAAATTACACGTCAGATTTATATCATCAAGTTAATGAAAAATTAATTTCAGCCCAAAGCGACTGTGCTGGGTGAACTTTCAGTCACTGCAAACTAGAGTTGGACGACCCTGCGTCGACGTGGTCGATACGTAATTTACATAAATTCGTCGACATTAATTATTTGCGTCCGACCGCGTCCCCAAACAAGTAGGTTGTCCCACACTCCAGTCCAGTGGTGGCGGTAATACACCAAAAAAGCTAGCCGCCAGAAATTATAGTTTAAAACGGAAGAAGAAGAATTCACACAACATTAATGGCGGCGCAAGCAGTAACAGCAGCGAGGAGTGGCGAGGAGCAACTCATAGCAAAAAAATCGGTCTTCAAAAGTGGGAGTTTTTCACTCTTAACCCTTCTAGTGATGTGGCACTTTGCAGACTTTGCAAAAATCAGCTGGCGTACCACATTTCAGTACGACAGCAATGAACTAACATTTGAAGCGAAATCACCGGGAGCTCTGAGTCAGGATGGCAGCAAAACACCGTAGTGTTTACTTTCCCACCCTGGAATGCGATTATCAAGCGTTGACACAATGTGTTTTTGTAGTAACGTTACGTTAGACTGTTGATTTGTTGTCTATAAATGCATCGCTACTAACGTTCAGGGCTCTCAAGTTGTGAATGCAGGCTAGAGTGAGATTTTCTCAAGGGGTGCATGATACTCCCGTTTTCAAAGGTGCATAGTTACATTACTTAAGTAGGCTTTTTTTTTTTTGAGGATTTTGCTACTTTGCTTAAGATTTTTTAAACCGGGACGTTTACTTTTTACTGTACTACATTTAAAAGATAAAAAGTATACTTTCACTTTGTTACTTTGACACTGGCTACCTAGTTACTCGTTTCAAATTAAAATATGAATTTAATTAATCATTTACGGATTATCTGGATTTGGCGTGTTCAAGAAGAACAACGGTGCTCGGCAGGGTATCTTTGTGCAGATGTGTCCACGGAGCTGCAAATGTATGCATGCAGTGACAATATTCTATCACTAGATGGCACACCCGGATCAGTTATTGAATATTCACAAGCAAGCCGAACAAGGTTTAGCATATGGATGAGTTCACTCCAATACCCGTTTTTCAGGAGTTGCCTGAATAAAACTCCTCAGCTAAGCCTGATGTGCAAACTGCTCAATACACTTGCCCATAGTATCTATGCAGTAGTTAAAAAAAAAAAATATATATATCTCTTGCTATAGAAATAATCATTGTCCTCTGCAGCAGGCTTTTCAGCTACAGTGAGCCAATGGTATCCCAATCAGCAGTTAAGAAAAATCAGTTTTCTGAAGCAAAAATTAGACATGTTATTGATACTATGTAATTCTACTATTAATTATAGTGGTTTTTAAACTGCCAGTAAACTCAAAGAAGAAGTATATTAAGGACAGACTGCCTGTTTGTTTTTTGAATACTGTATCTTTCATTCACCTGAAAATTGATTAAAGAGCACAAGGAGAGAACAAAAGAGAGGTTGCTTTTGCTTCTTTCTATCGTGCACTATGAAAAATGCTTTGTACTTGTACTTTTAATACTAAATTTTTTCTCAAAAAACTTTTGGTACTGAAGTACATTTAATGTGAGATTGTATTATTTTCAGATTCAGATTGTATTATTTTGCACTACTCATCTGTCTGCATTTTATTTAATTTTGGATATACTTTTCTTGAGGAGCAATGACTTGCAGGGCAGTGTTTAAGTGTTTAAATATAGAAATGTTTATGTGTCCTGAGCTTGGCTGTTCAATGCATTATTTTACTTAGGCTACTACTGTCAGTTCTAAAAAAAGAAAAAAAAAACATGTTGCCTACTTTTTTTCAGTTACTCTGCTAATTTGTAAAACACTTATTTTTGTATTCCTCCTGTGTGACTTTTATTATTATTTATTTTGTTAGATGCTGCATCTGGCATCAGAATGCATTATTTTGTCACATTTTATTTCATCACACAGAATTTTATTTTGGAGAGATTCAAGTGCCATGCTAAAGAATTGAAATGTTAACAAGAGATGGTTTGATATTCTTATTGTGTGAATTGTTACATTGATCAAGTAATGTGAAAGAATTGTAAACAGAAAAATTAATCACTAGATAAAAAAAAAACAATTGTTAGATTAGTCGAAAAAATAATCGCCAGATTAATCGTTTGAAAAATAATCGTTTGGGACAGCTCTACTGCAAACAAATAACTGGGCTTAGAAGTTACTCAACAAAGTTGCAATTAATCGGAAAACAATTCACCATGTCCAATATTAACTTCTTTGGAGGGGGAGGAGTAACCCTTCACCGTCAGTTACTGGAGAATATCAGTGTCCTTCTCAGGGACACCGCGTAATGTGCGTCAACAAGATGCTACAGACCCCAGTTTATACCCACGAAATGGAAAATTATCCCAAAAAAGCTAGATCTACTCAGCAAAATGTCAAGAGATTTATCAGCAAAGAGTGCTGCAGAGTTTGACTTAAGAGTTGATTTAACGCTTAAATGCACCCTGTGACAAATTTGTCACACGATTTTGGGGATTGTCAAAACCACTGACCCCACATAAATTTTGCAACCTAATGCCCATAGTGACATATTTAGACAATCAGTGCTGCCATCTGATGCATAAAAGTGGAACTGACACTACACTGGCTGCACCAACTAACCTTTCCAATATGGCCGCCCCCATGGCGGAATCCACACGATAGAGCAGCACCCATTCATCACTGGATAAAGTAGACAAACAGGTAAGCTAATGAAAAATAAGCTATGTTTAATACTTCAGCTATATGTCAACTGTTTTATCATTCAAGTCATTTTAACAATAAGGTCCCCGAAATGCCCATTGTGACATACATGTCACAAAACTAAAATGAGGTCAAAGGTCACCAAAAATTAAAAATTGCTATTGGGTTGTTATTAGCCCCTCCCCAGGACATATTAACAGAATACATAGGTTTTCTTTCAACTTTTACTATAGTTGGGCATTTAAGTGTTAACTATGAATATTTTTCCTGAATGCTGCAACGAAGACAAAAAAGAATAGACACACTCTGCGCTTGTAAGCAGCAGGGGTACTGCGTCCTCGTCTTTTTTGTTTCTCTTGTGTTTTTTTGTTGCCTCCCACAGCATATACTTGGTTAATTTCTCATGGTGCCCCTTTAATTCTGGTGATGCACACAGGGGGCTTTGAGACCCAGCAGAATCCAGAGGAAGATCTGCAAGTCTGACAGTGGACATCTAAGAGAATTGTGCTAGTTAACCCTTTCAGCGCCGTGAATGTTGTAAGATATCAAAATCAGACGCTGTTGAAAACCTATCATGTGGCAACTTGTTTAAAAGAGCTCCCGTGCGGGAGCAATTTTAAATAAGTTGCCACATGATAGGTTTTCAACAGCTCGGGATAACTCGTTTCTAATTCCTTGAAAATGTATTCAGCGCTCAAAGGGTTGAACTGGCTCTCATGAATTTGTCGCTTTTGTTTGCCAAGCTCACCTGCGCTGTGAAGAAGCCACCATTTTACATTTGGGACGTGCAATTCCTGGCTGTTATTCCAGGGCTAACTGAATGGAGATTGATGCTGGCCATATGTGGGGCTGTAGACCCAGTGCTAACCTCAAGTCCAGGCAAAGAGACCATTGAATAGAACAAACTGCATTAGAAAAGGTGGGGATTGAAGCGTGCGCGGAGCAGAGGAAAGGGGACAGGGAAGATTGACCCTAAACGGTGGCTTGCTTTGGCGGTGCCACAATCCCAGGGACACCACCGTTTTTCCCTGTTAAAATTTTACCATTTTTTGCGTGTCTTATTTTGCATGAGCTCCAACTGGTAATATATTCATGGCACGTCATGAACAGGGACGTATTGGGTAAATGTGTTGTAAAATATAATGATCTGTACCCTCCCTTCTTAGCATAAGTTTGGGCCCGTGCCATATTGAACATTTTAATGCAATACAGAGGCGGTGCAATGTTAAATATTGTAACCTAACTTAGGGGCCTGTGCAATATTTATAACCTTTCAGTGCAGCAGAGCCTACCTGGGGCAGTGCAATACCTAATAACTAGTGCAATATGTGGGCTAGTGCAATATCTGCCCAGGCGTGTGTGTGCAGGCCGGCCTGGGCCAGGCCACAGAGTGCAGTGCCATACGGGTTGTGCTGTGGTCCTATATGCACCATATTTAACCTGACTTAGTCTTTTCTCTTTTGGGGTAGGGTTATTTGTGCTGGGGGTCTATAGAGAAATACAGGTGTGAGCAGCGTGTGCGAGTGCACTGTGTCTTCCCATTTACAGTCCCAGACTCTGTGTGGATGTGACGTGCCTGTGTATATTGTACTACCCATGACGTATAATGTACGTTTGGATTAGCCTTCTACTCATTGGGGTGATAACTTATGTCCTGTCCTGCATAATATTGTTGAAATGAAAGGAAATTTCATCATATCAGTTTTCTTTACATCTCCTTATGTATGGGAAATTTACTGAGAGATGCACATGGACAAAGTGTTTAGGGCCTTTCCACGATTGTAACAGAGGAGTGGCGTAATCACTGCAAAAGTACATGATGGAGGCCACACTTACAAAGGTATACATCACTTATGATCAGAAAGAATGGCCAAACAAAATAAGAGAAAAAGAAAGGATTTGGGTCAGAATAGTGCCATCTGTAGAGGAGAGTCCTTTCCTTGTTTGAAGATGAATGGCTATTGTCCACCTTCACTATGTTCACTCCCACAATACCAAGCTTGCTGTGGACTATGCTAACTGCTAATTGAGATAACTGTGCATCTGGGGTCGGATCTGGTCCGCAGTTGATAGGGAACACTGTGTGGCAGCAGTTAGCCCTGCGGGGCCGCCACACTGGACCTGTGCTTAGCCAGCCAGTGAGTGTGTTTACATGAGTGTTGTGCACTATTCCCTCACAGAAGCACCGCTAACAAAATCGCTACCAACACATAGTGCAAGACCCTGCATCCAGCAAGCAAATAGTATATTTTAGTGCTTTTGAAATAATGCCTGCTGAGATTACATGTACCCATTATATTTAAAAGTAAAGAAAAAAATGAGAAAAAAAATCTATGATTTTGTAAATGATACAGTTATGTAAAGTTATGCTAATTTAATAAAATTACTGAACGTATTTCAGCTGGCCATAGCTAAATTCCGCTAAAATAAACACATTATTTTTCAGCGTTAAGATACTAAATTAGCTAAATTAAGTCATTCGTAGCCTACGGTACTTCTGAAAGTGTATTGAGCCAATAAGGGCTTGAAACGCCTGTGCTGGAGCTATGAACGAAAGTACGCCCATGAAGTCAATAAGGGTATGAATTACATAGGAATCCAGTTTGTTATGCATTGTGAGCCGGAGGCTACTTCGCGTATTAAACAGCGTTGGCTTGTTTGACGTGAAAACAATATGTACAGCTGAGCTTAAAAACCCGCCACAACGCATTAACGGAAATAAATAGACAAGGGAACAGAGAAGGGAAACATAATATGATTTGAGGGTCATAAGTAATACAGATGGTATCGTGCAGATGTGAATTAGCCTAATTGTGTTTGAAAATATTCTGTCCTCATTTGCGAATTAACTGGAATGATAGTTTATGTTAACAAATAGTATACCCTCAAGTGGCGCCGAAAGTTATTAAATATTTCAGCTTGTTTATCGAATTAGCATTTACAATCAATTATGCGCTATCATGAGACCGCGGCATCTGGCAAGGCTGGATTGCTGTGAGAATGTTTTCACATGCCTGGCTAAGCCACGAACTTGTAGGAGTAAACTGCGAACTCTTGCGTTTTCGCGCTTTATTCCTTCAGTTTATCATTTTACACCTCTGCTTCCGGGCTGATAAACACGCGGACAATACGGAGTCAGCAAAACCACAGCATCAAACCAACGGACCCGGCATAGAGCCGGGGGCGAAGAAGCGAACAATAAGTCACCGTGGAATACAGGTGAGATGAGCGTGCGCGGAAGCCACGCGAGAATATGCTGAAGAAAGAATTTAAGCAAAACAATTTCCAAAAGATATATTTAAAAAAAAGAAAGAAAAAAAGCAGCACTCATCCCGGCATCATTTTGCATTCCCCTCACTCTTTCTCGCAGAAATGAGTTTGACATTTTAAAAATCACTTTTATGGCTTGTTTTTGCTCCAGAATCACTTCTATCGCTTGTTCTTGACCCAGAATGCATTATCAGCATGCATTAGATACGATAAATCTTGAGATAGGCTAGGCTATTTTCTAAGTTAAATATTTCGGATTACAATTAGGCTAAAAAAAACTATTTCTGAAAGCATATACCTATGATCTTAAGTAGAACCCTCTCAAAGCATCTGACGACACAATACACTCGTGTAAGAATCGTTTTTAAGCCTGACTATGGCAAGACGATTCATGGGTAAAAGTAGCAATCGCTAAGATATCGTCCTCAAATTAAGTCCATTAAACCCATATATCGATCCGTTAGATGCAGTTGCTGTATTCAAACCACTGGAACTTAGGGCCTATGGAGATCCCAAGGTTTCTATTACGAACCCAAATATGTCCGACTGAATTACAGGGAAAATGTGTGCGAAGTGACCTACGAGATCTAGATATTTACAATTTGATGTAATGATGTGGCCATTAAAACAGGGCGTCCTGGGCTTCAGTAGGCCTGTTTCTCTCAATATAAGAGTGATGTCGCTTCAGTGAAGCGCAGCCACCAGCAGATACAGAATATGTATTGTGACATTTGCTACAGTATGGAAAAAAAAAAATGCGTTTTCTGACTTTGAACCCACTTTAGAGAAAGCTTAAGCGAAAAATTAGAGTTTACGGGACAGACCTATAATATTCCAGGGAGTGAATGGAACTGAAATTGTCACAAGTGCCTGAAGTTTGGCATCGCAAATGTTTTTACAATCCTGTTAGTGTTATTGATTTGTTGCGCCTAAAAATTGCCAATAAAGGTTATGTTTGTAGATGCCAGCCCTTAGTACAGTACAAAGAGCAAAATACTTTCAGATTTCTAGATATTAAACTTGGAACCTACCACGTGCAGCTACTCAACGAACAGTAGAGCCCATCCAAACAATTACGAAAACCACAAACCATAATGCCTGAAATAAAAGCATTTGGTCCGTAACTGAAAGTATTTAACATATGGCCAAGTGTTCGGTGGAAAAAAAACAAAGCCTGCTCTACATAGCTTTCGGCAGAAGAGGCCGCAAGAAGTACACGCTGTCCTGATGTTTTTCAAATCCTCGAGTCAGTTTGGGTGAGTGCGCGTGGCACATGACTCATGAGCTCCCAGTGCACGTAGCGAATGGACTTCTCTGGAAATTTCTTGTGCTTCCTAAGTTTTGTGTACTGACGGCGGCTTGTTCACGCGATAAAACAACCACATGGCGACCCTTTGTTTTAGTTGTAGGCCTATTTTTATTCAATTATCACACATTACGCAATAAACCATTTAAACCAGGCCAAAAGCCTATGTATAAAGTAGAGTTTGAACAGGCTTAGGAAGAAAATGATAGTTTATGCTTATGCTACACACTTATAAATTTAAAATTCCCTTCAGAAATATATATATAAAAACCCTTACAATTTGTAACACTTAAAAATTGGTTTATATTTTGAAAATAAAGGGCAAATTACACATTTTTGCATTTATATTGGTATTGTTCCATAATTTAATCCCAACAATGACATGTATCTCCTAATTGTATCTTTTGTTGTTTGTACTGCTTACTTATAAATACCTCACAGGTCATATTTTCTGTCCTGTACTAAAAAAAAAAAAATAACTGTACTCAGACTGGGAGTGACTTTGATTTTGCTCTGACCGTTATTTGCATTATTTTACTATATACCAAATCAATACAGTTCATAGCATGGGAATTTAGTAACAGAGGATTTCTGTGATCAGAGTAAGCAGCCTTATTAACAAGATTGTAAAGTTCGACCCCCACAATCCCACACAATACTACGAATAAGGAAGTATAAGTGAGCGATATAGCGTCGGATTTTCTCCACAAAAACTTTGTAGACATTTCAAGATCAGAAATTTACTAATTACTCATGACATAGGTTCAAGAGACACACGACATGAAAAACAAAATACAGTTTCTCGGTCAGGTCATGAGGCATGTGCTACGAAGGTGCCGCACCTATTGTTCCAGTGTGCTACTGAACTTCTAAAATGCGCATATGCCAAAGGGCGTTATCGTCAGCTGAGCTGAAGTCATCACTTCTTCAAAGGACCGCTGTATATCTCCATATAGTCTCATTGTATTATTTTTTTCCTGTTAAATAAACATAGGTCAAAAATCTGATGCAATAGCCGAAGTTAAACATAAACTCATCTTGGGGCGGAGGATAGGAAGTGGGTCTCGGGAGAGGGCGGGGATAAACTGTTATAAAAACCGAGCAATTGGTAAACAGCCGGATAGCAGAAAATACACAGGAGGAAGACGCGGGACAGAATCAAACTATTTTTCAGGAAAGCAAATTTTCTGGAGACAACGGTCAATTTTCGGAAGTCAATTTTTTTTTCTTTTGGAAGAAAAAGTTTGTAGAGTTGCTTTAGTTCGAAACAAATATGAGTTTCGTTGAGGTGAAAAACCTTGAGCCCACCTCATTTGAGGAACAGTACTTCGACGAATATGAATATTACAACTTAACAGACCGTTATTCCGGTAAGTCACTTTGACCGAACTCTCCTCGGTAAATTTTCGCTGTCCAAAAAGATTTTTGCCACACTGTTGTCAGCCGTCGCCTTTTCCCGTTATTCGCTATATATTGTCAGTTGAGAGAGAATGGCATTCTTGGGAGTCGTCTTCGTTTCTCGACAATGTGCTTTGTTCGATTTAAAGTAGACCTATCATTTGGAGGGCTTTTGTTCAGTAAAATCTAGCAAAACAGCCTATTCTATTTTAAGGTCCGCCACACTACTTTCAGGTTTGAAAGTTCATATTATTTGCAGAGTTAGGCCTATACTTACTTACTGCATAGTTGTCTGCTTTATATTCTGAGTGGCGTGACTGTGACACGTTGTTGTTTGTGCTGTTTTACAGTTACAGTAACTGTGTGTGTTCAATCGCAGGTGGTGCCAGTCGCAAGGGGAGGAGCAAGCGCGAGGCTTGTTGCAACACCAACAGACCGATCCCTGCTGGTCACGAGCGGAAAATCACCGAAAAGCTGCGCAACGCCGAGAAGCGTTCGAAAGATTGAGGGAGGGGCCAGGAAAAGGTGCGCGCATGCGCGTTTGTTTGTGATCCTGTTAAGGTGAATGTGTTTTCTTTTGCTCACTGACCGCTCTCTTTCAGTATCGGACAGCTAACCCTGGCAACGGACCATGCAAGCAACACGAGCGGCTGACGGAGTGACGCGCGTAGACGGCTGGGTCAAAGAGCGACGGAAAGAATGGCAGTTTTGGGGAAACGACTGTGGCATCCCGGGTCTGGCGAGGCCAAGTTCTCTGGCCCGGAGAGGCTCTGAGTGCATCGTGTGAGTGGAGTGGAGCTGTATCCTCTGCAGCGGAACGCGATGCGCTTCAGTAGGCTATAATTCAGTTTAACATCAGTGAGATGTGTAGGCTACTGTTATTCAGCACTTGCTGATAATAAACTGATGTGTTTGAAAGGACATTGTGTCCTTTTAAGAAAATTCTTTGCAGAAAAGGAGGCTTAAATTATCACAGGAAAACATTTAAGCGTAAATGTATTCACAGGCTTTAAAATAAACAATGAACTGTGAGTCATACCTTGTTTCTCTTGTTTCCGATCACATCGCACCACATGACCATTTGTTATTTACTTTGATGAAATGGTTTGTCTGACTCCACTCAGTATGCTGCTGTTAGCCTCCTGTTTTATGGGAAAGATTAGGGGGAAATACACAGTTAATATGCATTTATACATGCATGAGTCATCATTATCCACAAGGCTCACCGTTATCCTTTCTCTCCTTCGCTCACCCTTTCATCTCTCATCTCATGAATGTGAGGAAAATCCCTCAGGAGGCCAGACTGTCAGCTGTCCTTTAAGAATACCTGTGGTTGGCGAGAAGTCCACTACCCCATTTATAAACCCAAAAGTGCAGACTGTAGCAGCAGTCAAATTCTTTTTAATCCCACAAATATCTGATTAAAATGCATGTGGCTATATGCAAATGAGTCAATAATACTATTATTATGAAATATTACTTCATCTTGCTCATTATCACAGAAATTCACTATATTTCGGCTTTTATTTCATGAGTATTATTGAAAAAAAAATGATTAGGTGGCAGGTTGAAAGAGCCAGGTTGGGAATTTAGCCATGACACCGGGAACCCCCTGCTCTTGTCGAAGAGTGTCATAGGATCTTTAATAACCACAGTGAGTCAGGACCTCGGTTGAACGTCTCATCCGAAGGATGGCGTCTCCTTCAGTGCAGTGTCCCTGTCACTGCACTGGGGCATTGGGGATTATTTCACCAGAGGGAAGATTGCAACCTGTTGGCCCACCAGCACCTCTTCCAGCAGCAACTTAGTTTTCCCAGGTGTCCTTCCATCCAAGTACTCCTGCCCAGCTTCAGCCACACGGCTGGAGCAGATCGACTGGCGGAATGGCTGCTGGGAGATAGCACAGCTGACAATTCAATTTACAGCCCCACATGATCACAGTTGGAATAATGAGTGTATGCGTGAGAGTGAAAGCAGCTTGAATGAAAATGAACTGCTGGCTCAAGCATCTGAAAGGAGAGTCTTCCTGACTGAACTTTAGCCAGAGCATCATTTCACTGAAGCAAGATGCTTGCCACATTTGGAAATTCACTGATGGAATTATTGTAGCCCCCGGACAAAGTCGGGCGGCTACTATGGATTCACGCGAGTCGTCTCCGCCACTGCCGCGTCCGTAGACACTTTCTTGTGGACGCTCCACAGGCTGTAATTTTTGACTGATTCCTTTCATATTTGGTATGGACATGTGCTGTACTTCACCTATGACACCTATCGATTTTGGTTGCCATGGCGACAGTATTGGCTGAATAATATGCAAATTAGTGGCAAACATACAGATTTCCTTGTGGACGCAGTACAGGCTGCAATTTTGGATGAATTACTTCCATATTTGGTAAGAACATGTGTCACACTTCACTGATGACACCTATCGATTTTGGTTGCCATGGCGACAGTATTGGCTGAATAATATGCAAATTAGTGGCAAACATACAGATTTCCTTGTGGACGCAGTACAGGCTGCAATTTTGGATGAATTACTTCCATACCTGGTAGGGACATGTGTCACACTTCACTGATGACACCTATCGATTTTGGTTGCCATGGCGACAGTATTGACAGAATAATGCGCAAAAAAGGGGGGAAGCGGGCTTTCGGGGGCTACACCCATGTGGTCGCAGCCGACTGGACTGTCTAGTTCAGCAATCTAAACTGCACAGAAAGGTATTAAACCGCTCACTGATAAAGAAAATAACATCGATTATCTCATAACAATGGCGCATGTCAAGGTCTGCAGACTGAATTTAGATGGTAAGTAAATACTCGGTACTCAGTTGTGTTGGATGTCGGGAAAATGGAACCCAAGCAGTTTAGACAGAGCCAAATCATCAGTCAATCACTACCAAAAGAGATAGTCTGAGCTTCTTCTCAGTGGGAATTTCTGGGGTGCTCCCAGTAAGCAGTGGTGAGCGACCACTGACCGTAAACCAAGCAGGGACAAAGCAATAACCGGTGACAGGGTGTTGGGGACTCAAGGTTCATTGATGCTCAAGGGAAGTGAAGGCTATCCTATTTAGTGTGAACCAATACAAGGGCTATTGTGGTACAAGTCACTGACAATTTGTGTCGAAATGCACAGTGCATCGCACCCTGCTGCGTATAACACTTTGTAGCTGCAAACTAGTTGGAATGTCCATTCTAACCCTGATCCAAAATGAAAAGCGCCTATAATGAGCACTCGAGTGCCAGAATTGGACCTTGGGGCAAATTAAGAATTCCGCTTGTTCAAGCGAGCCCCATTTTCTTTTACATCTCTCTCATTGGCTGCATACATGTGCACCATTTAATCAGGAAGAAATGGCCCCAGGATGCACATGGGGAAGAAGGCAAGCTTGTGGAGCACGTATGATACTCTGGGAAATGTACAGCTGGGAAACCCTGAGTCCAGGATTTCAAGAGGAGGTTAGTTTGACGGAGCTGTTCTGGTGGCACAAAGGGGACCTACGCAATATTATACAGTGGTTTTAATGTTGTGGCTGATCAGTGTATATTTCGGAGTTTATCCAAGCGATTATTTTGATTACAGAGGCTTATTTATATCTTTTTTACAGAAATACGATTCTCCACAAATCCTGCCAACGGGCCTGTAGTACGTACGTTTGACAACAGAGGGCAGTGTGACTTAAAAAATGAAATGATGCTCTGCAGCCAATGGCAGCAGCAAGTCTGGCTGAGGGGAATTGAGCTCTTTTTGAGTGACGTTTGCATAGCTTGAGCCCTGTAGAAAAGTAGCTGAAAATGAAAAGACCCACTTTAGGGGAAGAGGCTAGAGGTACTCGAAGAAATGGGCAGCATGTGGTATGGGCTAAATGCATCCGAGGGATTTAAGATAAAAAAAATCATCAGTCTGTGAGCCTCCGTCTTGGGTCCTCCACCCTCAACTGCAATGTAAGGGAGACTAGAAGTACTTCACATGCAAACTTGAGAATTTGTATTCCTGAATTACAAAATGTTGTGCATAAACAGGAGTAATTAAACGGGCAACTAAACAGTATACTATTGTTATTCAAGCACACTGACAGAGATGTGCTGGAGTACAGTACCTTACCTTATTTTCTCATGCTTAGTCATACAAGACACAGCTGCACTTCAGCATTACAGATACACACAAATGATGATCACTCAATAACATTATATTAATATATTAAAATATAACCATTAACAGTGGTTTGATTAGAGTTTTATTTCAGGGCAGAAAATCACGGAATGCTAGTTCTGCAGTGGATGGCCCATAAAACGTCTTCGGTCTAAAGCCGCTCTTAATCAGCTAAAGTCTGGCTACTTAATGATGCGTCCTGCCACTCCTCATAGTGTCAGTAAATATGTTCCTTTTTCAGTGTAACAAAAAGAAAATGGTTTCTCAAACAAAGAGAACGTAAGAAAGTACAACCCCAATTCCGAAATAGTTGGAACAAAGTGTAAATAAAATCAAAATGCAATGACTTTTAGATCACATGAGCCAATATGTTATTTACAAGAGAACATAGATAACATTTCAAATGTTGAAACTGAGACATTTTACATTTTTATCCACAAAATGAGCTTATTAGAAATTTTCTGGCTGCAACAGGTCTCAAAAAAGTTGGGACACAGGCAAAAAAGGGCTGAAAAGCAACTCATATATAAGAGAATCAGCTGAAAGAACATTTAGCAAGTAATTAAGTTAACTGGCATCAGGTGTGTAACATGATTGGCTATAAAAGGGATGTCTTAGAGAGGCTGAGTCTCTCAGAAGTAAAGATGGCCAGAGGCTCTCCAACCTGTGAAGGCTTGCGTAAAAAAATTGTGGAATACTTTAAAAACAATGTTCCTCAACGTCAAATTGCAAAGGCTTCTGAGGTCTCATCATCGACAGAGTATAACATCATCAAAAGATTCAGAGAAACTGGAAAAATCTCAATGCGTAAGGGACAAGGCCGAAGACCTTTACTGGATGCCCGTGATCTTCGGGCCCTAAGACGCCACTGCATCACTCACCGGCATGATTCTGTCATTGACATTACTAAATGGGCCCAGGAATACTTCAAGAAACCACTGTCTGTAAACACAGTCCGCCGTGCCATCCACAGATGCCACCTAAAGCTCTATCAGGCAAAAAGGAAGCCATTGTTGAGCATGATCCAGAAGCGCTGCCGTGTTCTGTGGGCCAAGACTCATTTAAAATGGACTGTAGCAAAGTGGCAAAGTGTCCTGTGGTCAGACGAGTCCAAATTTGACATTCTTGTTGGAAATCATGGGCGTCGTGTCCTCCGGGCTAAAGAGGAGAAAGACCACCCCTCCTGTTATCAGCGTTCAGTTCAAAAGCCAGCATCTCTGATGGTATGGGGATGCATTAGTGCATATGGTGTGGGACACTTGCATGTTTTTAAAAGCACCATGAATGCTGAAAGGTATATAAAGGTTTTAGAGCAACATATGCTCCCCTCCAGATGACATCTATTCCAGGGAAAGCCTTGTGTATTTCAGCAGGACAATGCAAAATCACATACTGCAGCTATTACAACAGCATGACTTCGTAATAGAAGAGACCGTGTGCTGAACTGGCCTGCCTGATCTTTCACTGATTGAGAACATTTGGCACATAATTAAACAAAAAGTCCGTCAAAGGAGACCCAAAACTCTTCAGCAGCTGGAAGCCTGTATTAAACAAGAGTGGGATTAAATTCCAATGGCTAAACTCAAGAAACTTGTCTCCTCAATGCCCAGATGCCTCCACTCTGAGTTAAAAAGAAGAGGGGATGCTACACCATGGTAAACAGGTCCCTGTCCCAACTTTTTTGAGAATTGTAGCAGCCATCAAATTTGAAATGAGCTCACTTTGTGGACAAAATTGTAAAATTTCTCAGTTTCAACATTTGCTACATTATCTCTGTTCTATTGTGAATAAAATACTGACTGGTGTGATTTGAAAGTCATTGCGTTTTGATTTTATTCACAATTTAAACTTTGTCCCAACTATTTCGGAGTTGGGGTTGTAGTTGTACTTGAGAAATCATTCCCATCATATTAAGCATAGAAGAAGCTGTCAGTTGTGACATTACCTTGTACACTAGTATTTATTAACTCACTTTTTGGTTTAACAATACCCAAAAGGTGATAGCTTTCTCAGGAAACTTGTCAGTTAACTGTAATTTTGATAAATGTAAGCCAATCCATGCACGAGAAGGTCTAGAAACTGTTTATCTCACATAAGCATGTGCACTACTCTCGTGAAAGAAGAGTACACGGTAGGTCTAGTTAGCACAAGGACAAGTAAATCAGATCTCCTGTTTCAGAAACTGACAACGAATGAACAGATCTCCTGTTCCAGAAACTGGCACCTCACACATCAGATCTCCCATTCCAGAAACTGGAACCTCATACATCAGATCACCTGTTCCAGACACTGGCACCTCATAAAGAGATCTCCTGTTCCAGAAACTGGCACCTCATACATCAGATCACCTGTTCCAGAAACTGGAACCTCATACATCAGATCACCTGTTCCAGAAACTGGAACCTCATACATCAGGTCTCCCGTTTCAGAAACTGGCACCACATAAACAGATCTCCTGTTCCAGAAACTGGAACCTCATAAACAGATCTCCCGTTTCAGAAACTGGCACCTCACACATCAGATCTCCTGTTCCAGAAACTGGCACCGCGTACATGAGATCTCCTGTTCCAGAAACTGGCACCTCACACATCAGATCTCCTGTTCCAGAAACTGGCACCTCATAAACAGATCTCCTGTTCCAGAAACTGGCACCTCACACGTCAGGTCTCCCGTTTCAGAAACTGGCACCTCATAAACAGATCTCCTGTTCCTGAAACTGGAACCTCATACATCAGATCTCCCGTTTCAGAAACTGGAACCTCATACATCAGATCTCCTGTTCCAGAAACTGGCACCTCATAAACAGATCTCCTGTTCCAGAAACTGGCACCTCATACATCAGATCTCCTGTTCCAGACACTGGCACCTCATAAACAGATCTCCTGATCCAGAAACTGGCACCTCATACATCAGATCTCCTGTTCCAGACACTGGCACCTCATAAACAGATCTCCCGTTTCAGAAACTGGCACCTCATAAACAGATCTCCTGTTCCAGAAACTGGCACCTCATACATCAGATCTCCTGTTCCAGAAACTGGCACCTCATAAACAGATCTCCTGTTCCTGAAACTGGAACCTCATACATCAGATCTCCCGTTTCAGAAACTGGAACCTCATACATCAGATCTCCTGTTCCAGAAACTGGCACCTCATAAACAGATCTCCCGTTTCAGAAACTGGCACCTCATAAACAGATCTCCTGTTCCAGAAACTGGCACCTCATACATCAGATCTCCTGTTCCAGACACTGGCACCTCATAAACAGATCTCCTGTTCCAGAAACTGGCACCTCATACATCAGATCTCCTGTTCCAGACACTGGCACCTCATAAACAGATCTCCTGTTCCAGAAACTGGCACCTCATACATCAGATCTCCTGTTCCAGACACTGGCACCTCATAAACAGATCTCCTGTTCCAGAAACTGGCACCTCATACATCAGATCACCTGTTCCAGAAACTGGCACCTCATACATCAGATCACCTGTTCCAGAAACTGGCACCTCATACATCAGATCATCTGTTCCAGAAACTGGCACCTCATACATCAGATCTCCTGTTCCAGAAACTGGCACCTCATAAACAGATCTCCTGTTCCAGAAACTGGAACCTCATACATCAGATCACCTGTTCCAGACACTGGCACCTCATAATGAGATCTCCTGTTCCAGAAACTGGCACCTCATACATCAGATCACCTGTTCCAGAAACTGGAACCTCATAAACAGATCTCCTGTTCCAGAAATCACCTCCTGTTCTCCCCAGAAACTGGAACCTCATACATCAGATCTCCTGTTCCAGAAACTGGAACCTCATACATCAGATCTCCTGTTCCAGAAACTGGAACCTCATAAACAGATCTCCTGTTCCAGAAACTGGAAACTGGCACCTGTTCCAGAAACTGGCACCTCACACATCAGATCACCAGTTCCAGAAACTGTCACCTCACACATCAGATCTCCTGTTCCAGAAACTGGCACCTCATAAACAGATCTCCTGTTCCAGAAACTGGCACCTCATAAACAGGTCTCCTGCGTTTCAGAAACTGGCACCTCATAAACAGATCTCCTGTTCCAGAAACTGGCACCTCATAAACAGATCTCCTGTTCCAGAAACTGGAACCTCATACATCAGATCTCCTGTTCCAGAAACTGGCACCTCATAAACAGATCTCCTGTTCCAGAAACTGGCACCTCATACATCAGATCTCCTGTTCCAGAAACTGGCACCTCATAAACAGATCTCCTGTTCCAGAAACTGGCACCTCATACATCAGATCTCCTGTTCCAGACACTGGCACCTCATAAACAGATCTCCTGTTCCAGAAACTGGCACCTCATACATCAGATCTCCTGTTCCAGACACTGGCACCTCATAAACAGATCTCCTGTTCCAGAAACTGGCACCTCATACATCAGATCTCCCGTTTCAGAAACTGGAACCTCATACATCAGATCTCCTGTTCCAGAAACTGGCACCTCATAAACAGATCTCCTGTTCCAGAAACTGGCACCTCATACATCAGATCATCTGTTCCAGAAACTGGCACCTCATACATCAGATCACCTGTTCCAGAAACTGGCACCTCATACATCAGATCTCCTGTTCCAGAAACTGGCACCTCATACATCAGATCTCCCGTTTCAGAAACTGGAACCTCATACATCAGGTCTCCTGTTCCAGAAACTGGCAGCTCATACATCAGATCTCCTGTTCCAGAAACTGCCACCTCGTACATCAGATCTCCTGTTCCAGAAACTGCCACCTCATGCGTCCTCAGCAAGCAGCAGTGTCACTGAGAGGAACCTGCCAAACATCAGCATCTGTGGCAGTAAAGACTGCAAGATTGAAAGAAAAAGGCACTTCATGCATGAAATTGCCTCCATCTCTCAAATGACAATTAACCAATAAGTATCAATAGAAAGTTATTTCTTTTTTGTTCAACCAAAATACAATTTCATGAAAGGCAGTGTACGACAGTGTAGCAACTAACGTTAATTATTTTCTGTCAGCTAACTCACGTGTAAACGGCTAATTGCAGTATTAACAAATGAACACAATCATAGTTTGCTGTCAATTCTCTGACTCTGGCACGTGCTCCGGATTACTGAGCTTGAAGATAATAGAGCAGAGTGCATCAGGATACCACTCCTCTTCCCAACAGGTAAATGCTAGGGTGTTGGTGGGATGTTAACTAGCAGCAGGCAAGAGTGATGCAGTGCAGCAGCAGGCAGAGGCATGTTTGCCACAAAAGGCGGATCAGGAAAGCAGCTTAAATGGCTCACCTTCCGGAGGGGTGGAGCAGTGTCTGATACGCATGGGAGTTTTTATGGGAGCGTGAGCATGTCTCAAGTTCTGCAAGCTAAGGCCCATTTTTAGCGCCTGTTGCACTTAATGCAATTGGTTTGACAATATTAGCAGTTTCTTAGCATTAAAATGGCACATAATAGTGCAACCACGCAAGGATGCGGTGTGTTAGTCCGTAGTTGGTGTGTGGAAGTAATAGCTGTTAAAAATGAAGCTTTGCTATTACATTTAGAAACCAAATTTAAAAACAATTATTCCAACATTAATCATAATTTTGAACACTGTTATAATGTCTTGGCTGTATTTTATGATCAATTAAATGCTACCTAAGTGCACTATTTATTTATTTACGTATTTCAAAAGAAAACCAAAAGAAAATTGTAATTCCAAATTTTTGAACGTGGTTTAAGGATTCAGATTTGACTCATAGGAAATAAAATGTGAGTAAAGTCTAATTCTTTTAGTGCGCTCATGGACTCTGCATGACTGTGTGACAGAAAAATAAATTATTCTATGTCCGTGATCAATTGTCTTTGAAAATTCCGAGCTATATGCAATTATGTCTGCCATTATTCACTGTAGCCAGGGTTTGATTAATGTACCATTCAATTGAAATGACAATGCCCAAAGAGTAAAATTAAATGATTTTTTGAGGCCAAGGTAAAGCAAAGATTAACTCTCACATGCTGCTTGTTGCTGTATTCCAGAAAATGACAAAAAAAATTTAATTATTCAGTGCGACTAAACAGATAATGCTCAAATAAAATGCAGTGTGTGTAGCATCTCGCAGTGCAGGGCTGTGGTACCAAAGCTCTTAACGGAGTAAATACCAGCTTCAACACAGGAGCTACAGCTAATGCTTGTACGAGCTCCTCTGGGGCACCGACTGCACTGCTGTGGACCTATGGACCCTCATCTGTATTCAGCGACTGAATGGGCATAATAACTTGCAGTTCAGTTTCCTGTAAGAACATGTTCAGTAAGGAAAGACCTTGACTGAACTGCTAATTCTCACATCTATTATCACTATCTTCATGAAGCTTCTCTCATTGCTGACATATCCCCAGACACGACAATATGCACAAATAAATATAGATGCACTAATAATGATAGACATATTGAATGGTACTGGAGTTGAATATCACTGGATAAATACCTTCGTACTGTGAAAAACATGGAAAATATTGAAAAGATGTGTAGAATTTCAGGCGAAGATAGAATATATTTTCTGTGTTTTATTGGGTAAATTGTACATATTGGAGTATCTCAGGGAAAGCTAACAAGGAGAGATCTTACCGCCTGGACTGCCAATCAAATTCACTTGACAGAACAAGCCTCATTTTGGCTACTGGAGCATGTAAAAACACAATTCCCTCTAAGCATCAAACACAAAGCCAATTCCTTTTTATAATCTATGCTAGCATGATCCCTTTCAATATCTCCACCTGAAAAACAAACCAAATGACACAGAGGAAGCAAGAGAGCCGCTTAGGTGAGCCAACCGCACGCATTTCCCTTACTTCTGAATGTACGTCAATGCGCACCTGGGCACAGCCACATGCGTTCAGGAAAAAGAGGATATGGCGAGCTCAGGGCTCCCAGCATATTTTTCCTGGCGAGTCATTGGTGCATTGAACCTTGTGGAAGGGCAATGTGTATGTTATAGGAGATAACCTCACTGTTGAGTCCACTCGCATAATGGAATAAACACCAGCCAGAGCACACACCTCTCCCTACTGCCCCCTCTCTCTCTCTCTCTCTCTCTCTCTCTCTCTCTCAGTGCTGTACCATAATATAAGGTAATGTGATTAAATAAATTACTTTCTCGCCCCGGCGCTGGCGAGCCGACGTGAGTGAGGGATAACCAGTTTTTCATTGGTCTTCCCTTTCTTCCTGTCCCTGCAGTGTTAATGCACGTCCTGCACGTTCTCTCCTGATATTGGTCACCTGTCATGCAGGCTCGATTAATTGATTGGCTGATGAATAATGGATACGGCCACCTCTAGGTAATATTTCTCTTGCATAGGTCATATCATCTATCAGACTGGATTTAATACATTCTGCTTAATATTTTAAGATGGGTTAAAATGCATTATTGCGCATCAAATTTTTTAACCTTAATGGCGGAAATATGAAAAATAAGGCAGATACAACACACATTGTGAATTCCTATGTTTAAATATGTGGCAGGTTTTTGTTTTTTCAAACTAATATTACATTTGCTGTTTTCCTCCAAATTTCTTGCCATGTTTCCTGTCCGTTAAACAGACCCCCCCGACACACACACACACACACACACACACACACCCCTCCCTCGGCAGTCATGGTACTAATACTCCTGTTGCCTGGCAACCAGTCCTCGGAATTTCAAAGGGGGCCATTGAGATTTAAAAGTCTTACGGTTGTGAGAGAGCACATGTGTTTCCGATCCCTTTCCGCAGTGCTAAACCTGGCGGTTTGGCTGGGTGCTGGCTACAGGGCCCACAGGGTCACTCACTGGTCCTGTTTGCACTGGCTTCTGATTGACATGCCTTTCTGTGGGGCTCCCACACACACACACACACATGCACAGACACACACGCACGCACGCATGCACACACACACACACACACAAATGTACACACACGCATACCCACACCCACACGCACGCACACACACACACACACGCATGCACGCACGCACACACCCTCACAGGCGCATACCCACACCCACACACACATACACGCATATACACACACATGTATGCACACACACACACACACACACACACACACACACACACGCACGCACGCACACACCCTCACACACGCATACCCACACCCACACACACACATATACACACACATGCACAGATACACACACACGCGCGCGCACACACACACACACACACACACACGAGCCAAGCGATGCACGCTGCGCTTTTATTAAAATCGTTCAATGTTACATGCCAAAGCACGAACGGCACGCCTCGCACAAAAAGCGCTCAAACAAAAATATTCTTTTCCTCTAATTCCCTCCCTCTGTCCCTCCCTGTCATTCTTTATTCTGGGTTATTATTTCAGGTCCAACAGGGAGCCACTCAGCGAATGTATTAACACCTCAGTATGACTCCTGGATTTGATAAAAGCACTTGATTCAGCAGAATAATTAGTCATAACGGCTCCCGATGACTTATGGTAACTGAAACTTAGGTTCAAATTTATACTTACTAAACTTTTTCTTTTCACTTTCTCTATGTCACCCTTTAGAAAAATGCTTATGCAATAAAAGAAAAAAGAAAGGTTTCGAGGGTGTGAATGATTTCAGGCCTTTATACAGTGCAAACAGGATTAGAAAGGAATGGTTTTTGGAAATCTGCTCTCTCGCTGATGGAGGCCAAACCTGTTTCTCATGCTGTTTCTCTGCCTCTCTCCCTCCCCTTCTTTGATTTCATTGAGCTGCAGGTAACACATCTCCCGGTAAATTAGGTAGCAAATTACGGACATCTGATGTGCCCATTAACAGAGAAACAGGACTAAAATAGGAGGAGAAAATTAGCACACAAATACAGAGGCACTTATTTACACAGCACATGCATGGTCTGCACACCATACATGCACGACTCATACATACATGCACAACACAGGAGATACTCAGGATATACACAGAACACACATAGCAAATGCACAGCACATACGCAGAACACACATAGCAAATGCACAGCACATATGCAGAACGCACATGGAAAATGCACAGCACCTACGCAGAACACACATAACAAATTCACAGCACATACGCAGAACACACGGCAAATCTGCAGCACATACGCAGAACACACATGACAAATGCACAGCACATATGCAGAACACACATGACAAATGCACAGCACATATGCAGAACACACATGACAAATGCACAGCACACACACAGAACACACATGACAAATGCACAGCACATATGCAGAACACACATAGCAAATGCACAGCACACACACAGAACACACATGGCAAATGCACAGCACATACGCAGAACACACATAGCAAATGCACAGCACATATGCAGAACACACATGACAAATGCACAGCACATATGCAGAACACACATAGCAAATGCACAGCACACACACAGAACACACATGGCAAATGCACAGCACATACGCAGAACACACATAGCAAATGCACAGCACACACACAGAACACACATGGCAAATGCACAGCACATATGCAGAACACACATGACAAATGCACAGCACATATGCAGAACACACATGACAAATGCACAGCACATATGCAGAACACACATGACAAATGCACAGCACATATGCAGAACACACATGACAAATGCACAGCACATATGCAGAACACACATGACAAATGCACAGCACATACGCAGAACACACATGACAAATGCACAGCACATACGCAGAACACACACAGCAAATGCACAGCACATATGCAGAACACACATGGCAAATGCACAGCACATACGCAGAACACACATGACAAATGCACAGCACATACGCAGAACACACATGACAAATGCACAGCACATACGCAGAACACACATGACAAATGCACAGCACATATGCAGAACACACATGGCAAATGTACAGCACATACGCAGAACACACATGGCAAATGCACAGCACATACGCAGAATACACATGACAAATGCACAGCACATACACAGAATACATAAGACAAATGCACAGCACATACGCAGGACACACATGGCAAATGCACAGCACATATGCAGAACACACATGGCAAATGCACAGCACATACAGCAGTGGTTCTCAAACTCGGCACTGATGCCCCAATGTGTATGCTGCTGGTTTTTGTTCCAAAGACAGTTACAATCTTAAAAGTTTAACAGGCACTGGATTTGTCTTAATTAGCCGCATTTACATTTAGAGCAGTGATTTATCCTCTCAAGCTACATTTGAAAAATCTATATATATCATAAAGAATAAAAATCCAATTAGTAACTAGAATAGATAACTGCAGTGGGAAACAATTTAACCAAACATTTAATCAACGTAAACAATCAATAGGTTCCTCATTGGTGAAACTGTTAACAACAGTTTGGTGAAACAGTTTATTTGGCAAACAATAGAGTCACACGTTTGTTTCATGCTAATTTGATTAAGTTCAGGCTAATTATTTTGAAAGAACTCAAAACACCTGTGTTCAGCAACCTAATTTGGAGCTCACTGATATTCTCAAAGTCTAATTTGATCTGAAAATCCTCACAATAAAGAAAAATAAGCACAATATGTTCTAGGGTTTTTTTTCTTTGTGGCACAATGGATATGTCCATCAAAATGCAGGTTAAGATGGTAAATAACTGCTCTTAACATGGAATGCAGCTAATTAAGACAAATTAACAGCTTTTCAAAATTCTACAATTGCAATTGTGGTTGGAACAAAAACCAGCATACACAGCAAGGAGCCAGGACCGAGTGTGTGAACCACTGATATACACAAAACACACATAGCAAATTCATAGCATATACACAGAACACATAGCAAATGCACAGCAGATATACAGAACATGCATAGCAAATGCACAGGACATACACAGAACGCACATGGCAGAATAACAGCACATACATGGAACACACATAGCAAATGCACAGCATATACAGAGAACAGACATAATAAATGCACAGCACATATACACAGAACACACATAGCAAACACACGGCATATACACAGGACACACATGGCAAATGCACAGCACATGCACAAAACGCACATAGCAAATGCACAGCACATACACAGAACACACATAGCAATTGCACAGCAGATACACAGAACACACATAGCAAATGCACAGCAGATACACAGAACACACATGACACATGGACAGTACATACACAGAACACACATAATAAATACACAGCACATACACAGAACACATAGCAAATAAACAGCACATACACGGAACACACATAACAAATGCACAGCACATACACAGAAGACACACAGCAAATGCTCAGCACATATACAAAACACAAAGCAAAGTGGCAGCACCATACACAGAACACATATAGCACATGCATAGCACATATGCAGAACGGAAAGCAAATGCACGGCACATACATGAAACACTCATAGCAAATGCACAGCATTTACATAAAACATGCAGCAAATACACAGCACATATGCAGAATACATAGCAAATAAACAACACATAATAACAACACATTGCAAATTACACAGCGCATGCAGAAACATACAATGCAGATGCACAGCACATACAAAAAACACACATTGCAAATGCACAGCACACACATAGCAATTGCACAGCACATATACCGAACACCCATAGCAAATTCACAGTGGATACACAGAACACATAGTAAATGCACAGCAGATATACAGAACACAGATAGTAAATACGCAGCACATACATTGAACACACATAGCAAACACACAGCACTTACACAGAACATGCAGCAAATACACAGCACATACACAGAACACACACGACACATGCACAGCACATACACGGAACACATTGCAAATACACAGCTTTTACATGGAACACGCAGCAAGTACTCAGCACATACACAGAACACATAGCAAATCCACAGCAAATACTCAAAAGACACGCAGCACATACACAGCACACACATAGCAGATACATACAGCACTTACACAGAACATGCAGCAAATACACAGCACATACACAAAACAATGGCAAATACATAACACATCAAAAGTGCACAGTGTAAATGCTCATACAGAAAACACACATTGCAAATGAGCAGCAAATACACGGAAAACACATAGCAAATCACTACACATGAAAAAAACAGTGCAAATACACAGCAGATACACAAACCGCACATAGCAAATTTAATGCGCATACACTGAACACACAGTGCAAAGCACAAACATACAACATAACTCATACTCAGCACATGCATTTGATGATTTCTTTTAATGCTGTTCACTGTGGTATAAACAATCTACAGGTCCAAACCTCAGTGGCGCGCAGTGCACTGAAATTGCATCTCACGCACATGAGCAACAGACTGAATTTAAAAAAAAAAAAGGGTTTGTAATCTGTGCATCACATTAGAAATTCATGACTACATGGTCAAAGTGGATACTCTTTCAGGCCGCCAAAAAAAGGGATTCTGCAAACTTAATCTGAAGAGGAAAGTTCAGATTCTGCATTCTCTTTCTGATCATCAAGTGAGCTGTCCGTGAGCAGAAAAGTGGCTACAATAAGGTCATCTACACAACTGAATACAGGTATTTGCATATGTTTACATGAGATGATCTATTGCTGCACTGAGTGAGCTAGTTTTGGGGATTCGGACCAAAATCTTACAGTCCCCCTCCCATGATGCTTATAAGCCATAAAGCCTCATCCACTCCAGGTATCCTAGTAGCTGTGACGTCCTGTTTAAGGTTATCATCCTTTGCACGGACAATCTTCCCCTTCATTGGACCAACACCTCTTTCCACTAGAACATTATGAGCAACACATGATGCCTATGCCTTATTACAGCCACAGACTGACCTCTCTAACCTTTATTCAATTACCTACTTTTAACTGGGATAGAAAACTGAGAACCACTCTAGCCAAGGAGACATACCAAAATCTTAAGCTAACTTATTGGCCATAACAATTATGATAGTTTTCTAAGTTTCACTTAGAGTCTACTGATATCAGGACCACCCAAATCACTTGAATTGAAACCACTGAAACATAATGTCACTCACTTCACGCTGACTTAGCCCACCTCCTACTCCAAGGGAGGGGGCCATGATGGCCCCATTCAATCCAACTCGAGTCTGCATACATCCCAATCTGGGTGCTTCACACACTACATTGTGACCTGTGTGGCTGTCGACATCGTTCAACTCACCGAAATCCCCCTCATCATTTTAACTATCTGAGCTTCAAGTGCTGTTTTCTTCAGGTAGATCTGGAGCTCTGTTCGTGGTCATTTGCAGCCATTAAGATTTTGCAACAATAACTAGTGTAAATAACAATAACGAAAGGTAGGACACAATCAATAGTCTGCTGTAGACTATTGGTCAACATTCTGCAGCCTTCATTGTCATATTTTTAGTTTCAAGATGCATCAAATATTTTCAGTGGGTGACAGGTATGGACTGCAGACAAGCCAGTTTAACACTCTTTTACTACAAAGCCATGTTGTTGTAATAGATATAGAATGTATTGATTGGAATTGTCTTGCTGAAATAAGCAAGGTCTTCCCAGAAAAAGATGTCTGGATGTCAGGGCATTTTGCTCCAAAACCTGTATATATTGTTCAGCCTACTGGTGTCTTCACAGATGTGCAAATTTAACATACCATTTGCACTATTGCGCCCTCGGACTGTCATGGATGCTGGCTTTTGAACTGTGAGCTGATAACAAGCTGGATGGTCCCTCCTCTCTCGAGCCCGGAGGATGCAGCATCCATAATTTCCCTAACAAATTTCTCACTTTGATTTGACAGACCACAGCGCAGTTTTCTACTTACCCTCAGTCTCTTGGGCCCAGTGAAGGAGGCAGCATTTCAAGATCTTGTTTATATATACTGCAGCGTCCCTGTTGGGGACTTGTGATTGCAGCTTACGCGCAGCCAGCCAATGGGAAAGAGAGTGTGTGCGTGCGTGAATGCGTTATGTTCAGTCCAGGGTGAAGCGTTGATGTTATGCTGTTGTTTGGTGGATTCTGCCGGCTAGCGTTTGTCTGGAAATGTTTGGCACAATAAAGTTTGAGGAATCGCCAGAAGTTATACTGTCTCTACCTCCGAATGTACAGGACTATTACACTACTTCAATCTTGACACAGCAGAGTTTTGACTTGCATTTTTGGGTTCAGACAAACTGTTTTCTCTGACAGTGGTTAACAGAAGTGTTCCTGAGTCCATGCAGTGAATTCCACTGCAAAATGCTGTTTTTAATGCAGTGCTGCCTGAAGGCCTGAATATCACAACCATTCAATATTGTTTATTGGCCTTGTTGCTTGCGTCCTGAGACGTCTCTGAATCTTTTAATGACATTACAAACCATAGACGATGAAATCCCTAAATATTGTAAATACTTGAAATTTTACGCTGTGAAGCTTTATTCTTAAATAATTGAACTATTTGCCCACGCAGTCTTGCACAGAGTGGGGAAGCCCTTGTCATCTTAACTTCTGAAAGACTTTTTATTCACAATTTTGCAACTGACCTCCTGTTGCCAGTTAACCAAATTAGCTGTGAGATGTTCCCCCAGGTGTATGTTTTAGCATCATGCAACTTTTCCAGTTTTTTGTTGCCCCTGTCCCAACATTTTTTAAACGTGTTGCTGACATCAAATAAAAAAAGCAGATATTTTTCCAAAACAATTACATTTACCAGTTTTCACATTTAATGTTTTCTTTGTGTTATTTTCAATTAAAGGTAGGATTTAAGTGATTTGCAAATTATTGCACACTGCTTTTGTTCACGTTACATAGCGTCCCAACTTTTTTTGGAAAGGAGGATGTATGAGTTTGTTTTTGGGAAATGTTGTTTGCAAAATGATGGACTGCAAGCTTACGCATCTGTTGGCAAGTTGATTATTTAAATTTAAGTCCCAATAGTATTTTCAATCTGTTGCATTGACTCTCAGTATGTATTCCAAAGAATTGTCGTTGCCAGTGAAGCAAGCCTTCGTTAGGCCGAACAATCAAAACAAACCCACCGAAGAGAAGGCAAAACAAATAACTCGGTCGTCACAGGGACCGAGTCGTGTATCTCCCCGATCCCCAAATTTCTGACAAAATGGCTGCCGGCAGCCATATTGGACGTCCAAAATGCGCAAAAATCGGTCTTGAGCATTGTCTAATCAATATCTTCGCCTGTGTGAAATTTGAAAACATTCCTGTAAATAATTGTGGCTTCCAGAGCCCGGAACAGAAAATCTCTGCGGCGGCGGCGGCCCCGGAACTAAACCATAGTATCTCCCGACTATCGTCGTCGGGGTGATGCAAATATCAGGTGTGGCTGATTCAACCACATAGAAAGAGCTCCTTGTAATTTGCTGATGATGTGGCCACTGGAATAAGCAGCAGGATACATTTTAAATTGTACAAGACAATTTCATCTGCTCAGATTCTCCCAAATGCTTCACAACTCATTCAACAGTCCCTCTAAGTGGATATCCTGCAGCATACTGCCAAAGCAACCCAATACCTTTTAAGGGAGAAACGGGGAATATTCTTTCACAGCCAAGGCAATCCCCTGACCTCGATCCAACTGAGCGCGAATTTCGCTTGCTGAATGCAAAACACTTCAAGAACAAGCAGGAACTGAAGGTACCTGCAGTAAAAGCTGGCAGAGCATCACAGGGAAGAGACCCAGTGCCTGTCGATGCACACGCGCGCCAAACCCCAGGCACTCACTGACTGCAAAGGATTCACATATATCAAAAATAACAGCTTGATTATGTTAGGATTCACATATATCAAAAATAACAGCTTGATTATGTTAGGTTTGTCTATTAGCCTTTGAACATCTGAAAGTGGGGGTTGTGCAAAAAAAATAAATGCTGCAATACCTGCACAGTTCATGCAGTATTTTTTAACAGAAACTTCAAATAAAATGAGAAAGCCTACACTAAGAGCAATTTAAAAGAACATTCTATAACTGTTCAAATACTTATGGCATGCCTGCAATAGTGCTCCTAAATACAAACACACATGCACTAAAAATACGCCGTGCTGTTCTGCTGCTCAAACAGTTGAGTTAATCAGTATAATTTCCTTAGTATTTGTGCAAAGATAATATTAATTGAAAAGGGTATGATAAAAGTACCAAGCGACAGCTACATTATATTTGTTGCCACAGTGGCAGTCAGGGCTCTGGCATGTGACCGGGCAGCATGGTTTAATGTTTCTGCTTGTCTGTGGGTGACTGTCGCTCTGACAGTGGCGCACATTCAGGCAGACACATTTCGCATCACTGCGTGTAATGTTCAGCCTCTCCGCTGCTCAGATAGTCATACTCCGCTGAACTACCAGCAGGCAGTCAGTGTGCGTCTCCATGATTATACAAGGCCTTGTTATCGCAGGAAATTAATGCTTGAGATCTGTTGTTGTACAGCATATAATCTGAGGCTTAACTGGGGAAAAAAAAAAATTTTTTTGTCGAGCTCAGAGTGTAGTGGAGACACTTAAAGAATAAGAAATATGACCTTAATTCCAGAAGAATTGGGACAACATGTAAAATGTAAATAAAAACTGTAAGCAGTAATTTACGTATCCCTTTAATCCAGTATTCAGGCGAAAAATGTGTAAAGACAAAGCAAGTAATCTTTTGGCGCATCAACTTTGTTTTTTGAGAATAATAGCTATTTTGAAATGTGATGTTGGGACAGATGCATAATCGCTACTGTGTATAATCAGCTGTCCTTTTAATAGTCATTTTGGAACTGAGGACATTAATAATTGGAGTTTTGAAAGAGGAATTTGTTCGTATTCTTGCCTGATATAGAACTTCAGTCGGTCAACAGTCTGGGGTCTCCATCAACGAATTTTGCACTTATGCCATTTATTTTCAATCAGAGAGAGGTCTGGGGTGCAAGCAGGCCATTCTAGTACCCACACTTGATGATCACGAACCCTAGCTGTTGTAATACGAGCAGGGTGTGGCTTGGAATTATCCTGCTATGGCGAGCAGGGCCTCGAAATGACACGGAGAAAAAACTAGACCGCGCAATGCCCCATTTCTCGTGGTAAGTTGGCTTTAACATCCGGTCATGGCAAAATAAAGCATGAAGTGCTTTTACCAGTTTGGACGCGTATGATTTATGTGTCAAAATGGTCATTTCCTGTTGTGCTCCTGGCTGTGATTAATAATCAGTTTACCTGATTTTGATCATACTGGCTATAACCTGAAAGCTTTCACTTATAAGTCTGTCCTTATTTGAAAAAGTACCCTACAGAAACCTTATTTATTTTTTAAGATCATTTATTTCTGAATATGGGTGTTTAAGATGTTAACGATGCGTTTTGCCATGACTGGAAGCTAGCACCTGTATGATCATGGCAGAATGCACCACGAATAGCGAGCGCGCAGTTTACTTTTCTCTCTGTGTCATTGGGCCCCCCCTGAAAATGATGAAGTCATATGTTTTTTAAAATAGGAGTGTACCCTACTGTGTCAATTGTGTCTTTACAGATGCGTCCATGCCAAGGACACTTACGCGGCCCCAAACCATGACAGAGGCCAGCTTTTGAACATTATAACAATTGGATTGGTTCTGTTCCTCTTTGGTCCTGAGAACACAAAGTCCATTATTTCAAAATCAGAGATTTCTCTGGGTTCGAGCTCATCAGAAATTGACTGATGAAAAATGAAAAGGAGCGCTAAGGTCTTTAAATTGTTTTTAGAAATAATGGGCATTGTGTTCTCAGAGCCAAAGAGAAAAAAAGTACCACCGTGACTGTTATCAATACACATGTATACGTGTGTGTGCATTGTGTGTGAGGTGTGTAGATGTGTATGTGGTGTGCATGCATTTGTGTCAGCTTGTACGTGCATGTATTGAGTGAATATGTGAATCTGGTGGACAGGTGCGTCTATGAGTTGTGTGAATATGTTCGTGTGGTGTGTGTGTGTGTGTGTGTGTGTGTGTGTGTGCATTTTTGTGTGAGTCCAGCCATGGCGAAAGCTGCAGGACCAGATGGCGACTCGGAGGAAGACCCCAGTTAATGAGATTCAGCAGCAGTTGTGTCGGGCCCTGCTCTCCCAGAAGGTGGCCACAGCAGAACTGCGGGGGCCGGGTCCCGTCGGGGTCCGGCCTCGGCGGAGCTCCAGCCAGTACCGAGGGGAAGCTGCAGGTTGACCGGTTTGAACAGAATGTGGGCAGGCGAGGCTCACAGAGCAAGACTGTCTCCAGCAGGCGCCGTTAGACTCTTGACTCGCCCGTGATGGACTCGCGTGCGTAGAGTGCAACAGCAGGAAGGTAACGGTAGCCAGCCGAATGAGGAAATCTTGGCTGGTTGCCCGGAGATGGTGGTGGAAGCTGGGGGTATAATGGTGTTGTACACCCTGGACACAGGCTCACAAGTCACACGGCTCAGCGAGGGATTTTTCTGGTGGTGATGTGGCGGTCTGCTGATGTGCGCCACCCTACAGTGTCTTACCCTTTCTGCAACTTTTGAGCTGAGCTTCCCATTTTTGGGTTATGTGGTGATGGATTTTGTTGGAAGGGGTTTGAACGTTTGGTGGAAGGGGGTGGGCATTGCTCAGAATCAGTGCCTGGAGTCGGATAGCACAATCCTGGGAATGAACGTGTACGCTCAACATTGGCTGGTGGTAGTTAGAGGTGTACAGCCCATATCACAGCCCTTTATCACGGCCGTGCATGCCAGGCCTGGGATCAAGCTTTCACTGCCTGGCACTGATTACAGACCCTGGTGACACTACCAGAGGAAGTGTTGATGTGTTTGATCATGGAGGTCCCGGCGTGCTCGGAAGTGGTACAGTGGCTGCCAGTGGAGGGATGTGACTGGGTGGTTGTGCAGAACCGTTAGGTGCTCCCTGACCACTGTCCCACACATCACCCACTCACAGGTACAGGGTGGACCCGGTGATTGGGCCCCCCCGCCAGGGGAGGTGGATGTGGGGACCACACACAGGCACATCCAGAACTGGAAAACCGCATCCCTGAACAGCTGCATGGGGTTCAGGACCTGCTCGAGCGGTGGGCAGGGGTGCTCACAGTCCACAAGGAGCACATTGGCCAGACCGAGGTAATAAACCATCATATACCGACCACTGAGGCTCCCTAGTACACAGAGGTCTGTACTCAGGGCTGCAGTCCTTGGTGCCGGATACTGGATACTGGAGAAAGGAGTGATCAGCGAGTGCTCTGCTCCCTGGGCCAGCTCGCGGTGCTCGTCTGGAGGAAAGGACAGTGCACGGTGTATCTGCATGGACTTTTAGCCACCTGAATGCAGTTACTTGTAATGGTGCCAAATCACTCCAGCCCAGCCCAGAGGTAAAGGCTTAACTGCAGGATCTCCACCTCTCTGTTGCTGCAGCCATCCTTTTGATTTCTTAGCTGCTCACACTCCCTGGTCCACAGCCCTCGCTGCGTGCACACACCAAACGCCACTTTTAGAAAGTAGAAATCTCCCACAGGGATTTCTCTCAACAAAAAAGAAAAAACAAATTCCACAAAACCAAATCAAAAATCTATAACATCAACCAGCTGAAAATCAACAACAGAAAAAAGAAACCAAAATCCAAATGACAAAAATAAACCGAAATGAAAATCCTTACATAATTCCTTTTTTTAAAAGAACATAAATACGAAAGAGCAAGTTAGCGTCTGGCTGCCCGACCGCTGCCTGCTGAAATTTCCGCTCCTTTTCTCCTCGTCTCCCTGAGTCAAAGGAAACTGGCTGCAGCTGCTCAGCTCCTTACCTGAACAAAGCGGAGGAAACCAATTACCCCGGTCCACCTATCGCACACGTGCCCCCAGTTCCCAATTAAGGAAGGGCTCTTACCAAGTTGGCGCCTTGTCAGGTTCTGTTCCTGATATTAGCTTTTACAGAAACGTTGATATGCTCTCACTCCATATTCCCCAGATTTGCCATTATTGTCACTTTCAAACACACTCTCTCCATATTCCCCATAATGACAGAGTCATGTTGACACACACAGATTCTCCCATTTACCCACATCAGCTGGTACTGTTGCGTTCACACACTCTCGCTCACTATTACCCTTATTATTTAGGGGCAGCACCCAATGCAAGAGCTGAAGCTGTGAAACGGTGACGGGGAGCCTGGGGGCCCTCCCCCAGAAAAATGAGGAAGTTTAAGCACCATATATGCACTTTCCTGGTATCTGGGAACACAATTCAATGTCTTACAGTTTGCTGGAAAAAAAAAAACATTTTTTAATTAAAAATGAGTTCCTTCTGAGGTGTCATCTGCCCGTATAATTAAAAGAAAGAAGTCTCCTTCCAGTGGAAACGGACAAACCGTGAAAAAGATGAAAGCATCCATCTGGACGCATCATGAATTAAACATTGAAAAAACAACACTACAGTTGTTTTCTTTTGCAGAGAATGGTATATAATTCACGCTGAAGCGAATGTTCCTCCTGTACCGCTCCCATTACTTGTACATACAGTTGAGTCAGGCCGCTTTTCATGACCCCTGCTGCAGGCCCTGTGTCGTTAGTCGGCTCGTCATTGGGCAGATCGTCGCACTCTTGCCATATTAACAATTTTAACTGCTACAGTAACTTTTACACACACTGCAATATGAGCCATATTAACAGTAATTGTCACATTTACATTACCTGTTACTGTCAGTTTGACACACACTCCCCCTCCATATTCCAGCGGTTAACTGAGTGTTTTACACAAACCCTTGTAATATTCACTCCATTAACTGTTACTGTCAATTTTACTCATGCACACAAACACACATACACGCGTGCAAACACACACACACACACACACACACAAACACACGCGCAAACACACACACACACTCTCTCCCTCTCTGTCTCTCCATGTTCACCTTATTAACTAATTCAGTTTTACACACACTCTCTTAATCATCACACTATTAACTGTTACTGTCAGTTGTACACACACACACACACACACACATACAGGCAGTCGGTTTCCCTGACTGACGGGAAAGCACACTGACAGAGGAGTGGGGAGAGGGGAAGAGTGTGATGCTGTACGAGTGAGAGACCCATCGAGAGGGGTCTGCCTGTCACTGACAGAGGGCTCATTACACCCTAATTATACAAAGAGAGATGGGGAAGGGGTTGGGGAGCTGTGTACGTGTGTGCGTGTGCGTGCGTGTGTGTGTGTGTGTGTATGTATATGTGGTGGGGGAAGGGGGCAATTAAACCTTTGCGTGTTGATTGGGCAGTGCTAAAGCATGGACGGTTAGGATATTACAGAAAACAAATTTAAAAATGTGAGTTTAGGAGTGAGAGCGAGAGACAAAAAGAGAGAGTGAGAGAGGGAGAGAGGGGGGACAAAAAAGATAAAGAAAGGAGATACGCACACACTCTCTCACACACACAGCACATGCAGACATTCCCGTACACACACACACACACACACACACACACACACACACGCCATTCTCCAGGAAAGATCCCTCTCTTCCTCAGCATTTTTAATGTTACGCAATCCATCTCTCCATCCCTCTTTCCCTCCTCTTCCTGTTCCCTCCGCCTCTTTTTCCTTCCATTTCTACTTTGCAATAATAGTATCATAGATTTTTTAATGAATACTTAATACCTTCTCCCTGACTCCCCTCCTCCCTCCCTCCTCCCTCGCTCTCTCCCTCCCTCTCTCCCCCTCCCTTCCACTCTCTCTATCTCTGTCTCTTTTTTCACCACCTGTTAGTCCAGACCCCCTTGCACTGGGATTTGTTCGTTTATGAAGGAGTTTTCTCAGTCACGCAATCCAAAAGGTAAGGTGCGATTCTTTATGGTTTGCAGAATTCTTTGCGGTTCCGCTGTAAGTTAATTTTTCGCCCTCGGTGCGTTTCCTCTCCACTCGTTTGCCTGTTTATCGTCTGAGTGAACGCTTCTGCCTCTCTGTCTCTCTCACCTTTAGCTTAACAGCCTGGCTTCAGTTCTCGCCCTTTATCTTTTCTCCCGTCCTTGTTGTTCACTGTTGCTCATTGTTGTTGTAGCGTGTCTAACAGCAGTTACAGTGGCAATGTACCCTGTAATCCCCCCCCTCCCTCTCTCTCTCTCTCTCTCTCTCTCTTTATCTCTCTCTTGAAGACTCCTGGTCTACGCATTGCTGTACATGAGACTTTATTTACAGCCAAAATACAGCAGGATGCTATAAAAAGTAGATAAAGACGTGTAGGGGCATGAATTTTCACAAGTCCACTGCCGTCGTGTCCTCTCTTTCTGCCACACAAGGGACGGCACCCCAGCCGATGCGTTGACCCATCTGCCAATGGCTTAACCGACTGACAGTTTGATTAACTGACAGAGTGACTGACAGTTCTTAAATGTGCATGAATTTCGTTCAATCAAAAGCAATCTGGGGTGTTTTGTATAGTTTGTCTGCATGACTGTGGAGAGGAAGAGGAGAGAGGGAATGAGAGAAAGAGAGGAGCGAATAACAGAAAGAAGAGAGAGATAGAGGAAGAGATACACTATACAGAGGGATAGAGGGAGAGTGAGGGAGGAACAGAGCATGAGAGGGAGGGAGAGAGGGAGAGTAACGCAGATGGGAAAGAAGGAAAAGAGAGAGAGGGAGAGAGAGAGAGCATAGGATGGAGAGTCAGCTGGGAGCTTAGCCCTCTGCAGTTAGGCACTTGTTTTGTTACCACTTTCTACATTACATTAGACACTCAGTTGTGCTCTCATTCTGCAGTGAGGGGATGTGTTCTGGAAATATGCCGAGTGAAGTTCAAATTTAAATGTCTGAGCTCTGGATCTTCGCTTGGTGCGGGCGCTGCTGTTCTGGTTCTAGAAGTGCGCCTCCTCAACTGATAAGTCTTACGTAATTTGCGGTCATCACTGCAGTGTGTCTTTGGGCATGTCAGTTTTATTTCTGGTGTCTGTTTCATTACGGCCATGATTTCTCCAGGCCGCTTTGAAGGAAGGCGGCCTGCCGGTATTATCTGACAGAAGTGTGTGGGAGTTGCAGTCCCGCAGGCCACAGATCACCACTCCACGACAGAATCAACAGACAGACTAAAGCTGGAGCACATCCTCCTCAATCTCACTTTTTAGCCAGCCCTTCCATCACCTGGGCTTTAGTTTCTGGAACCTTATCACAAAATAAAATGCCCAACAGCCCATGGAGGAATCCCTCTGCTGAAAAAAGAAAAAAAGATCTATTTTGTTGTGCAATACAATGATGCTTTGAGATAAGCATCGCACTCTGTCCTCCACAGAATGTAATCAAAGGCTTTTCCATGTGAAAACAATGGATGGATTATTAAATTCTCTGCTTTGTCCTGTCTCTGGAAACTCTTGCCCGGGGCTACATTCACAGACCGTTGGGTTTTATTAAGTTTTATCTCGTGGGGTATATGTTAAAGGCCCTAAGCTCAAGTATAGCAGTACAGCAGGGCATAACCTGAAGCCAGCAGGAGCAGGTTACCTTTCATTTACACATTATATATGCCATTGAAAATATGTCCTGCAGTTCACGTGTGCAAACTCTCGCAACTAGAAACAGGTCACCTGTATTCAGACTTCCTTGGATAAACTGTTTTTCAGCAGTTCACACACATTTACTCCAGCAAACAGAAACAGGTTACCAGCTGCTTAGACATGCTAACTCAAGCTAGCAGAAGCAAGTTACCTGCTGTTCCTGAAAGCTGGAGAAAAAAAAAAAACAATGGGTCATCCTTCATTCACATGCTAATGAAGCAAGCTAGTTCAGGCGGTGAACTTGTGCTGCTCTTTTACCTCACTATGTATATCCTCCACAACCACACCCTCCCAATATGGCCGTTTGTTTAAGCAGAGAAAATTTCCACGCCCTACCTCTGCATGTACATTCGTTGCTGCTTTGCGCCAGTACGGCTGCCTGCTCTTCAGCTATACTATTGGCCCATATTATTTTTACAAGCACAACCGGTTTTCTCAATCGAACGATTTATTTGCAAATTTTCCTGTTTGAATTTGCAGAGCATACAATTAATTTAAAAATTGAGTTACAAATGGAGTTCCATCCTAGCCTGTTCCCTGATTATTCCTGTTTCCTGTTTGGTGCAGTTTATTCTAACTAGTTGTAGCTTTGCTTTTAGTGTTCTTTTTTGTAGTTATTATTGTATAGCCTCTTTGTTTGTCCTGCCTCGTTGGCAGCAGTTGGCTTTGTTCACCTTTATAGACAGTGCGTGTGTATGTGTGTGTGTGTGTGCATATATATATGTTTGTGCATATATATATATATATATATATATATATATATATATATACTCATCTGTTGACCCAGCGGAGATGACCCAAGTGCGCGATGCCCCACAGTTACAGGGTGCTGCTCTGGTGGAGCAGGAGAACCTGGAGAAGAACCTCTGGTCTGGGACCTCCATCAGTCGCCAGCTGTTTTAACACCTCTCATTCAGCAGTCTGCTGTGGCCCTGCGGCACTCTCAGGCTGACCACACCCAGCTTTCCTCCACAGCTCCAGCTCTGGCTGCTGTCGAAAGTGGTCCAGGCTCCTTAGCAACTCCAGTGTCTGCCTGACCCATCAACCCCACCTCCTTATCCCCACGGAGAAATTCACCCTGAGATGTCCAAGGGTCAGAGCCACACCATCCCCACCTGGACAAGCGTGTTGGCAATCCTTCTGCCTGCTTGCGGTTCTCGCGGTACCAGTGCTGCCTGGTAATGGATGCACAGCCCTCCCATTGTGCCAACAATGGAGCACAAATTCTGTTGGGGTCACCTTGCTCAATGGGAGACGCGGTAGCGCAGTGGTTGTGTAGGCTTGACTTGGGATCAAGAGATCCTGAGTTCGAATCCTTGCCACAGCCTTCGCTGTGTGTTCTTGGGCAAAACCCTTCTTCACTCCCACACTGCCTCACTCCACCCAGGTGTACCAATGGCTACCAATAAAATTGTCAGGGAAACCTGACCCAGAGCTATGGGACTACCTGCGATGGACTGGCATCCCATCCAGGGGGAGTAGCAATACTCCTAGTCGCTTCATGCCATGGAAACTGGGGTTAAGCACCGGCCTAATGGGCCACTAGGCTCTGAACAGACTTACTCTCTCTTTACCTTGCTCAATGGGCCACCTCCCGATTGGGCCACAGCCTTGTTGGAGAAGAAGTCACCCCTGACCTGAAACTATGAGCAGTTTGTGGCAGAGCTGCAATGAGTTTTTGACCACTCAGCAATGGGACAGGAGGCAGCTTAAAAGTTGTATGCTTTTAACCAGGGCCGGTGCACTGTGGCAGAGTATACCATCCAGTTCCTCACCCTGGCGGTGGAATCAAGATGGAATGTTGCCTCCCCCCTCACTGCTTACCAGCAGGGCCTGGCTGAGAAGACCAAGGCTGAACTGGCCTCCCAGGAGTAGCAGGATGACTTGACTTGGAGGAGTTTATCAAGCTGTCAACTGGCCATCTGGGTGGACAATCACGCGTGGAAATGACACCAGGAGAGAAGAGACCATCATAGCAGTGCTTACTCTCTTATTTGGTCAAGCCCTGCAGTGACAGCAATATGACCCCAGTACTGTTGTGAGGTTCTCATGCAGATTGCGGAGGCCTAGTTCTCCAAACAGGAGTGGTAGTAATGCTTACAGGAGGGGTAATGCCTGTACTGAGGATAACTTAGCCACTTCATTCCCCCTGCCCAATTTGGCTGGGAAAAGATGAGGCTCATCGGTAATAGGGAAACTTCTGATGGGTCAAGCATCCATGCCAACCTGTTTCCCGAGACCTGCTCTCAGCTTCAGTTGTCTTGGGGGGTCAAAATCACCATGCTGCTGGTTTTTATGGATTCAGGAGCTGCTGAGAATCTCCTATGTCAATATTGGGCCCAGCGCTGGGGAATCACTACCGAAACCCTGAAGGAGCCATTACAAGTCACCTCTCTGGAACATCATCTACTGCGCCGTGGAAATAGCAACATCCACATGGTTCCACTTGGACTTACCTTGTAGAAGAGCAAAGAGAGATCTCCTTCCACCTTGCGGACACAGCACAGTTCCCATTAGTCTTGGATTACTTTTGGTAGGCTCTACACAACCCAAAGGCACAGCCATTTAGAGCACTGGACAAGTGGAGCTACCGATGCCAACTGTCCTGTCTGAGAGAAGACAGGGATCAGTCTAAGAAGATTTTGGAGGACATTCACTTGCCAGTTGACCTCTATAAGGTGTTCAATAAGCACCAAACTTCCATATTACTACCTCACCACCCTTATGATGGACTTTTTTCCAGGATCCTGTCCCTCCAGAGATTAGGTGTACTTGCTCTCAGACCCTCTGACTGTGGGTATGGAGAAATATATCGAGGATGCATGTCAGCAGCAGGAGCAGGGTTCTTCTTTTTGGAGCACAAGGATGGCGCCTTCAGGCTCTACATTGACAACCGCTCCCTAAACAGCATTACTGTCAAGTAATGGTACCTGCTTCCTCTGTTGGCTGCTGCCTTTGAACCACTAAAGGGAGCCACCACCTTCTCTAAGATGAACCTACGCAACCCAAACAAGCTGGTGCATGTATGGGTGGGGAATGAGTTGAAGATGGCCTCCAACATTCCCACAGGGTATTAAAAATACCTTGTGATGCCCTTTGGCTTGACCAATGCCCCATCAGTTTTCGAGGCTCTAATACGGTTTTCCAACATTATCCATAATTACTCGCGGCAGGAGCAGGTTCCAGTTCGCTGGGCGCTTAACTTAGCAGTGCTTTATACTGCTTTTATGGGGTTTTCAAGGCAATATCGATGTCAAAAACAAAACATTTGGCAGGACCACTCATAGCTCATCACACACTGTTAACATACAGAGCTCAGGTTAAATGTGCGTATTAACTGGCTGAGACGACACTGGGTGTGCATTTTACAATGATAGTGATCAGTGGCGGCTCGTGAACTGGCAATAGGGGGAAGCTCAAACAATCCCTTAAAATGAATGATTGGTCTTGACCTGTTTTCAATCATTTATTTAAATTACCATTACAGAAACCCGAAAACTCTCAAGATTATCAGGTGTGGCCAGTTTTCATTAATAACGCATACCTGTCAACTCTCACGCATTCAGTCTGAGCCTTCAGTGTGAGTTAATGTAATCGATCCAGGTGTAGGCAGTGAGGGAATAGCCAGTCCCCTCTCTGTACAGGCAGGTTCAACAGGTCATGGGCTTTGCCCGTTTTTATAGGTTCTTTAATTGGTTCTTCAGCTCAGCGGCAGCACCCATCAAACCCTTAACCTGGAAGACCAGTGGACATTTTGCTTGGACCTCAGTGGCAGACCAAGCCTTCCAGGAGCAAAATTGATGCTTCACCACAGTGCCTAATACTCCCAAACCTAATGTTGCCCTTCTTAATGGACGTTGACACCTCCAGTGTGGTCTTGGAGCTGTCCTTTCACTATGGTCAGCAGCAGATGGTAAGATCCACCCCTGGCCCTTTCATTCCTGCCGACTCTCGCCAGCTGAGACTAATTGTGATGTGGGGGACCCAGAGCTGGTAGCAGTTAAAGAAGCTCTGGAACAGTGACAACACTGTCTGGAGGGGGCCCAATATCCATTTATGGTCTACACAGATCATAAGAATCTTACCTTCAACATGCAGCCCAAGTGACGTAATTCTTGGCAAGCCCAGTGGGCGTTGCTCTTAATTTGGTTTCAATTTACCCTTACATACAAGCCAGGTTACAGAAATAAAAAGGTTGACACCCTTTCCTGTCAGTTTGATACCACTGAAACACCACCAGCCCCAGAGCCCATTCTCCCTCAGATGCTGATCCATGCTGCAGCCGTTTGGGAAACGGTGACATCAATCAAACAAGCTCAACTTGACAAGTCTGATCTGAGGGGTGTCCTCCCCAATAATCTATACGTCCCCACAGCCATATGTCCACAAGGGCTGGAGTGGGGTCATTCTTCCTGGTTGGCAGGACATCCAGGTTGTTAGCAGACCCTAGAGTTTGTTTAGTCATGGCTCTTTGGGCCAGGGATGCATACGAATGTACCGGCCTTTGTTGGCACTTGTACCACTTGTTCCCAGCAGAAGACTTCCTGGCAACACCTATCTGGTCTCCGACACCCGTTACCCATACCCTGCCATCCCTGGTCTCATGTATTGGGGGATTTTGTTAAGGGGCTTCCTCCCTCCAATTGCAAGGAGGTTGTGGTGAACTGGCTTTTTAAGGCAGCACACTTCCAGCCTTTACTCAAGCTCCCCTCCGCTCATGAGACTGCCTCGTTGATGTTTGAGCATATGTTTCACTTCCACGGGCTCCCCTGGGACACAGTCTTGGACTAAGGTCCTCAGTTCATCTCCCATTTCTGGATAACCTTCTGTTCTTTCATTGCAGGCACTGCTAGCCTGTCCTTGGGCTATCATCCTCTTATTGTCAAACTGAGAGGATTAATCAAGATACAGAGACCATGCTGCCATGCCTGGTGGCGGACAATCCCTCCAGATCAAGAAATCAGATGCTTTGGGCTGAGTATGTCCACAACTTTCTGTGCTCCTAGGACACCGGGTCCCCCTTTGAATGCCAGCTGCGGTACTAACCACCCCTTCCTCAGCGCAGGAGCCAGAGGAGGGGGTACCAGCCGCTAAGCAGCTCATCATGTGACGTGCCAGGAGCTGGAGACAAGCGAGAGCCAACCTCCTTCGTGCTCGTGCTTGGACCACTCACCAGGCTAAACAGCAACAAAGACTATTAACCCCGTTGCACCCTGGGGACAAAGTTTGGCTGGCAATTATAGACCTCCCTCTCAGGGCGGAAGTAGACAAGTTAGCGCCATGCTTGTGGGCCCCTTCAAGGTACTCAAACAGGTCAGTTCAGTGGTTTACAAGCTCTGTCTGCCTGTCTCTCTGCGTGAGCACCCATTATGTCACATCTCTCTGTAGAAACCATTCTCTTCCAGTCCTTCCAGTTCCCAGCAGTTCCAGATCCCCCATCCCCTCGGAAAATAGATGGACAGCCAGTCTACACGGTGTGCCAGATCCCACTGGCTGCAATTCAGGGTCTTCTACCTAGGGATAGGGAGGGTTGCTGTCCAGAGAAGAACTCCTGGGTCCCGGATCGAGATGTCCTGGATAAGACCCTCATCCAGGATTTCCACCTACAGGCCACGAGGGTTGGTGCTAGGTTGTCCAGATCTGCACCTAGGGGAGGGAGAACTATTGCAGTCACATTTCTGCCTGATTCCCCTGCCACATGTCTGCAGTCCTGGAGCGTTATCCCCACAATAGGGGAGAATGTACTGGGGAATTTTGCACGGTTACCTGATTAAATGCGTGTGGAATACGGCCGTGCCGAATGGAGCTTCATATAAGAGATGTGCTGACTCTTCCATTTGCTTTAATGCTCTAGCCAGTTTGTTTGTTTTCTCTTAGTTATTGATATTCTAGCTCCCTGGTCCTCAAATCTCACCTTACGAGGTCCGAGAACTATTGGTTTTCCACCCTCCCTTTACCTGGGAGTCAGGTGTTAACACAGTCTGGCCAATCAGAGGCACTAACTGTTCATTTACTTGCCTGGGATAACAGAAAACCTGGGCTGGATTTGGATTTGAGGTCCAGATTTGAGGATCCCTGTTCTAGCCTGTTCCCCAGTTATTTCTGTAACCTGTTTGGTGCAGTTTATTTTGACTCGTCGTAGTTGTGCTCCTGATCTTTTCTCTTTTTTTTGTTAGGAGTTTTTTTTATAGCCCCTTTGTGTTTCCTGCCCCTTAGGCAGTAATTTTTTGTGTTTCTTTGTTCACCTTTGTATGTATTAACAAGTGAACTCCATCTTTGTCTGTGGCTCTACCTCTCCTGCGTTTGGGTCCGCACAATACTCCAGCTCAGAGACCTGATCATGATAATGGAGTTGGACACCACAATAAAAGTCAAAAAGCATTATAGTAACCTCAAGAAACTGAATTATAATCAAATGTAAATACTGCAAGATAGATAAGGCCAGCAAGGTAGTGCAGTGGGTAGTGCAATCACCTCATACCAAGAAGGACGTGGGTTTGAATCTGACCTGGGGCCATTATGTGCAGGGTTTGCATATTTTCCCCAAGTTCATGTGAGTTTCCTCCTACAATCCAAATACATGCATGTCAGATTGAGTGGAAAATTGCCCGTTGGTATAAGTGCTTGTGTGAATGGTGTGTGTGGTCTGTGATAGATTGGTGAGCTTTCCAGGGTGTTTCTCTGCCTTTTGCCCATAATCAGAAAGGATAGGCTCCAGCTCCCCCATGACTCAAGGAAGGAGGAAGCGAATTAGACAATAGATAGATGGACAGAATGTATGACTTGTCTTTAGAAAGATATATGCTCGCCTCATGCAGGTTTTTTTTTTTTTTTTGTGGGTGGTTTCCTCCCGTAGTCTAAAGACAGGTATGTCAATTGCCCCGAGATGTGTGTGTGTGTGTGTGTGTGTGTGTGTGTGTGCCTGTGTGTGTGTGTGTGTGTGCGTGTGTGTGTGTGTGTGTGTGTGTGTGTGCGTGCCTGTGTGTGTGTGTGCGCGCGCGTGCGTGCCTGTGTGTGCGCGTGCGTGTGTTTGTGTGTTATCTCTGTGAACTGGAGAACTGTCCTGGGTGCGTTCCTGCCTTTTGCCCATTGTATGCTGGGGGTTAGCCTACACTGACCAGGAATTAGTGGGTTAGAGAATGATAATGATAAATGGAATGAATGGGATAAAACAAATCCAATGAAAGAATGGTATAAAAAGGAATGAGTTTGGGGAGCAATATTGCTATCTGCAGAAGTGAGACTTCCCTCTGTCAGAAAACCGAGTGGCAGTTGTTCTGTGCAACACTCATCTTCCTCAAATCCTCTCAATTTTGAACCCTGCCCATGCCGCATGTCGGCATTACTGCAGCACCAGAGACATTATTACTGTACCAACCCTTACAGGATAAAAGTATATCCAGCAGGGATCAAAGGAAGGCAATACAGAGTTGGATATTGCTTCAGAAGAAACTCTCCTTGTGTTTCAATTTAGCTGTCTCCTTGCGTAGAAAAAAATGCTGCACCATAAACAGTCTCCGGTCCAGTTTGCACTGGTTTAATACTCGAGCTCACTGTCTGTGGTGCTGGGCCAGCATCAGGCTCACTTCAGGGCATGGAAATGGGGGGGGATGCCCCCCAAATGCACCGGCTGCCCCACCACTGAACTAATGCAGCTTCGTCCGCAGAGGAGGAAATACAGTTGTTACAACTAAAAGTATTTTTTAAATTCCAATAGGAAAGTTATTTTGATGTTTATGATCATAGGCCCAGATTTCAGGAGGGTTTATCAACCTTCAAACATGGCAAGAATATCCCAACCAACTTTCGATTAATGGGGAAAGCGGAATAAACGCGACATTGTAAACATAACATGCCCCGGTCCAATGTAATGTTAGCGCATCTGCAGTTTCTCGGCTTTGTCCAATTCATAGACGACCGATGGATTAATCTGAAGTGTTTATCTCGGCTGTAGCCGCATAACTAACGTTGTTTCAGGAAAACAGTACAGTGCAAAGAACAGGCAAGATTGCAAACTGACTACCTAGCTGACGTAGCTATTTCCACGCATTTAGTTACACTGTCCACTCTCCCAGAACTGGGAAGGTTTCCTGAGTGTGCAGAGGTGATTTGCTGCAGTCATTGAAGGTTGCAGCAGGTGCACAAATTTCAAACATTTGCTGATATTGATTAACTTGCCTTCGAGTGGTGGAAACACTGCCGCGTGCTCTGGCTTTTGCATCCAAGGCTGTGGTGAAATGATTCGTACTGTTGTCTTAGTCCAGAGAAAGATAGACAACTATTATCTGGTATAGGTGAAGTAATTAATTAAACGTTGTAGTTTGTTTAGTACAGTAAATGTTTTTTGTGATATAAATGACACCAAAGCCAAATCTTAGTCGTGGGAAGTAACATTCTTTACATGTTAATCTATCAATGTTTGATGAGCATGTAATGTCGGGCCTCTGTTAAGCTTAATTTATAGTCGTCCAACTCCGTCAATGCGGAGACACGCAGTTGTGTCGACGGAGATGTGGACCTTTCAGACTTCTCCGTTGCTTAATGGGTGTTGCAAAGCAATTCACCGCTAGGACAATAGGGGGCATAGCATTTTTTTCGGAGACCCACCTACTATTTCATGACGTCTGAGCGGCATTCCGGGAATGATGTAGTTAGCTAACCAATCACAGGCTTGCGCTATCCGTGGGCTCTCCGTCGTTTTGATGGATAACTAGAAAATTTGGGAGGTGTCTGTCATGCGTCCGAGAGCATGTCGGAGATGGTTTGCGATGTCGGAGAGGGGATCTGCGTGTCTGCGCATTGACGGAGTTGGACGACTATAAATTAGGCTTTAGACCTACATTAGATAATTGAATTTTTTTTATTGTAATCCAGATTTGTTGTTTCCAGCTCGACCATTTTGCTAACGCAAGACAGTAACTGGATGTGACAGCCTAGCTAGCACCCAGTTTTTGTTGAAAGATTGAGTGGACACTGACTTGGAGATTTCACATTTGCAAGAAAGCATTTAATAATGGGAAAATTTGGGTTTTGCTGCGCTTGAAATTTGGGAGGAGTGAAACAACAGTTCTTCAAAAATTCTCAGTGTAGGATACCACTGTCATCTAACTTATGAGGGAACTTGTCAGGATTTTGGGCTTCATAAAACGTGAACGAGGCATTTTCAAGTCTGATTTGTACAGCCGTTGATTTTTTGCTTGGCATCAGACCGAAAAGTCTGCCAGATCACTGCTTAGCCAGCTATCTAGCTAGCTAATAAATTACTTGTTAATTAATAAATATAATGATTGTAACAGTCGCTAATAACACAACATAAATATCATGTAATTAAGTTACTTATAAATTGTTAAAAGTTTTATCAATTGTTCAGTATTGTTGAGCTGCATGAGACATGTTTGAAACATAATAGCAGTTGTTAAGTCGTATTCAGAAATCAAATCAAAAGTATTTGGATACAAAATAGAAAAACAAGTTCATGAATATGGCATATATCTATAAAAATTACTGAGACATCTCACTAAGCACTGTAGAGAACAAAGAAACACACAGTAAACTGTCGACGGAGAAGGCAATATTTGCGTTCAAATAATTGCAACAGTAATTCGCTCCCATTACATATGTTTCTGCAAACTCTCAGATTAAACCAACGCCCTCGTGTATGATCCAACTCATCGTGTGCACTAACTGTGTGAACGTATCTCGTTTGATAAACAGCATGAAAGTCAAGCAATTCTCCATGGTGACTAATATATTTGAATTTTTAATTAATCTATGTTTAATATTCATATAAATATGTTGTGGCTTACATTACACCTTGATAATGATTTTTTTAATTGATGGAGGATCAGCTGCATATTTTCTATTAATATTATGGACAATGTCCTTCCTCTTTCCTTCCCTTTATGGAAATTTGAGGTAAATGTGATGACCACTCAATGTCCTAGCAGGCTATTTTGGTCAGCTAACCTTTCTCTGTGACTCCACTAAGAATACATGCATCAAAGAATAAACAAATGAATAAGAGCAAAAAAAGGGAAAGAATAACAGATAATTACTTAGCTAACTTTCAAATAAATTGGCTGCAGAGACTGACCAAGTTTGGCTAATTAAATTCGAATGGGTGTCAAAATGCCAAATCTGGGTTCTTCTTTAAAAAAGTGCCGAAACAATTATCCATGTGGGATCCATGTAGGATGTTAGTGCTACATGGAAACCAAGCTAGCTAGTCTGCTACAAGTATTTCTTGAACTGTGATTTATATTGGTGTTATTGTGTGGCTGGTGACAGCTCAACGGGCCATAGCTAGTTCACGAGCTAGCTAGCTAGCTATCTACCACCAATAATGACAGTAATCTTAGCTAATAATACAGCACATGTAACTAAATAATACATTGTGAGAAGTTTAATCAAACGTTTAATTAAAAGTTTTGTTCAATATTTTTCAGCTTTGTAATAAATGTTAATTACATCAGCAACAATTGTTAACTTGAATTCATTTTAATTTTGATGGCTGGCCAGACCATAACCAGATTTCAGAGCCAGAGGCTTCTTCGGGAATGTTTCCCAAAAGCATAGTTGCTAACTATGTTAGCAAATTGCATAGTTCAACCATATGGAGTCAGTAGCTCAAACTATGTAAGTTAGCATCAGTGCTTTCGGGAAACATACCCCTGAACAGCTGAAAACGCCGCCATTTTAAAGGGTAGCCAGACGAGCTGCTGGGCAGGTAGTATGCAAATGTGTTACTTTGTGATGGAGACAAGTAATAGAAAAAAAAGGCTGGACTAAAAACAAGGTGTTTCAGGCAGTTCAGAAGCTGTATTTTCTGGTGCAGCTCCCCTTGCACAGGACTTAAGGCATTGTAACTTTGCTAATGGTTTACATGCACAAAAAGCTACATTTATTTTACCTTTATTTAACCAGGGAAGTCCCGTTGAGATTGAAATCTCTTTTTCAAGGGAGCCCTGGGGAGTTGAGGTGGAGAGGGAGAGGACAAATTGCACAGCCAATTAGATCAGGGGATGATTAAGTGGCAGGTCGAAAGAGCCAGGTTGGGAATTTAGCCATGACACCGGGAAACCCCCTACTCTTGCCGAAGAGTGTCATAGGATCTTTAATGACCACATAATACATTAAAGGAAAGGAAAGCCCCAACATGCATGATATGGCCCCAATATGTGACCTGCCTTGTTAAATAAAGGTTTTAGAAAAGAAACCTCATTGATGCCAGTGTAACTAACTGACTCGACAGTGAACAACACGACAGTTGCAGTGCACTTCCAATTACAGTCAGCTGATGGCATCACTGGGGCTCAGTCTGCAACGGCTTGCCTGTAGTGCCAGTTTTTGGGCCAGACAGCCATTCACAGTATCTATGGAGCACAATTATCATATTTCCTATGACAGGCTGATCTGTTTGAAAGGGTTAACAGAATATACCTGTGAAAAATGGGCATCAATTACACTACATGCTGCCCCCCATTCTTGCACTGCTGCTCTTGTTCTTTCATCAATTACCACAGAAAGATGTTGACTCGCGAATGTTTGTTCCAAATACTGGCATATGGACGGATTTTTCTTTCTTTTTTTTTTTTTTTTTTTTTTGCGACTGGACAAATTATTGTTAAATGTTGGGATTTACATTTTTTTGGTTACCAGAGTTCCCAAGTTCCATCCAAGAAATGTCTAACATTATTGTTTCATGAGACGCTGACTCGGGAAGATCATATTGTTTTTGGTGCAGAAAAATCACAAAGCCAAAAACTGTCATCAGGGAAATGTGGGGCTTGACCTCAAATTTGTGATCTTCATCCATATTTCAGTAGAATAGCCTTTTCACATTGCATCAGTGGCGGGCGGTGGACAGAGAACAAGGAGGGCGATAAACATGTCTTTAAACTGCTTATTAGTCTTGATCTGTTTTCAGTCAATTTCCCTGGTAAAAGACACTTGAACTCTCCCCTCTCAGGTGTAGCTAATTGTCTTCGTTAAGACGAGAAATCAAACGCACCAGTTGAATGCAAAAAAGAGCGCATTTCAATCTTTTTCAATTAAACAATCATTACTCACAGGTTTGACGACTTGCTTAGGATGTGACAAAATATAACGCAGAAAATCCACAGTGGTTTTTTTCGTGAAGAGTTGCCCATTAAGGCATGTGAAGTGAATTAAACATTTTATAGAATTTATTATTCACTCGCCTAAACATTTCATTAGAAGGGAAACAAACATGTTGACCAAGAACAATGGTTGAAATCGGGTCACTAATCTCATCCGTTTCAAGGGATGTTTTCCGCCCCCTTGGTTTTCCGTCCACCGCCCGCCACTGCATTTGCATTACATCCTGAATCATATTTCATATGAATGGGTCAAGATACAGTATATAGTATACTTTGTACCTCAACCATTATTACCGTAAATGCAGAAATTGTTACTTTTTCAAAGCTCTTCAATCATTCTGCAGCTTTAGTCGTAAGATACTGTCCGCAAATCAAGTCGATATATTCACAGTTTTAGTCGCTTATTTATCTTGGTGATGTACTCCAGCACACTGGATTTGAAATACAACACTGAATGTTGGGTTGAAATGCAAACTGTCAGCTTCAATTTCAGTGCCTTTTCTTAAAAATTGGTGATCTATGTAGGAATTACAGCCCTTTTCAAGTGTCCCTCAATCCATCCATTATCTAGCCACTTGATCCAGTTAATTGTTGCAGTGTCAGCAAGGCAAGCAGAGAATCCCGGCCATCGCTCATCTCAGCTATGTCCACTCGGACATTGGAAGGCCCTTATGTGATTTCAGGCCAGGACGGAGTTATAGTCCAGAATGTTCTGTGTCTGACCTGGAGTCTGTCCCTGGGTCTGCTCTTGGGCAGACATCCGGGAAAACGCCAAGAGGGATCCACCATGGGACATCCTTACCAAATGCCCTCATTATCTCCTCTACCTCCTCTCAGTGTGGAGATGCAGGAACTCATTTATGACCGACTTCCAAACCATATCAAGGAGATAACTAATATTTATAGTAATATAAGGCAAGATAAGTTACGTGTGTAATGGGTCGGTAAAGTCTCCAACAGCCAAACTCCCTAAGGCAGAATTATCTAAAATGTATTTTATTTCAAATTAGGAAAGTTAGCGGGCACTTGCATAACCCATCCGTTTGCATCACACATTACCAGGACATTTTAAAACATGACTTTTAATTGAGGCTCGCATAATGGAATATGCGTGCATTCAATGGCACCTGGGACAACAGGCAAGCTACAAGAATCCAAAACACAGCGGTAAACAAAACAGGTTTGTTGCTGGGTATAATGTGATGTTAAACCATAAACTCATGAGCTCAATGTACAAGCATGGCGATTTTTTGCATAACTGCATATATTGCCAAACATCTAATGGACTGTTAATTTTAATTCGGCATGCAAGCGGTTTCTGGAATGACCCAGTAGCAAGGAAGGCCAGGACAACTGTTTATGGCTGATTTCAGGTGTGGCGGTGAGAATCTTTGGGAAGGCAGATCTTCAGGAACAGTCGGTTAACCCTGCAACTTAGCTTTGCATAGTAAATTACAAGAACAGGCCATTCCGCCCACCAAAGACTAGGACAGTGATTGAGCACACATTTCTGCATTCCCGGTACTTTTTAAAGATCCTTTACCATTCACGTATATCCGGTTTAAGATTATTGTTAAATTCACTCATGCAGTACAAGACACCCAGCATGCCTCCATTCTCCTCACTGTCACACCGCCCATGGTCAGTTTTCTTTTAAATACAGAGGTGTGATAATCTGTTCACACCCTCCTCTCAGCTTTCTCGTCTCTCAAGAACCTTTTCAATCAAGTCACAAACTATGCGTTTATACGAAGTCACAACTGACTCATTCCCATACACGCACACTCACACTGTTGAAATGTTTTCTATATTTTGCTTTTATTGTATTTTTTTCATGTCACTCCCTGGCTCAGATAATCCATCAATCCACCTCTTGTTATACTGCATTCAAAAGCCTTTACGTTTCCTTCACGGCGGCGGCGGCATTAATTTATAGCCTCCCACAAACCATGATTTTCTTTGTTGTATCATTTTATTTAACAAGGAGGATGCGCGTCAGAGTCATTCTGCTGCAGCTAGCTCTGAAGCGGATTCTCAGCTCAGTCTCCGGGCAGAGAAAATGTTCCGAAAAAAATATGTGAATTTGAATAATATTTAATATTTTATATTTAAACAACTGAGTAAGTGCACATTGTAATATTGCTTGGAATCCATAGTGATAATACTTTCACTGAAGGGGCTGATTAGCCTAAATCAGATGTTTTAAACAATGTTGAAAAGACACGTCTTTGGAATATCCATGATCCTTTTATTACCTTACAAGAAGACACTAAGTACTTTAATTTTTATGAGAAAAGGATCATTAAAAACTCAAGAAAAAACAACCAAGCATTAGCATAAAACAAAAAAAGGTTTTCAAAGGTCAGCAAATCATGTTTTTTGTTTTATATTGCAATGGTGGTAATTTCTTGGCTCTTTGCCTTGTTCTCTCTTAGTCTTTGAATAATATATTAAGATATTATGATGGCTTAAAAGCTGAAACTCATGGCTGAGACAGACTCACAGTACTGCAAAATACATGAAATGTCATCGTATAATGCAATCATTGAGTAGTTAACATTAATTGGTCCTTAATGTTGTGTGCACCTAAAATTCATAACATTATATTTAGACCCTTTGCTCAGGAACCCAAATGTGAGCGAAGGTGCGTCCAGATTGCTGTGATTATCTTGAAATGACTCTTGGCTGGAAAATTCAGTTGATTGGATGTGATTAAGAATGGCACTCACCTGTCCGTACAAGGTCCCATAATTCATATTGCTTGACAGATAAAATACTAAGCCATTAACCCTTTGAGCATTGAATAAATTTTCAAGAAATTAAAAATGCAGCTGAAAACCTATCATGTGGCAACTTGTTTAAAAGAGCTCCCCTGCGGGAGCTCTTTTAAACAAGTTGCCGCATGATAGGTTTTCAACAGCATCTAATTTTGATATCTTAACGTCACCGGGCAACTATGGTTGCCTCTGGCGCTGAAAGGGTTAATTTCAAGGAACTCTCTAGAGAGTACCAGCTCAAATTATCTGTGACATGGATTTGGGAAAGGGCATGACACCAGCTACTGCTCTTTAACTGGCAATATTATCACTCCCGTGAACTACAGAGGTGGAAACATCATGTTATGAGGTAGTTCTCTGTGGCAGGGATGGGGAGACTGGTCAGAACTGAGGAAAGGATAAATGCTAGCAAACACTAAGACAATGGCTTTGAGACAAGTTGGATGTATCTGAGTGGGCCCAGCCAAAGCGCAGATCCGATGTTATGATCCAGACCAGGAATCAAGAGCGGAGGCAGAGTGCAATCCAACTGTAAGGTTTATTGATGGTAATACAGTAACAGTGTGACAGAGCTCAGAGGAGAATAACACAGTTCAGTTCAGATGTTACAGGCGAGGCTGTGTAGGCGTACCTAATCTGTGGACGGTGGCTTTCCGGGACGACTGCCAGATAGAGTGCACACTTTGCCAGAGCAGAAGTTTTGGAGGAACTTGATTCTAATACTGATGACCATGGACGGATTGGGAGCTCGTTGCTAACAAACTGGGCAGAGGAACAGAATTGGACAGGGATATCGAGAATGCGGTCCCAATCCTGGACCCTGAATAAGGCCTGGGAGTTTTTTCCTCTTACGTTTAACTTTCTATAGACAGAGAGTTTCTACCAGGAAATACTGACTGGTTCTAAGCACGAACAGCGAATTACACTCCAGCAACTTGCAACACGAAACAGGGGTCCAGATACACATCACAGACACATCAGGAAGTGACAATGAATGCCGGGGATGAAGGCACACGCAAGATGTAAACCAATCAACAGAGACATACATCCAATAGATTTGCATGTTGCTGAATGGGTGGAGAAACGGACAGCATTCACACACGGGTTGTGACACTTGATTCCCATTGGGGTCATTCCATATGAAGTCAACAAGAGGTCCCCAGGTCACCGACTCAGATTTGGCTCAAATTTATTTTGGGGGTGCCTCTATATTCATAATGAACAAATGCAAAATTTTAGGCTCCTACTCCAAGGGGTTTCCGAGATATGGTCCCCCAAATATCAGGGGCCATGCCCCAAGCGAATCGTGAACATTAATTTATAGGGATTTTGGAGGCCAATATCTTTGGAACCAATCATAGCTATGGGCTGAAAAGTGCTACCCAAGGTATTTTGGCTGCAGGCCTTCAGAATCTCTTGTCAAAATGTATTTATCGTTTTTAATTTTCAAGATATTGGCCACTCAAATATGAAAATTTTGATGGGTGGAAATCAAAAATTCAGTTTTTGAGGACCCCCCCATGAGGGCAGGATCCTTTATAGAGGCTAAATTGTGCTGGATTCCCTCCATTTGAGGACAGGTTTGTCTGTACAAGGATGATTGACTGCATCCAAGGCATAATAGTGGAGTTAGGAGACCCTGAAATAGGTCCTAGCTGAAAAAGTCACTTTTTTTTTGCCAATTTTGGATTGGCAAGTTCACCATGTGGACAGTTACCCACGGTAATGAAACTTGTTCTACATGAATGTATATATCTTGGCTTTATTTGATCAAAATTACAACTTGTTTTCTCATGTCCTCAGAAACACTCCAACATGATTAAGCTTTAGAGTATCTGCCTGGGAAAATGGGAGAAACTGCTCAAATCCAGGAGAGAAAAGCTTGAAAAGATTTACTCAATAAGACTCAAAGCTGCAATTACTGCCAAAGGTACTTCTATAAGTGTTGAATAAAAGGTCTGAATACTTAAAGTGCGGTGTAAAGTCCCCGTCACATTTAAATTAATTCTGTCATGCAAATATGCTTCCAAAAATAATGGAATTAAAAGTTTCTAATTACTGAATTTTTTTTTTGCGTAACAAGGTGTCAACTGGTAAAAACTAAATCAAATGAATATTTGATGTGACTACTCTGCCTGAAAATTAGGTACACTGCCCTGTAGTTCGATAGTTTAAACAGATAAATGGCCTTTCACTCATTCAAAGCATATTTGAGAACTTGCCACATTTCTTCAGCAGACTGACTGTTTCACTTGCTTCTATCTTTCCAGGTAATTGCAGACTGCCAGGTTGATGATCAGATCAGGGCTCTGTCAAGGCTATATCATTTCTACCGACTGTTTTTAATGAAATACAAATAATTATTTATTTAACTATTTTTTAAATTATCATTTGGAATCACAAGTATACTTTTTTTTCTGCGAGCACTAATATGGAAAACAAAAAATAAACATCTAATGCCATAATTAAATTTAAAAAATCTGGTGTGCCTAAGACTTGCACACTACTGTATATTTCTCTCTACTATTATTAACCTTAGTAATGAATTGAAACCATTATTGTTTATGTTCTTGAAATTTCATTCACAATATTAAGGAAAATGTAACCTTGAGCTGATATGCAACAATTGATAGAAAAACATAATTATTATCCTGGAATAAGCATACTCAGCAACAAAAATTTTTGCAACTCTCAAATTTTAAGCATTGTGGAAAAAAAGAAAATATATAAATTGCGAACTATATAGTCTACCTAAACAGAACGTATCGCACCACCGCACCAAGTTACGCTGAATCCAGATCACATGTTCATTTACATGAACTTTACTCATGATTTTGTGCAATTCGTGGACCACGTGAATACTGTCACTCAAATCGCTTTAAAACCTGGTTGACATGTTAGGGATGCTCTCTATTTAACAAATAAACACTGAAAAGCTCAAAATCAGAATTATGGGAGGTCGTAAGGGAATGTCAGAAAATGCCCGACATGAAGCTGCTGGGATGTTAAGCGCAGGAATGAGCTTGCAATAAATTGGGCAGCAGTTTTCACCTTTTCAGATCTTCAGACGCATATGGCACAGACTGAGACCGTCGAAGGTCGACCTCACAGCGGTAAATTACGTAAAATGACGGCGTGTAATGATCGCTTCATCGTGACGTTATGGCGAAGTAACCGAATGACAGGCCTGTGGGTGTCCATTCTGAGTGACGTTTATTTATCTCACCGATTTGAGTTGCAGCTGTTTTGGGCATTCATGGATGTCTAATTGTTCCTTGTAATGGTCAAGAATACACAAGAATACACATTTTGCAGTTGTTTACTTGTTTATTGTGCTTTTACATCAGGTGTAGCAAAACCTTCGTAACGGAGTATATTTTTTTGACAGTATACAGGGTGTATCAAAAAAATGTCCCGCTTTGAAAAATTGCCCTAAAATTAATATTCTATAATTTTTTGAAAATCTTTTTACATAGGTTGATAGACAATGTTTCAGTGCTTTTTTGTGCAATTGCACATACTCCACATGTCACGCATGAGTGAGCACAGGCTAATTACGTAAATTGCGATACATCTGTTTTGTGCGAAAAAAGTGCTGAGATGAAAACAGGGAGACCATAGGAAACAACGTTAGGTATGCCCTTTGTTAATCAGAAATTGCCATTACTTTTGAATTAACCCTTTCCCATGTCCTCAACATGTGAGGCCAGTCTTGTGCACTGTTACTCAAAGGCTGAGAGCTGTAAGGCCAGTCTTGTGCTCTGTTACTCAAAGGCTGAGAGCTGTAAGGCCAGTCTTGTGCACTGTTATTCAAAGGCTGAGAGCTGTAAGGCCAGTCTTGTGCACTGTTACTCAAAGGCTGAGAGCTGTAAGGCCAGTCTTTTGCACTGTTACTCAAAGGCTGAGAGCTGTAAGGCCACTCTTGTGCACTGTTACTCAAAGGATGACAGCAGTAAGGCCAGTCTTGTGCACTGTTACTCAAAGGCCAGGCCATTCTTGTGCACTTTGCAAACTGTTACTCAAAGGCTGAGAGCTGTAAGGCCACTCTTGTGCACTGTTACTCAAAGGATGACAGCAGTAAGGCCAGTCTTGTGCACTGTTACTCAAAGGCTGAGAGCTGTAAGGCCATTCTTGTGCACTGTTACTCAAAGGCTGAGAGCTGTAAGGCCAGTCTTGTGCACTGTTTCAAACTCTGTAAAGGCACTGTTACTCAAGAGCTGTAAGGCCATTCTTGTGCACTGTTACTCTTGTAAGGCCATTCTTGTTACTCAAAGGCTGAGAGCTGTAAGGCCAGTCTTGTGCACTGTTACTCAAAGGCTGAGAGCTGTAAGGCCATTCTTGTGCACTGTTACTCAAAGGCTGAGAGCTGTAAGGCCAGTCTTGTGCACTGTTACTCAAAAAGGCTGAGATTCTGTAAAGGCTGAGAGCAGTCTTGTGCACTGTTACTCAAAGGCTGAGAGCTGTAAGGCCAGTCTTGTGCACTGTTACTCAAAGGCTGAGAGCTGTAAGGCCAGTCTTGTGCACTGTTACTCAAAGGCTGAGAGCTGTAAGGCCAGTCTTGTGCACTGTTACTCAAAGGCTGAGAGCTGTATAGCCATTCTTGTGCACTGTTACTCAAAGGCTGAGAGCTGTAAGGCCAGTCTTGTGCACTGTTACTCAAAGGCTGAGACTGTAAGGCCAGTCTGCACTGTTAAAGGCTGAGAGCTGTAAGGTCAGTCTTGTGCACTGTTACTCAAAGGCTGAGACCTGTAAGGCCAGTCTTGTGCACTGTCACTCAAAGGCTGAGAGCTGTAAGGCCAGTCTTGTGCACTGTTACTCAAAGGTTGAGAGCTGTAAGGCCACTCTTGCTCACTGTTACTCAAAGGCTGAGAGATGTGAGGCCAGTCTTGTGCACTGTTACTCAAAGGCTGAGAGCTGTAAGGCCAGTCTTGTGCACTGTTACTCAAAGGCTGAGGGCTGTAAGGTCAGTCTTGTGCACTGTTACTCGAAGGCTGAGAGCTGCAAGGCCAGTCTTGTGCACTGTTACTCAAAGGCTGAGAGCTGTAAAGCCATTCTTGTGCACTGTTACTCAAAGGCTGAGAGCTGTAAGGCCAGTCTTTTGCACTGTTACTCAAAGGCTGAGGGCTGTAAGGTCAGTCTTGTGCACTGTTACTCGAAGGCTGAGAGCTGCAAGGCCAGTCTTGTGCACTGTTACTCAAAGGCTGAGAGCTGTAAAGCCATTCTTGTGCACTGTTACTCAAAGGCTGAGAGCTGTAAGGCCAGTCTTTTGCACTGTTACTCAAAGGCTGAGAGCTGTATAGCCATTCTTGTGCACTGTTACTCAAAGGCTGAGAGCTGTAAGGCCAGTCTTGTGCACTGTTACTCAAAGGCTGAGAGCTGTAAGGTCAGTCTTGTGCACTGTTACTCAAAGGTCTTGTAAGGCCACTGTTACTCAAAGAGCTGTAAGGCCAGTCTTGTGCACTGTTACTCAAAGGCTGAGAGCTGTAAGGCCAGTCTTGTGCACTGTTACTCAAAGGCTGAGAGCTGTATGGCCATTCTTGTGCACTGTTACTCAAAGGCTGAGAGCTGTAAGGCCAGTCTTGTGCACTGTTACTCAAAGGCTGAGAGCTGTAAGGCCAGTCTTGTGCACTGTTACTCAAAGGCTGAGAGCTGTAAGGCCATTCTTGTGCACTGTTACTCAAAGGCTGAGAGCTGTAAGGCCAGTCTTGTGCACTGTTACTCAAAGGCTGAGAGCTGTAAGGCCATTCTTGTGCACTGTTACTCAAAGGCTGAGACCTGTAAGGCCAGTCTTGTGCACTGTTACTCAAAGGCTGAGAGCTGTAAGGCCAGTCTTGTGCACTGTTACTCAAAGGCTGAGAGCTGTAAGGTCAGTCTTGTGCACTGTTACTCAAAGGCTGAGAGCTGTAAGGCCAGTCTTGTGCACTGTTACTCAAAGGCTGAGAGCTGTAAGGCCAGTCTTGTGCATTGTTACTCCAAGGCTGAGAGCTGTAAGGCCAGTCTTGTGCACTGTTACTTCTCAGTTGGATATGATTCCACTCAAGAAAAGCATTCAGAAAAATAAATAAATTTTTATTCAAAATAAAATAAATATTTAAAATTTGTATTTAAAATAAATAAAAGCGCATTATGGTTAACGGTTTCAAAAAAGTTTAAGACAAGAAACACTGCACCAATCTGCCCATATCCAAATCAGGCTTGATGTTTTCACTAAAGAAAATATTTACTTTCTGTGGGAAATTGTTAATGAAACCAAACATAGCATCTTTGGTAAACAAATATGAGCATGAGAGTTGAAAATTCAAACAAGACGAATACCAGGAGTTAAGACCTCCAGTCAAACTGTTTCCAGTAAGTATGCTCAAGAGTAGGGCACATTATTGGAGCCTAGCAAAGCTTTTGGCAAATATGCCCTGCAGCGAGCTAATAAAAAATGGATCTTAATTATGCAGCGCAAAGAGATTGTACCGCTTGATATCAGCACTTCGCTATTGGCATGTAAAACCTTCCAATTACAAGGTCTTGTTGTCATTTATCTTCTTTTTAGTATGGAGTGGAAGGATAAACCTCACAATTTATTCTCTGGCTTAGACTGCGCTGACACTGGGGCAGTGTTTCAATACGTCCTGCTCAGAATTCACATCAGGCAACTCAGAGTGCGAGAGAGTCCAGACAGTGTGTGTGTGTGTGTGTGTGTGTGTGTGTGTGTGTGCGCATGTGTGTACGTGGTATTACTGCACAGAATGGTCTTTTCACTACAAATAAACATCAGCTATTTCCAAAATTAGAACAATTCAGCTCAGCACATTTGCAGGACAGTGGTTTTGTGGTATAGGTATTTTACCTGCTCCTGTGTTTATGCACAGGAATCTTGCTGTAATGGCTGGGAGCAGAAAAAGTCATTTTCCGTCATCGTCTTTACATGTTATTATGGATCCAAGCCACTAAGCACCAGTAACCTGCTATAAAACTGCAGCGCTGACGCGCTTAATATACCTTCAGTAAACCATTTTCATGAGAGAGAGAGTACTGTTGGATTAGCATAACATTAATCCCGCTCTCCATCTCTCTTTTTCTTTCTCTCTTTACCTGTATGTATCTGTCTTATTCATATACAGAATAGGACATGGTTGATATGCACAATTGAGCTTGTGTTGCAAAAGCACTGAACTATAAATATTAAATTAACAACACCCAACACACAATTTCCCAACCCCCCCATATGCTCACATAACTGCTCGCCTCGGCACACGTATGAATACACACCCTCGCGAGGGCACACATGCACAAACACACAACCCCCCAAATCGATACACATCCTCCTACATAACCTCCTCCCCCAATAAGCACACATAGCTGCCTACCTTGTTATGCAAATATTCACCAGCGAAATACACACACATACATACACACACACACACAGACACACACATAAACCTACCCACAAAACCCCCCTCAATGAAACCAAATACAACCCATGGCACATGTCAACACTTGAAATAATAATTTAAGAATTCACATGAACAACGAGCAATATCGTCCAAACCCAAGTTACAGTAATGGCATTCACAAACGTAAAGCACTTAACCCCCCCGCCCCACAGCAAAAGCCAGCTCCATATCCACAGGATTTACATTTCATTTGGTTCTGGACAGTTCTGAAATGAATGTATATTTATGAAGTGCATTTGGAAAATAATTGACGAATTACGGGCGAAGTGGGTGGAGTTCAGTCTTTTATGGCCGTGGTTCCTCATTTTGGTCCTGGGGACCCCTTGTGTATGATGGTTTGGCTCCCGTGACAGTTGCATTGAACAATTTTAACTGACCATTAATGTGTCATAATTAGGCACATTTCATATTCAGAGCAGTTGTTTACTCTATTAAGACACATTTTGGCAGTAATATCCATGCATAGCATGAAGAATTAAAGATCCTTGAACATTATATGTTTTCTCTTTTCTATATTGCAAGTAGTTTCAGGTAATAAAATTTTTCAACAGGTCAAATTAGACAATGAGAAAATCAGCTCTAAATTAGGCTGCTGAACGCAAGTGCTTAAAGGGGACCTATTATGCTGATCCTTCTTTCAATACATATTAGTAATGTTATAATGTTAGTTGTCCATCGTCAACCTCTGAAAAGTTTCTAAACATAAGATACAGGGGTTTTGCCGTGACCCAAGAACGTGATTTCGTGAACGTGATTTCCTCTCTGAACAGCTCCTCCTGAGATCTTCGCGAGATCTGGGCAAAACCTGACATCAGGTTGTGCCATCCAATTAGAACAGACCAAGCCAGATCCAATCACGGCGCTGGGCCTGCCCACACCGGAAACTATTCTAGCAGGCACTAACAACGGCAGATCATATTATGCCTTAGTAGCGTCGACACTTTTGGAAATACAAAAGAAGAACCGCAGATCATTTGAGGTGCAGTTTTGTCAGTATCTCTCCCAAAGCTGCTTGTCCGTTTACTTTTGGACGCAAAGAAAAACACCAATTTCTCTTCCAAAAGAGGATGCCACCAGAAATCAGTGGGTAGCTTTTTTTTGTTTGCTGGCAGCAAACAGCCACAGCCAAAGGGAACATTAGCTGTTTGTGCTCAGCATTTCACCAAAGACAGCTTTATCAATAAAGGATAATTCGACACAGGATAAGCCCTTCAGCTGCTTCTCAAAGCTGAAGCAGTTGCATCGATCAAGCACTTGGAGCCACAAGCTGTAAGTAACCATATAACAGCAAATAATGCAAGTGAAGCTAACGTGTTACGGGTGGCTAGCAGGACCGCTAGCGATAGTTAGCACTAACAACTGGCCTCAAACGCAGGCTTTGTAAAATATCTGAAGATAAAGCCTGTATTGGTTGCGACTGTCCGTGACTCACAGACACAGAAGCTGTAAGTTGCTTTTACTGCATAAGCCAACCTGACATGATAGCCAGTTGATTGCGGCTGTAGCACAGCGGCTAACGTAGCCAAGTTACTGTTGCTAATGTTTGTGTCCTAAATATGCAAGAGTGATATCAGGGGAAATTCTACAGAAGGTGTGTGAACATAAACCTCATTTGAAGCTAACTTTTAATACTTGTTTGTAATTTGGATGTTTGGTACAACTGTTCACAGTAACAGAACTTGCTGTCTGTAAAACCTGTATTGCAAGGGTTTGTCTCTGTGGTTATGACCGCTCGGTTACCCGCTACTGCATGTTAGTTTGCGTGTCGTGCTAATTAAAAATGCTCCTGGTTAACTTATATGCAGTAATTCTGATCGGTATGCTTGTGTTACTTCGGTAAGCATCAATGTGGCAGTTTCATCATAACGTTGCCCGATTGTAGCCACTACAGTTAGTGATCGATTCACTTATCCATGACCGGGATCAGCCGGATACTTCACAAATGTCTGGGCAAGCTCTCTGGTGCTACCGTGAAAGCAATGCGAAACGCAGAAGCTGTACCGTGTCTGGTATAACAAATGATTCCTCTGCACTACCGTGACAAAATTTCATCCCCCTTTAGAAATTGTTGGGGCTAATAAAAAGCCAAAAAAGGCCGAGATTAATTTGGAAATTCTTTCCTGTAGAAGTGATCGATTCGCTTGCTCCACATAAGCAACAGTTCACGCAAATGGAATTTACGGTCTGTAAAACCTGCATTATGTTCATGACATAACCGGAGCTCTATCTAGCGCTCGCGCAATATCCATAACTCGCCCATTTTCCGCGAGGAAAAGCTGGTCATTCCGACGCAATGAGTAAACCATTACCACGGGCAATTTCCGAAAAGGCCGTTTAGCCTGGAGCTTTCGCCCATTCATCATACACCAGCGCAGAAGCTATTCGTTACTCCATGCTAACAACACACCACAGCTATGCACACGAACCAGCAGGTCCTCATAATACACACCGAAGCAGTCCATAAGTTGTTGGTCCACTTTTAGCTGCTCCTCACTGTCCGTGTTTCCCTCTAAACTCAGACCCGCCGGACTTCTACGGTCTCCGGTCTACACTTGGGTTTGTCGACCCGTTCTACAAATGTGTCTATATGGGGTGGATTCTAGCTTTCCCTCAATCCTAGCTAGAGTAGAAACACCGGTGTACTCACAATAGTAGCCGTAGGTAGACAGCAAATTCGAGCTTGACCTGCCAGACATTCACACTACGTCCTCCACTTTCGCCGTTTATTAGAACAAGTTAATTTCATTAAATCTATACACATGCACTGCGTTTGATTGCAGAATATGCCCGTCGATTCCTTTGGGAGACGCGTCAGTTTCACTTTGAGGAGCCGGACCCGGAAAACTGCGTTCTGCTGCCTCGTCCTGCCCAACTCCGCCCTCCACAGAGCTGGCCAGTCAGAAGAAAGTGGGCACACGGGGAGTGGGGGCCATAGCGGAAGAGCCATCCCAATGAGGCGTTTCAGGCAGATACTACTATGGACTACAAATGGGGTTTTTTGAGGATGGCAGTATGAGCGAAATAAGTACCCTTTTTTTTACTTTGCGCGATCAGGAGTACTCTAGGGGAGTCAAAGACAAAAATATAAACTTGGAAAAATAGCATAGTAAGTCACCTTTAAACTTCTTTCAAAAGACTCTGCTTGAATTCAATTACTTAAATATGACACAGAACAGGTTTGACTCTTATCATTTGCTTGCATAGTAAATTATACGTTTTTGCAACCACGTGTCAGTTAGTTTTCATCAGAAAGGAACTCACTGATTCTTAATTTGATTGGTTAAATTTTTCCCTCTTTATGCTGTTGTGTCCAGTACATCATAAGGGGGATATGGAATTTTTATTCTTCATGTCATGCATAGATATTTCTGTCACTGTGTGGCTGAGGAGGGCAACAGACTGCTCTGAACATGGATTGCACCTAATTAAGGCAAATCAACAGCTTGTTAAGATCCTTTAATTGCAATAGTAGTCGAAACAAGAACCGGCATATACAGTGGGCCCGACGTTGAAAGCCACTGTTTTACGGCTTCAAAGGGGCCTGTTCTATTTAGATAGCGGGGTGTTTTTCGCCAACCTATTTTCACAGTCAGGCAGTGGCCACCAACCCGACACACTTAATATATGTCTTTGTTTTTGGCTCTGCTGCTCTGATGAGGTTATCTGCTGGGAAGCAGCCTGTACGTTGCATTACAATCACTGAGCTAACGCCCTCGCTCCGGGTGAAGTACAGCAGTGGAGATCATTGTTTTCCTCAACAACACAAATCTGTCCAAACCCCAGGGCCCAGAGACAAGAAAGTTTCTATTCTGTGTCAGCGGTTTGATATACCGGGGTATAAAATGTTGTAGTTATACTTTCTTTTAGTAGTTGCTGAAGTTTTTATGGCCGGTAGTTCCACAGTGCTTTATGCTGGTAGCAGTATGGTTCCTCCCATTTCATCCCTGAAATGCGGGCTTTTATTTATTTATTTTTTTTGCAGCATTCACTGTCAGTGCGCTAGGACTCTATTGCTTTCAGTTGCCAGTCAGAGTTCTTACATCAGCATTACAGCATTCAGTGGGGAACATTCATCACATAACAGTGCGTAACAATTTTACTTCGATTAAAGTCTCATTAAAAAATTAAAGTTTTGCCCTCGCTAATTTAAATCCAGGGGCATTTCTAAAGAAATTGGGGCAAATCATAAGTGAGAATGTCAGCTTTGCAGGCAGGATGGATGTGAAAACAGGCAGAGACCATAGTGATAATGAGATATTCAGTATTTTTTCAGCAAATTATCCATGACTGCACCATGACCTCTGGCCATATTTGCTGTGACACTCAGCCTTTAATTGGGAACTAGAGGTTCAGGTGAACCAGAAATTCAACTGGACTGCCACCCTGCCATGCCCTACAAGGCTGAAATTAATACCATAGTAGTTTTTTTTTTTCATGAAGATGTTGTTTGCATAGTTCCATCAAATGCGTTCACTATTTGTGAAATAAATGTTGTTGACATGCTGTAGGTGTCTATGAGTGAAGGAATGTCAAAGAACTCAAAAAACTGAAATTTTTAATGAATTGTAAAAACTCATCATTTAAATGTCGAGACGTTGCATACTACTTATATACCAAGTTTCAGCCCTTTATCTGTGTCAAAAAGGTCTAAAATGAACTATTTCATTTTTCAGTATGACCACTCTACCCTGCACAAAAATATGGGGAAAAAGATTTTGCGTCCCAAGTTTTATTAACTTTTATCAAAATGTTGGGCTGCTAGAAGTGACAGATCAAATTGTTCACGGACGACAGACAACAGACGACAGAGTTTAAACCATCTTAATAACTCAGCTGGTCAACAACCAGTTGAGTTAAAAATGATGAAAAATCAAAATAAGGGGCATTTTTTGTGCCTGTACCAATTCTGTGATTGTAGTTTCAGGGGAATTTTTTTGCAACATTTGCAACCCTGGATCACACAGAATTTGTGATCTCACTCCCTGAAGAGGTTCTGAAGTGTTCCCTCTTTTCCCCAGCTCTATGACGGTACGTAAAGGGAAAAAACTCGCCATCTCTATCCAGGAACACATGGCCATCGACGTCTGTCCCGGCCCAATCCGGCCAATCAGGCAAATCTCCGCCTACTTCCCGCGCCTCTCCCCCACCTCTACCGTCAGTGAGACTCCCTCCCCCAACCCCGCCGGCTTCCCATCAGCCCTCAGTCCTGGGGGCGGGGCCTCAGTGAAGGCGGGCGGGGCTATGCTGTCCCCAATGCTGCCTGGAGCCACAGGGGGCGGAGCTTTGTCAACGATGGGGAGCGTTGACACGGCAACAGAGATCGACAGCTGCGACAGTGATGATAACAGTAAGCTCTTTCTCACTGCACCTCTCCTCACCTGGAATGAGGAAATTTGGCTATTTCGGGTAATCACGGAAACTTTTCAGCAGTGACATTTTCAAAGAAAAAGCCAGGGAATTACTTTTGAGTGTGTCATGACTTTTGTCCTGCATAGTCCCTCATCCCCAGCCCATTAAGACTAATGGGGAAGGACAGGCAGACATTTGAATGCTCTTAGGTTCAGTTTACAGCTTTTTTTATAGTATATTCGAGTGAACTAATATGGACAGCCTTCTGGGAAAAGTTTATTAACACTTTCTCTGCCAGTGAATTTTTTAAGTTGCCAGCCACTGCCAGCATTTTTGATGATATTCCTTGATCTTTCCACACCTATTTTTGTTTGAAGATTTGTAGTAACTGCACCCTCCTCCACAATATCTTCTCAACGGCGTGGGAAACATTTTGTCATAATTGACATAAAATCTCATCAATGGCGAGGAATGGGTTAATAATATTCTAATACTGAATGCAATTAAAAGATGTGACAACAAGTATGTGATAAATATTGACAGTATTCTGGGATAAATTTAATAATAATAGGTCCTTGATATTGATTGTATTTACCAGGTTAAAAAATTTGAGATTAAACTGATAGCCTGAATGCCATGGAACATGCTAGGGCTAATGTCTGGTTCAAGGATACCAAGTTTGAATTTTTGAGAAGTGTAAAAAAGCCACCTGACAAAGCGTCTGTGTTAATATGCATGTGTTTTAGCTTCTTTAGGTACGCTGGAGTTCAGTCTTCTATATGAAAGAACCACAAGCACCCTTCACTGTACTGTGATCCGAGCAAAGGTATCAGTCTGCGACTTTACATGCACAATTCTGTTTGATAGTGGGATTACAGGATACTCAAACAAACTCAAACACATGCATCACAACATTCTGGCATACTCAACCAATCACATACAACCACCACTAAATGCTCTCATACTCAACCAATCATGTACAAACACATGCTCCCATACTCAACAAATCATAAACACATGCATCCCAACCTGGGGCCTATTGCACAAAAGTCGGATCCTGAGATCCTGGATCAACGCCAAAGCGAGGATTGTCATATCCCAAAAACAGCGTCGCTATTTAATTGATTGCACAAAGCCAACAGCGGGTGGAGGAGAATTGGCTAAGTGAACGTTGCCGCGGATCCTGCTGGAATACCTCAGACGAGATCGATCACAGAATCGCTGATCATCACTATGGACACTAAGTAGCTGCAGCAAACGCATGCGCCAGCAACACCAAAGACCACGTTCAAACAGAGGGACGATGGGATCGCTGAAATGCTTTGCTTGCTATTTCCTTTAGTTTCTGTCTGAATGGTGCATTAAAGTTAGCTAAAAATCGGAGGTGTTTCACAAAAAGAGTTGCTGATGCATTTCAGCGTTACCGTGACCGAGATGTCGCTGTCACACAGATTTATAGTATCGCAAACAGTCAGTCAGCTTGTGTGTGAAAAGTATATTATACTTACAATGGTAGAATTACATACTACAGGACTATGGCAATGTATGCATGTGTCCATTAGGTCTTCGCGTCGGTATAGGCCTTTTTGTCCTGTACGAACTGAATAAAAGTCCGATCTAAAAGATGTTGTCAGATTAGTTGAGTTTATTTGCTGCTATTAATCACCTCTGATGAAGACATACTCAAATTTAAAAGTAGAATGTTAGCGTCAGAAAATTACGTCAAGGAGCCTCCAAAATGTTTGATTCCAGTATCAGACACACACTCGTGTCCAGCATTAAATGACTCTACCTTACCCGTCGCAGTCCGGATAAGGTAGCAGCAGTGCTGTATGTAGGGGGTTACAGCGATTTAAGACCCGCTGAAACACGGTAACCTACTTCATTCAGCACTGCTCATTTTCTACTCTGATGGAAGTCTCAACTTGGGGAATAAGGAAAAATCTGACAATGACGGATTCTAAATATGGTTAAAATGTGACATGGAAGGGGACTGATTACTGTGATGGTCACTGTTACATGGATAGGCCTACTTGAATATAATGATCGAATATTGGCTATTTTACTGACATCAATGGTCACAAGTTTCTAAAATAATTACTCTGGGCCTATTATAATTGAAATAGCAACGTGTAGTGGACAATTCAGAATGACTGTTAAGGGCGTTCACCTGAATGAGGAGAGGTGAAATTGGCTGCAGACAGGAGCTTAGCTAGTTAGCTTGCTCGGTGCTGGCTAGCTCCACAGACTTTGTTTCCATAGTAACTAGTGCCATGGCTTAGCTCACACGCTCTGTGCAACCGAAATGGGGCTTGAGATCAGGCTAATCCCGTGCCGATCCTGGGCTAATCCCTTATCCTGCCTTTGTGCAATAGGCCCCTGCTTTGTTACTCAACCAATCAAATACACATTCATTCCTACATGCTCTCATACTCAACGAATCACATACGTACACATCACTCCATGCTCTCATTCTCAACCAATCACCTACACGCAAATCACTGCATGCTCTCATAGGCCACCAATCGCATGCACACAATGGGTGAGTTTTGATTGATGAGGCGCCCACTGCGCCAGCAGTTTTCACCTCTGAAGAACCACATAGCATCTAAAATATTAACTTCTAGTTACTTTAGACATCATGCGACTCTTTTGAAGGCAACAATGGCTGGTGCCACCGCAAATTTCCAAACTGCAGGGTGGCAGCGGAAGACTTACTAATAGTCATGAAATAACCACCATCTGATTAGCCGATAAAGCATTCCATGTCTGACTCTCATCTACTGTGATTTGTCAAACATTCCAGGGAGCTTGAAATAAACCAATCAGGCAGAGGTTCTTTTCATGAATTTTAATAAGTCCTCCCCTACCACCCCCATTTCAGAACCACCACCGGCTCCGAGTCAATCTGATCTGCCTCAACACTGGAGGGGCTCCCTTTTCCATGTGATTTGATGGGAATTTCCAGTGCTGCTAATTGCCTGCGCGGCTCCTCGCATGCTTCGCTTACCGCCGCTCGACCTCCATCACCTCAGCTGCCACCTCTCTCTCCGATCTGCTTCCGTTACTGGGCTTTTCCAACCTGCTCTCTGCTTAATAGGACGGACGGTGTGCACTGGTGCGTGATAGCACTAGATGTACCGCACCTTTCAGTGAAAAACCAAAATAATTAATAATAAAATAATAAAAACCCTCCCTCTCCACCTCAACTCCCAGGGCTCCCTCGAAAACGAGATTTCAATCTTAATGGAACTTCCCTGGCAAAATAAAGGTTATTAAAAATAATTAATAATAATTATGCTACTCTCTATTAAAAAAACACTTAGGTCCCACGCCGCATCATGATTGGCTGACCGACGTTCCAAGCCATACCAATAATTACAAAATACGAATGGGTGTCACATCCATATCACTCCACGTTACAAACGCTAAAGAACTGGAGCGCTGATTAAATTTAACCAACAGCAGCAGGCTATGTCGGTATAAATTATTTCATTAAATCAACATCATTATAATCAAGATCGAGCTCTTCAACTCTATATTTTTCTTAATGCACCTCCTCATCCAGCCTCGATAACTTTTTTTCATCACTGCACTTCGAACGGCAGTGTGGAAATAATACATACAAAACAATGAAATACAGCAGGTCAAGCGTTGGCCACCCACTTTTTCAATTATGTTACGAGGCAAATTTATTCTGTTTTAGATCTATTTTTGTCTGCAGACTAAACACTTGCCACTATTTAATTGCTTAATCATAATCATAATAAAATCATTCAAATATATTTTTATGATTGTTGTTTTTTGTCAGAGTTCATAATTTGGCGTAAAACTGTTGTATAAAAGCGGCATCTTCTTGCTTGTGCCCTATAGTTACACATTACAAACCACACGTGTGCTATGGCATAAATATATTTAAAGTCAGTATATGAGATGCCCTGATTGCCATGGCGGTGCGGCATGGAGCACTGTTGCCTAAAATGTGAGTGTTCTCCTGGTGTGCTGGCTTCTACTCGCAGTGCAAAGACTGTGAGGGTAGTTGGACATTCAAAATACTGACGATAGGAGTTTCCACGCACAGTCCAAAGACTACTAGAGTAGATGGAGTTTCATTGTCTTGAGACGAAGCTTATCTTCTCGCTGGCTTTACTCGCATTCAGATCATGTAACTCACATTTTAAGGCTACCGGCAAGCTTTTGTCTCTAAGTTTAAAGAGCTTGAAATGTATTACAGTGTAATGGACCGATAAACTGCCCGGGGGTGTATTCCTATATCTCGTTCAGTGGATGCTGTGATCTTCTCTAACACTCTGCAGCGCAGCCATTATTCGGAACCAGCGAGTTACACAATGAATGACTTGACGGATATCTCTGCGGCAGCGTGTAAACATAATTTCACCTTAGTGCCAGTCTGATACCGCTTAGTTCTGAATCAGGCATTTGCGAGAGCAATTGTTTGCTTTCTTGTCAAGGTTGTAAGGGCTCCCTGCGCTAGGCGTGATGTCTCAGTGCCCTGCCGCTGTTGTGCCCGCTCTTTGTCAAAGCTAGCATGTGTTGTCGATCACAGGGATCCTGTCAGGTCATGAAAATTGCATTTCTTTGCCTGGCGATGACAGGCAGTATTATGAATAATGATTTGTGCAAGAATGGAAAAATTCCCATCTGCCATCTGCAACTATTTTGTCAAGGAGAGTCGATTTATAAACCTGGCAGTGCAAAACCAGATTCCACTTAACATTTCAGTGAGCTTCAAGGTTGGACTCGCTCACGACCTGTTCCAGAAAATTCTGCGCTTACATTTTACTGCAAGGTCCCCCTACAGAACAAGTTTCCTCTCAGTTATAATGTAAAATAGGAATCTAAGGGCTGTGTGATTTAAACCAGTGAAAAAAAAAATGCAGATTAAAATGAGAATCGGTTTTGAAATGGAAAATTGTGCTTTCAGCTGAGAACTTGTTTTAGTAATCTCCTACAGTGCCCCAGTACAGTGCACTGTTAGAGGAAAATTGTGGCCTCATGGCCATATATGCAGAAATGGAGCACAATCTCTGACTACAATGTTCACGACAATACAGATTTTATCACAACCTCAGAAAAATTCTATTTAAATTCTCTGAGAAGAAAAGAAAAAACATGTAATGGAAGGTGTCTACAGCATTAATTGTATTGAGCGCACTTTCAGTGGTTTAGGTGAGCTGATATTAGCACAATGTATTGGGGTATGTATGTCATTAATCAGCTGAATGAACATTCTCCCATGCTAAGTTGCGCTAGAAAAGATCTCCAGTGAATGGAAATGGAATGTAATGTAAACCAGAGCTCCTGCATTTTCTTTACTGGCCTGTCTTTCATTACCGTCACTCGGGTGAAGCTAACTCTGGCCCCTAAGAGCCACAGGGTGGGAAAGTTTTTGTTTTCATCAACTACTGTAGACTTAAAAAACCAGACCGCAGTCAGTCTGAAGCTGCTTAAGTAACTCCACATCACTTTTTCTGCACAGTCATGCACTCAATTAATCCATTGCTTAGTACGCCGAGAGTGTCCTGAGTCTGCCTCTGTTTCTCAGGGTCTGAAGCCCATGGATTTTAACGGCCTGGCAGATCCCTACGTCAAACTGCATCTACTTCCAGGAGCGTGCAAGGTCAGCGACGGAGCTGAAGGAGAAAGGAAGTGGAGAAAATGGCAATGACCGCATAAATACCACCTCCTTCCCTCCTCTCTCCTTCAGTCTCTCTCCCTCCCTCTTTTTATCACTCTCTCCTTCCCTCCCTCTCTCTCCTTCTCTTTATCATTCCCTCCTTCCCTCCCTCTTAGAATAAAGTATTTGTTTTTTCTGTCTGATGTTGTTTCTTGGTATGGCTTGTTGTCTTTTAGTTTTTATTTTGTTCAAGTGAAATCATATTTACCCTGCTTTAATAATAGGGTATCAAATTCATCTCTCTCTCTCTCTCTCTCTCTCTCTCTCTCACTCTCTCTATCTCTCGCTATCTATCCCAGGCAAACAAGCTGAAGACCAGGACAGTCCGTAACTCCCTGAACCCAACGTGGAATGAAACTCTGACATATCACGGCATCACTGAGGAGGACATGTACAGGAAGGTACTCAGGTAGAACTCCCAGCGCAGGTCTGACTTTGTGCTCTCGCTTTGCATGTAAGGTTGGCCTCTTCGCTTAATTCTGACCTCAAACTTTGTGCTCTGGCATTGCGGATCAGGTAGGCTCCCCTGCAAGGTTTATTAATTGTGCTTCATTCTCAGGTTTTGCGTTTTAAGTAGACCTGTTGCTCTCAAACTCTGCTCTGGGGGACTACAGTTAAGCCGCTTGCAAACCGGACGCGAAACAAATTTTTCGCATGACAGATTACATTCAAAGACTTTGAATGTAACCTGTCGTGCAAAAAATTCGTTTCGCGTACGGTGTGCGAGCAGCTTTAATCTTATGTTTGTTCAAACCACAATTACAATCCCAAAATTTTTGCAACATTTTTTGTGAAGATTAACCCTATTAAACCACATTACGACATGTATTCCATGAACAAGAAAAGCCCTATCTTCATATTGTGTTTATGTTGCTATTTTCAAGTTTCAACAACTAAAATGACTTTTTTCAACGGATCGAATTCAAGACTGTGGTGAATCAGTAATGTGCTAATTAGGCTCCTGAATGCAGGTGTTTCAGCTCTTTCGAAATGCTAAAACTTAAAACAAAAATACAATAACAGATATGACTCATGATAATTTTAGAAGTCAACTGGTTTTTCAATTTCCTCAGTTACAATTTTTTGGTATTTTTATGCAAAAAAAAAAAAAAAATCATTGCAATATGGTACAATATGGGGTCACACTTTAGATGAAGTGTTGCTCATAAAAGCTTCATACAGCATGCATAATGCCTTCATAAATGAGACATAATGTCTTCATAAATCATACATAAGCAAATGTCATGCTTTGTAAAGGGTGAAATAACACATCCTTATTCAGCAAGTGATGCCAGATCTGACAATGATAATGTCACTCAGCTGACAATGTCATCCTTTATAGCATTTTGCCACTAGCTATGTGACACTGTCAGTTATATCACATCTGGCATCACATTCTGAATAAGGGTGTCACCCTTTACAAAGCATGAAATTTGCTTAAGTGTGATTTATGAAGACATTATGTCTCATTTATGAAGGCATTATACGCTGAACAAAAATATAAACGCCCCATGTCAAATATTGATGCCACATTGAGTTAACAACTCTAAGTGAGCATATGCTGACTTTTACTTGTACAGTAGGGATATTTCTCTTGATTTGTGTACCATTTTTTAATCCATCTCTCTGTCAGTGAGCATTTGCTCAGTGATGCAGTGATTTCACTCAGTACATGGGTGTGGCATTTCCAGACGGTGATCAGACAGAATGAGCAGTACCCAGACACTCCTTATACTGGGGACAATAAAAGGCCACCGCAAAATGTCAAATTTTGTCAAAAGTCGTCATGCCTTAGATGTCTCAGGCCATGCGGGAACGTGCCATTGGCATGCTGGATGCAGGGATGTCCACCAGAGCGGTCACTGTGCAGCTGAATGTTAACTATTGGACGATAGGCCGTTTGAGAGTTCGTTTCCGACAGACGGGCAGTACTGCAAATCGACCTCATCCACATCGGCCACGTGTGACCACACCGGCACAAGATCGCTACATCCGGCTTGTCCACCTGTGGGATCGGCTCAGATCAGCAACACACACAGCGGATGAGACCGTTGGTCTGCACAACAGACGCATCACACCACAGACAGTCCGTAACCGCCTGCAAGAAGCCAAGTTGCACGCTCGGCGTCCTCACCGTGGTCTGGATCTCACCGCTGTCCGGTGTCGGAACCAACTCGCATGGGAAAACGCACACGTTCGATGGCCCTTGGCACGCTGGAGAAGAGTGCTATTCACAGACGAATCCCAGTTCCAAACTCAAAAATTTGACATGGGGCGTTTATATTTTTGTTCAGTGCACATGCTGTATAAAGCCTTCATGAGCAAAACTTCATCTAAAGTGTGACCCAATATGGATATGGAATGCTTCAGGGCATGCACCACTATTTTTGTCATAATGTGCCTTTAATGATAAATAATCTTGATAAACATGAATTTCATAATAAAAAAAATAATAATAACTTGCTAAAATTCTGGGATTGCAATTTTGGTTGGAACAAAAACCAGGATATACAGGGTGCCTGAGGACTGACTCTGAGATGAAGTACACCGTCCTCAATGGCTGTCTTCTTAAGCTTAATTCTCTGGCTTTGTGTGTAAGGTAGACCTCTCCACACAGTTCTGACATTAATTGTGTGTAAGGTAGACTTCCCCACACAGTTCTGACATTAATTGTGTGTAAGGTATACCTCCCCACACAGTTCTGACATTAATTGTGTGTAAGGTAGACCTCCCCACACAGTTCTGACATTAGTTGTGTGTAAGGTAGACCTCCCCACACAGTTCTGACATTAATTGTGTGTAAGGTAGACCTCCCCACACAGTTCTGACATTAATTGTGTGTAAGGTACACCTCCCCACACAGTTCTGACATTAAATGTGTGTAAGGTACACGTCCCCACACAGTTCTGATATTAATTGTGTGTAAGGTAGACCTCCCTACACAGTTCTGACATTAATTGTGTGTAAGGTAGACCTCCCCACACAGTTCTGACATTAAATGTGTGTAAGGTAGACCTCCCCACACAGTTCTGATATTAATTGTGTGTAAGGTAGACCTCCCCACACAGTTCTGACATTAATTGTGTGTAAGGTTGACCTCCCCACACAGTTCTGACATTAATTGTGTGTAAGGTAGACCTCCTCACACAATTCTGACATTAATTGTGTGTAAGGTATACCTCCCCACACAGTTCTGACATTAATTGTGCATAAGGTAGACCTCCCCACACAATTCTGAAATTAATTGTATGTGAGGTAGACCTCCCCACACAGTTCTGACATTGTGCGTAAGGTAGACCTCCCCACACAATTCTGAAATTAATTGTATGTGAGGTAGACCTTCCCAGGCAGTTCTGACATTAATTGTACGTGAGGTACAATTCCTCACACAGTTCTGACATTAATTGTATGTAAGGTATACCTCCCCACAGAGTTCTGACAAGAATTGTATGTAAGGTATACCTCCCCACACAGTTCTGACATTCATTGTATGTAAGGTTGACCTCCCCACACAGTTCTGAGAGTAAACTTTACTCTCTGGCTTTGTGGGTAAGGCAGATCTACCCTCACAGTTCTGACTGTGAACTTTCTCTTGGGCTTTGGGTGTATGGTAGACCATATTAAACTTTCCTTCCTGTTTTTGTGTGCTAGGCTGTGTGGGGGCGGCACGGTTGTGCAGTGGTTAGCACTACTGCCTCACAGCAAGAATATCATGCGTTCTAATCCGGCCTGGGGCCTTTCTGTGTGGAGTTCGCTTGTTCTCCCCGTGTTCGCGTGGGTTTCCTCTGGGTGCCGGTTTCCCCCACCTGGAAAAACATGCATCATAGGGACACTCCTACCAGTACCCTTGACCAAGGTACTGGCTTTAGAACTGGAGTTGGTCCCCGGGCGCTGCTCTGTAGCTGCCCACTGCTCCTAAGTATAGGATGGGTCAAATGCAGAGGACAAATTACCCCACGGGGTTCAATAAAAGTATATCTGTATCGATCTATCCTTCCCTTTAGATTTTGACCTTTGCTGATCCAGGTTGACCTCCTCGTTCAGTTGCACGAAATGACACCCCCAGACCACTTTTGCTTAACGCTAACGCAACTGCGTTTTTATACTGTCAAACATTGTGCCACATTAGTGTATAACACAGTACATTGTATGCAAGTGTGATGACTCAGCATTCCAACTGCTTATGCCATTTTATGATGCAATCACTACAGTGAAAATACTATTTCAAATTGTGTTATAACAACCCTCAGACTGACTATGCTGTCCCATAGGTTTGATCGTATAAACTTGTTTAGATCTGTGGAAATATATTGATATTGACGTTCATACCTTGGCAGCGATCAAAAGCCATTATAGTTTTTAATCTGCAAAACAAGCAAGCTTGGCCAAACATCACAAAAACTACTTTGGCATGAAGATAGTATCTGCACGTCTTAGTGGATTTCGCTACAATAAACCTTTCATTTCCACTCATAAAGTGGTGCTGTATATTGTACACAAGCCCTTTAGGAACAAAATAAGCGCTCCCATGGACAGCCAATGGTCTGGAAATTTGAAAAGACGGAGAAATATGGTGGGCAAGGTATTATTTTTATTGACAATGAATTGTTTCAATCGTTTCTGTCAAGGGGGGAGTTTTTCAATGAAGCAAAGGAGGTTTGGAAGCGATATTATTACGCATATATGATGGCACAGTAGTTTAGGGAATTGGCAGTGTATATTGGAGTGAAAATTTAGCAGCAGATGGGGGAAAAGACCAAAAAGAAGGGACTTGTACAACTATTGTAAATCTGAATGAGACAGTGATGAGGTGAACAGGGGAATTAGGAGTCTCAAAAATTGTTTCCTGAAATACGCACAGTCATTACGAAGATAACATCTGTAAAATATTAATGTTTGGTTACAGTATCATAATACTAGCACCTGCAGTTGTTTATGCATCTGACTGTAGCTGTATTACTTTCCTATGCTGACAAGGCTTGGTAACAGCGTCAAAGGGCCAGAGGAAAACACTGAGTCTTTGTTCTCCCTGACAAAAACTTTCATTTCCAGTGTTGTCACTCAATGTGGCAGATAATCTCAGTAATTCTGACTACTGAACAGCAATCTACCGAGTGTCACTTTTTACAAGAGACCGTGATCATGCCTGCAATCAAAGTGGTGCAAGAACAGCAAGCGCTTTAGCTTGGGCGGAAATTCGCTCATAAAAGGGGTGACCACTGAAGGGTTAAGAGAGAAGTGTTTAAGAGAGAGGTGTAAATGGGAGCATTCACTGTCCGGTTGTTTTTCCCCTTCTCAATCGCTCCGGCCTTTAATCCCATCTTTCAGTGTTCTTGCCCTAGTCATGCTCTGTGTCTGTAACCTCTGTCTGCCGGAGTCTCTATTGACCGATTCCCTGAGACTCTTCTCTTCTCTGCTGTCTGTGAGCAACAGATTGTGTACAAAAGTTCTCACAAAACAGCATGCGATTTTTTAAAGGAAAATTAAATGCTTTTAGGTGTTTGGCCATCGGGTGGGCAAAGCCTGTGCGTCTGTATATAAGCGTGCTCATGTGTGGGTGTGTGTGTGTGGGTGTATGAATATTATATAGCCAAAAGTATTTGGACACTTCCTGAAACCTCAATTAAATGCAGAGAAAATTGAAATATTTTAAAAGCTTAATAGTTTTAATTGAGTTTAGATTGAATTGGTCAGTATAGACTGATATGAAAGAGTTTTTTGAGCAGTTTCATAAAATTTTGCACCACAATTTAGAAATTGTTGCCCTCTCGGCATGTACCCCCAACCCCCCCCCCCCCCCCACACACACACACACACCTCTTTCACAACTCCAAATATTTTCAGAGGACCCTTCAGTTATGGAGATGGTGAAGGAGTATACAAAGTGCCACAGAATCCCAATGGTAAAACAGTTTTGAACTGTTATACCCTTTGATGAAAACTGAGAGTCTCCTCTGTCAGCCCATACTGACCTCTTAATTCCCAGTTCATTTAGATTATCAGATATTTAGAATTTAAAAACGTCCATTTTCTATGCATTTGAAAGAGGTTTCAGCGGTGTCCAGAGACTTTCGTCTCTGTAATGCATGTATATGTGTGCGTATGAGTCTGAGTGTGTGTGGTGTGTGTGTGTGCATACAGGTGCATGTGCGTTTAATCAGGGAGGCTAAGGGCATGATCATAAATGAAACCTAAATATAATTTTTCTTACTTGCAAAAAAAATATAATAGGAGCAAGAAACATTGAAGAAAACAATAATTCAGTTAAAGTATTGAAATACTGTGTGCTTGAAGGTATGAAAAAAACAGGTGTGTAACTGTCTTTTATAAATGAGTTCAAGGTTCTGTTAACATCCAGTAAATTATCTAATAAAATTGGAGCTTTAACTGCAAAATACCTAAGGCTTGGTTTTGATTTTAGCACGAAGGGGATGTTAGTGCGTGTGCACGCAATTTTGTGTGACAGCATGAAGGCATCTGTGAGTGCTATTGCATGCTGCGTGTGAGAGAGCGCGAGTGAGAGAGATAGAGAGAGAAATAGATGGATGGAGCACATGGATCGACAGAAAAAGATTTGTGAGGCCAAACTAACATAATCATATTTTAATGTTATTCTTGATTTTCCATATTTTAATATTCCCAACATGCTGAAAAACAGAATCACAATCAAACTGCCTTTGTGCTCACGCAGATTATGCAGAACCAAAGCACGTGGATGTCACTCAAATCAGCGGAATCAGGGCTAACGTGCATTTAGCGATAGTGTTCCCATACTACTCCATACCCCTCATTTTCCACTTGAATTTTAATGCTCTAATTTCATCCCGCTACTTTGCGTGGCTCAAGGGATTATTTCAGGAGGAAAGCGGCATCACTAAATTTAGCTTTACAACACCGTGATCGGCAAAAGGAAAGATCTGGAATGAAGAAATAAAAAAAGAAGAACGGTATCCCTGGGTAACAAAGTCTAAGAAGCCTCAATTTGGCACGTTTCAGAACATCTGGGCATTTTATAGGCTGAGTGGCAGAGATGTGCTGGGTATTTGAGGTCCTGGATTTATGGCTGGGCTGAAGTTGGACAGCAGGCTGCCCTGTGTTTGTGGTGGGTTTTTCTGAGGTGTAAAGAAAATGCTAGGTTCTTTGTGAGCTCTCGTAAGTCGGAGCCTGATTTTCGTAATTTAATCTTTAGTGATTGGGGCATGGCCTGTGGTGCTTTGATCACAGTCCGTGACAAGTATGCACGTTCTTGTGATGAGAAGACAAGTGATTTTTCTGAGCGAGGATCATTCAATTTGAGATGTTTTCCATTGCTGGATATCGGTTGCAAATGTTGAGTGTGGTGTATAGTGTAAATGTACAACTGTTATTACACATGAGAAATTGGAAGTGGGCCATAGTCGGCACTACAGGCCATTCTCTCCCCTCGTACTGGGTTTCAAAATGATCATTTCTCCCCCTCTGAACCTAAAGCGCCAACTTCCACCTGTTTCTCATGCTGTCCGTACCAGGTGCGTGGTGCCGAGCCGTAGACGGTAGAGGACCGTTTAATATTCATAGTGTATCTCCATGGGACTGCTTTTACCTAAAGGTCAGACGGCATTGATTCATGGGTCTGTCGATATGACGGTGCCCTTAAGTTGTGTATGTGTGTACTGTGTGCATGTATCTGTCAGTTCGGGTACGCCTCCCTCTGCATCAGTGTATCACTGTAAGAACGCCTGCTTCGCAGAATTCTCATATCTATCACTCGAACCCTCATGTGCAGAGTTAATTTATGCTCATGGCAATCCCCATATATAATGCGAGTGCATGTATGGTGTGTGGTTTTTATGAAAATGAATAAAGAATGCGAGCTGAAAGTGATCACTTTTTGCTTTGATTTGGGGGTATGAACCCCCCCCCACCCTTTTTTTTAAGGGACCAAAAATAATTGGGCATGTAGCTGTGCATCTGTTCTGTGGCCAGATATGTGTTATTCCCTTGTTATTTCATTGACAAGCGGGTCGATAAAATATATAGACTTCAGTTATATCCAGTTCTGTGCATAAGTTTGAGGCTAATTTTAAATGATTCTACAAGGTGAAGATGCTTCCAAAAATCATGAAAAGAAAGGTTTGTGAATATTGAAAAATGTGCTATGTAAAATGTATATAATATAGGCTTAAAACACATGGGGAAAGCATACACTGCATTATCTATTTTTCCTCCAAAATGTGTGCTTCAAAAAAATTGACAACCATGTGATAAATATTTGATGGAAGCTGCCCTGGATTGGGTCGCTTCAGTATTTTTCTATAAAATCTGGTTGGTTTTTCATCAGTCATTTGGTCGACTCTTCCATTAGGAACGCTCCTGTATCCTTACGGTTCTTAGGTTTCTGTTTGTGGGCAGCCCTTTTAAATTCTGACTACAGGTTTTCAATACGATTCTGGCACTGAGACAGAGATTTTCATTGGAAATACTGACTAGAATGTTCCCCAAAAAATTGCTTGTTCATTTTGATGTACAATTGGGGATGTCCTAAGGAGGGTTTTTGCCGAATTGCGGGAGGATCTGCGTAGTTTTGAAGGCAAGAGATGAGATCATGCAGACTCTCTTAAAGGAGTCAATGAGAAGCCACAGTGCCTACGATAGTTAATGCAAGTGCCTGATTGCAAAAGATATACTAGCATAGGCACACAGGATCTATGCTGAATGCATATACTGAGGATCTCCAATGACTGAGCCGGAGATATCAAATTTATGCAACCAGAGTAGTAATTTTCATTTACTGCAAGCCTACGGCGAGGAATAATTGAAAATTACAACCTGAGTTTCATAAATTTGATATCTCAGGCTCATGAATTTCAGATCCTATTTATCCCATAAATGTCATTATTGTATTATTTGAAAAATGGAAAAATGGCGTAATCGTCAGCCTCCAGTTGGCAATCTATTCAAGTCAATGGGATGAATAATTTGCTAGCTAGCATGCTAACACTTTTCACCATTAAATTAATAAATTCAAGCATCTACGACAACAGTTACATGTGTAAGTAATTACTTAACTGGCCAAAAGTGTTAGCATGCTAGTTAAGGAATTATTAATCTCATAGACTTGAATAAACTGTGAACTTGAAGCAAATGCCAGCGATGGTGAAAGGTTACTGGCAGCATTGGTAAAGTTATCTTTCGCAAACATATTAGTTGACGTTTGTCAATGAATGGAATCTGACCAATCGTGAAGCGAGAAAGCTATATCACACGTGGGTGATGCTAGGCCTGTATCTCATGGGTTGTATCACACCAATTTTCACTCATTTATGAGATAAAATGCATTATTATATGACGTAAGGATTCGCTCTCTCCTGATTGGTCGAGGCAAGCTTCACTGGACACAGTAACTGGTGATATTCACCACACGAAAATGTGCGAGGGGTGAATATAACAATCCAATAACCTCAAGCTAAAAATATATTCGGCTTTCCCGCAGGAGCTCCTGCAGTGCCCATATTTTGTGTCACTTCGTCCCTGTAAGGAGCTTTACGTTAGAGTAGTCGCCCTTCTCAGATGACTCCCTATTAGGGATAGCGAAGATAATATATTTTATATTTTCAAGTAGGGTCTTATAATAAAACAGTTTTTGACTTAGTTTTGGTATTTCCAATGATTTACCCACCTTAGACAAGTGATATTCCCCTACTTAGACAAGTGATATTCACTGAGGCTGCGCCTAGGGGGATATCACTTGTCCCAGGTGGATAAATCATTGGATTCACCTCAACTAAAGTCAATAATTGTATAGCAATCGGCAGTTGGAGGCTCTTTTGAACTGAGCTTGGGATGATGGGGGAAATTAGAGGCGTTTGAGAATGTAGTGCTTGCAGCGATGGATTGAGCTTCATTGCATATCCCAGTGAACTGTCACATTATTTCACCTCTTCAGAAGGCACACGCGCTTGCATCGCTTTCGCTTGCTGCTTCACTGCGGACTAAAGCGTGCCTCAGATCAAATTCCCCCATGGGCTTATAAACACAACACAATATTCCCAATCCTTAGTAATAAACTTTTGTGTAAAAAAGACGGCTGGTCACTGGTGCGAGTATATTTTGTAACGGCCTCTCGCTTCTCTGCTTTGCGACGACGAGGCGAGACTCTTCAGAAGTAATTCCGTTTCTGCTGCATTTCTGAGCGCCAAAAAAGCAGAAATGTTTAATTACTCCTGAGACCACTTGCCTGCCATGTGGCAGACAACATGGCGGGGAAATATCTGAACCCTAATTAAAAAGAAGCTCAGAGTTTTTACTGCGGGAACAAATTGCTGGAAAGTTATTTCTGTGCAGTATCTCTCAAGCAGGCAGAACTGCAGCTGTGACACTTTGAAATAGTTTTGTTGCGCCCTCCGTTGGCTGCCGTACTCGATGGAAAGCGTCTGAAAGCTTAATGTCAAACGCTTTTGTATTGACAGGCACTAATTCCTGAGTAAATTGGGCGGTGTGCAGACGCATATATCCTCCTCATTCCGACCGCTCGGCAGTCCAAAAGCTGAGCTACACCGTGACGCTGCCATGACTCTACGCCACCAATATCTCATATTTCAGCTTGTCTGCCGCCCTCCATCTGTCTGCCTTTCTTTTTCAATTCAACTTAATGTGCTTTACTGGCTGGAAAAACAGAAGAGTAAATATTATCAAAGTAGACAAGAAGTATAGAAGAAACACAACCTGATATCACGGGGAAGTGCTATTCCTGGATCAACAAAATTATGCTTGTCTAGGAGTAACATAACAGTCCATAAATTATGTCCATCAATTATAGCTCTGCTATAATAAGAGCCGCATAGAGATATCAGAACTGCTAATCACTGGTGGACTACAATGTTACTCCTGGACAAGCATTATTTTGTTTTTCCCAGAACAAAACTTACATGGCGATATTACATTGTGCACAGAAGAACAAGCAGCATAAAAGCCAAAGTAAAACTTTTCTCTCAGTCTATCTTTGCTTCTGTCCGATTCATATTCATTGGCAAGCAACTGTATTCAGCTGTCTACCATGGCATTGCAGACTTGAGTTTAAATAATGAATATGACCTCAAAGTGCAGACTTTTACCTTTAATTTTAGAGTATTTATACCCAAGTTAGTTGAACTATGTTGGAATATCAGGAGCAAAAGTCATTGAACAATTGGCTGCTCGGCTGTTCCCTGTCCTGCTGTGAGTGACTCCCTCATTATTTAATTTGTGAGTTAGCAGATGGAAGGTCTACAGTCTATTTCAGGCATTGCATTTGCATTTGGAATCTGATACTTATCCGTTTACATGTAAAATGAAGTCTGAAGAGCTGTCAATGCCAGTGAGGAAAAAAAAAAACCATCAGAAAAAAAGCAAATAGTTGACTGTGGCCAAATCAACTATTTAGAACACTCTGAAAATGAAAGAATGCACCGGTGAGCTCAGGAACACCAAAAGTCCAGGAAGACCATGGATAACAATTGCAGTGGATAACAGGAGAATCCTTTCCCCAGCAGAATAAACCCCCTATACAAAAGGTGGCTAGATCTAGAACACCCTCAAAGGGTTGATGTACAACAAATTTGTGTCTAAGTCAACAATGAAGAGAAGACTTCACCAGAGTAAACAATGTTTGCCACAAGATGAAACCATTGGTGAAAGAGGAAAACCAGATTTTAAAAAAAAATCTAAAAAGCCTGTACTCATCTAAAAGAACATCTTATGGACAGATGATGGCTGAGAAAAGATAGAATAATTTCTGAATTGTATAGGACATATTGTCAGTTCAGATCATGCCAAATACTACAAAACTTATTGCACAATGCTTTCAGTGCAGATGGACAATGACCCAAAGCATATTAGGAAAACAGCCAAAGAGTTTTTTTAAAGGCAAAAACATTAGATGTTGCACAATGGCCAAGACATTTAACCTGACCTGAATCTAATTAAGCATGTATTTCACTTGCTGAAGGGAAAAATCAAAGCAAAACACTTGAGGAACTAGCAGGAAGTGAAGGGGGCTGCAGTGCAGGCCTGGCAGAGCATGACCTGGGAAGAAACCCAATGTCTGGTGATGTCTCTGGGTTCAAGACTTCAAGCAGTCATTGCCTGCAAAGGCTTTGCAACCATGTATTAAAAATAACAATTTAATATTTAACCTCTTTCTCAGGTTTTGTCACTGGAGGGATCATTGCCCAGCTCTCACCTCACCTTAAAGCAATTCTCCAATGTCGATGCTTCCATATTAGCAACTATGCTTTAATTCGTTCAGTTGCGAGGATCAATCAGTAGAATAACTGTCTATTTCCCCTCAGTTTACATTATTGTTCACTGCAATAGTAATCAAACATTTTCTTATCCACATTAATGGTGACATAAAACGTCAATGTCTTTCGAAGCCACTGAATTCCCGTAGCTCATAAAATGGTATTTTTTCTGCGTCAGTGTCTGATCAGCTTGTTACACCTAAGAAAATGTTTAAAAAAACACTGTTTTGCTGAGTCAGGTCAGTGTGTGAAGTTTTCTTATGTAGAAATAAAACTTTGTCGACAATCAGTGACATAAACCATCATTAACACTCAACCTGTTTCTGATTAAGAATCAGGCAATTAATTGAATTAAATGACTGTGCAGATTGGCTACCAATAAGCTGCATAGCCATTACTGATTAAGACATAGCTTTGTGTTAGAGGAAGGTCTCGATATGAGATTGCATGGACGGCAATGCCTGAAATTTCTCGAAATTCCATCTTAAAGTAGAATGTGATGTTGTAAATGCTTGCTAAAGATGGTAGATATGGTTTAGATTTCATTTTTCATTAATTGATAAGATAATTACCGTACTTGCAATCTCATGTTATTGCCTTCTTACAACTGTCCCAGAAGCTGGATAATAAAGACCGCATCAATGATTTTGTGACCATCAAAGTTCAGTACATGGCATGAATTTTAAATGGTTTTAAATGCATGCCATGCTTCAAACTTTTGCGAGGCACAAATAACCAATTTACTAAATTATTCAATTACTGATGCTTTGACGTAAGAAGGCTTGTTAATTTAAAGGGGACCTCGGATGCTATATTTCCAAGGTTATATTTTGATCTTGGACTCCCTAGATACTCCTGATCGTTCAAAGCCCAAACAGGGTCCTTATTTAGCTCATACTGCCATCCTCAAAAACCCCATTTGTAGTCCATTGTAGTCTCTGCCTGAAACGCCTCATTGGGGTGGCTCTTCCGCTATGGCCCCCACTCCCCGTGTGCCCACTTTCTTCTGACTGGCCAGCTCTGTGGAGGGCGGATTAGGCGGACGAGGCAGCTAGTTTCCGGTCTCAGAGTGAAACGTCTTGCCATCTGAGCTAAGGAATCAGCGGGAAATTCTGCAGTCAAACGCAGTACATGTGTATAGATCTAATGAAATTAACTTGTTCTAATAAACGCAACGGTGAAAGTGGAGGAAGTGCAAGTCTGGCAGCTCAAACGAATTTTGCTATCGGCTACAGTTTGCTACGGCAACAGTTGGTGAGTACCGCGGTTTTTCTACTCCTAGCTAGGATGCAGGGAAGCTAGAATCCACCCCATATAGACACATTTGTAGAACAGGTCGACATGCCCAAGTGTAGACCGGAGACCGGAAATCCGCTGGGTCTGAGTTTAGAGGGAAACATGGACAGTGAGGAGCAGCAAAAAAGTGGACCGACAGCTTATGGACTGCTTTTGGTGTGTATTAGGACCTGCTGGTTCCTGTGCATAGCTGTGGTGTGTTGTTAGCGTGGATAAAACGAACAGCTTCCGCGCTGGTATATGACGGAGGGGCGAAAGCTCCAAGCTAAACGGCCTTTTCGGAAATTGCCTGTGGTAATGGTTTACTTATTGCTTCGAATGACCAGCTTTTCCTCGCGAAAATCATTATGTATAGCGTCGAGAGCTAGACAGAGCTCGGTTATGTCATGAACATAATACAGGTTTTACAGACCGTAAGTTTCTCTGCGTGAACCGTTGCTTGTTTGGAGCTAGCGAATCGATCACTTTTACAGGAAAGATGTTATGATTCTGCCATGTCTGTCTTGTTCTGCCATGTTTATTATGATTCTCCCATTCCCTGTTATGTTTATTATTATGTCTGTTAGATTTTGCCATGTTCTGTTTAGTTTTTGTACTTTGCCATGTTTTCATTTTTGCCATTCCCTATCCACTTTTCTCTTATAGTCCGGTCCATGTTTTGCCATGCCCTTCATTGCACTTTGTCTCCCCTGTCTGGTCTCTTGTTAAGTTACAGCTTCTCCTCAGTCCCGCGTGTCACATGCTTGGGTGATTTCATGGTTTCTGGGTTTCAAACATTCCTTCCAATCTCGTTTGCTTCCTTCGCCTCTCTTTTCTATTTTACTAACCAATACTAACAGTTTGTTGTTTTTGTTTAAGTCACTAACCCAGACTAACATTGTATATAATACTAACTTACTAACGAGCACCAGGGATTGTATAGCTGCACTTACTAATTGATTAACAAGCTCTCAGCACTCGCCCTATTCTAGTCTCCGCCTCTTGCCTTCACTTAGTCTTTGCTGCAATTCAGCGGATCCTCCGCACCTGCTCCACTCTTGTCCTGCTTCTCATTATCTGTGCACATTAGAACTCCCTAACCGGAGCTGTATGTTTTGTCATAGGCTGTCTCGTGTTCCCTGTCCGCGTTTTGGCTTTTGCCAATTCTATGTGATTAGGTTCTTCCTCATGTTTTGCTCCCACGTAATTAGTTTTATCCAGTTCACCTTTTCCTAATTATAGCATGTGACTTCCCTTCTGTGTATTTAAACGGTCTTCTCACAGCAGTTCCCCGTCAGAATGTTTCTCCTTTGTCTGCTTGTGCCACGCTTCTCTCGCCTTGTATTCATAGTGATTACCTTTCTGACTGGACCGTCCTTGACTTTCGATTTTTGCCTATTCCCTGTACCTTGCCACATCCATCGTTACCGAATCCTTTTTTTGTCCAACTCTGTATTTTGTGATTGGTGCCCTGGTTACGATTCTGGATTTTGCCCTTTGGATTCTGATTATTGGATTGCGGACTTTGTACCGTTGCCTGCTCTGTTGGGGGTTCCCCCCCCTCCAGAAATAAAGCCTCCTTTTTTGTATTCACTGGTTCTCGCTTGTGGTTCCTGGCGTAATCCTCACAAAAGAATTCAATATTCAATCGATGGGAATGCAGAGAAATCGTTTGCTATACCAGACACATTATAGGCTGTGCGCCTCCCTATTGCTTTCACCGGTAGTATCAGAGAGCTTGCCCAGACATTGGAGATGTATCAGGCTGACCCCGGTCATGGATAAGTAAAGCAATTGTTTCATAAGCACCCAAAAACTTACCCCAAGCTCTGCAAAATCTACGTCTGGTCTAACTGCAGCCCAACTCGGCAGACACATACAGCACCTCTCCGGTTAGCTTCAACTGTAGTGGCTACAATCGGGCAACGTTATGATGAAACTGCCACATTGATGCTTACCGAAGTAACACAAGCATACCGATCAGAATTACTGCATATAAGTTAACCAGGAGCATTTTTAATTAGCAGAGCACACAAACTAACATGCAGTAGCTGGTAACCGAGCGGTCATAACCACAGAGACAAACCCTTGCAATACAGGTTTTACAGACAGCAAGTTCTGTTACTGTGAACGTTTGTACCAAGCATCCAAATTACAAACAAGTATTAAAAGTTAGCTTCAAATGAGGTTTATGATCACACACCTTCTGTAGAATTTCCCCTGATATCACTCTTGCATATTTAGGACGCAAACATTAGCAACAGTAACTTGGCTACGTTAGCCGCTGTGCTATAGCCACAATCAACTGGCTATCACGTCAGGTTGGCTTATGCAGTAAAAGCAACTTACAGCTTCTCTGTCTGAGTCGCGGACAGTCGCGACCGATACAGGCTTTATCTTCAGATATTTTAGAGAGCCTGCACTTGAGGCCAGTTGTTAGTGCTAACTATCGCTAGCGGTCCTGCTAGCCACCCGTAACACGTTAGCTTCACTTACATTATTTGCTGTTATATGGTTACTTACAGCTTGTGGCTCCGAGCGCTTGATCGATGCAGCTGCTTCAGGTTTGAGAAGCAGCTGAAAGGCTTATCCTGTGTCGAATTATCCTTTATTGACAAAGCTGTCTTTGGTGAAATGCTGAGCACAAACAGCTTACGCCTCCCTTTTGTCATGGCTGTTTGCTGCCAGCAAACAAAAAAAAAGCTACCCATTGATTTCTGGTGGCATCGTCTTTTGGAAGAAAAATCGTTGTTTTTCTTTGCGTCCAAAAGTAAACGGACAAGCAGCTTTGGGAGAAATACTGACAAAATTGCACCTCAAGTGATCTGCGGTTCTTCTTTTGTATTTCCGAAAGTGTCGACGCTACTAAGGCATAGTATGATCTGCCGTTGTTAGTGCCTGCTAGAATAGTTTCTGGTGTGGGCAGGTCCAGCGCCATGATTGGCTCTGGCTAGGTCTGTACTAATTGGATGGCACAACCTGACGTCAGGTTTTGCCCAGATCTCGTGAAGATCTCGGGAGGAGCTGTTCAGAGAGTAAATCACGCTCACAAAATCACGTTCTTGGATTATGGCAAAACCCCTGTATCTTATGTTTAGAAACTTTTCAGAGGTTGAGCATGGACAACCAACACTACAACATTACTAATATGTATTAAAAGAAGGATCAGCATAATAGGTCCCTTTTAATAAATTACATATTATAGCATCGCAGCAAGGAGTGTGCAATGGCTTTTTCCCTCTAATTTAGCCTATTCTTTTGGACGTTGAAAACATTTTGATTAAGTGCAATCTGAAAATAAATTAGGTTGCACTGCTGGAAAAATGCTGCAACGGGAGATGAATTAAGAGAACGTATTGGATTAATAATTTTTTTTTAATCCTTGTAAGATCACTATTAAGTACGTTGTCAATGTAGCCCATCTTTTATCTCTGTCATTTCCTAATAATTTCTTAATAATTACAGGCTTATATATTGGTCTTGATCATTCAGTAAATAAATTGTGTGATTATAATTCAAGCGATCTTAAACAGGAACAGACTGAAAGCAATAATGCGTTTATGGGTCAGATAATCACTGCACGCCATTGAAAATCCCCTAATGCCAGCGTTATCACTAGGGGGACATTGGCCTTTTGGGAGTTAATTACATGAGTGTGTACGATTTCTTTTTAGCCTCAAATTTTGAGAACTTAGTATAAAAATATTTGCGATTCCTACCTGGTTCATGCAATATTTTGGACACAGCCCTTAAATGAAAGCAGAAAGTATGTGCCTCACTACGTCTCAATTGTTTCATTTCAAATCAAGGGCTCTATCTTTCACACTGCCCTACCCGTTGCCACTACCCGCTACCCGTGAATTACGCATTTAGCAGCTTCCACTATCCCTAAATGGTATCTTACGGCCACACTACCCGCTATACATTATGCCGACTCCCTTGTTTGTGCCTGGAGGTGTGCCCATGGGCGTGTTTATGCGCTTTCCCTACAATTGCTATCTTGACCACACACGTTAGGGAAAGCGTATAGCGGGTCCTAAAACCACCCGCTATCCATTTGGGCTTTTACAAGAGCGCGCCCAGGCGGCTTCAATGCTCGTCCACTTGGACACATGTGGACGTGCACATGCGGCTCCACTTCCCGAATTAACTCGTCTATAAAAAGCCACCTTGCTTTAGCCTCAGTTGAACCCCTGAGAAAATGGCAGAGATAGTACTAAATTGCCTTGATCGCCAGTTAAATAATAGAAGACGCCCAGAGCGCATGTACCGCCGGCGCACCAGCTACCTGGGCCTTTCAGGTAAGTCTATATTGTTTGTATTTTGTATCAATCATTTTTTCCGCTTTTATAATAGTATATAATTATTATATCTAATATATATTAATGATATATATTACATATAATATCAGGGCCAGTGCTAGACCTGAAAATTTGGGGGAAAATATCCATCCCTTTATTGACTACAATTAGTCCTGGCTAATTCTAGATGGTTTTCCTTTATTAACACGTTTTCCAATTCAAGAATAATCAAGTGGCAATTGAAGACACGGCTTCTCTCCCCAATGCGATCTAACAGCGACAAAATAATGGGCTACATTCAGTAAAGAAAAATAATTTAATTATAAATAGGTCTATGCACTGGCACTGAGCAACGGTAATTTTTTTTCCAGCGAGAGCGGCATTTCAGTACTCTTCAGCGAATGAAGGTAATTTCGGCGACAAGTACGCACACCTGTTTTTGCAGCAGGGTCACGCAACTTGCTGTAAAAAAAAAATAGACTGGAAAATGTAAACGGACGAAACCACGTACTTGTCACCAGAATTACCTTCATTCGCTGAAGAGTTCTGAAATGCCGCCTCGCTGGAAAAAAGTTACGTCGCTGAGTGCCAGTGCATAGACCTAATTTTTTATTTTTACAATGGGATTTTGTTCTATGCTTCATTTCAGACGGGAGGGAGTTGAAAGTGCATAAACGCATTTTTTTTTTTTTTTTTTTTTTTTGAAGTTTCCATCACAAAAGGGTAGGCTTGATGTTTTTTTTTTTTATTACATACCAAACATTAAACAATATGTCAGTGTCAAATAATAATAATAATAATACAATTCATGATTAACATAACAAAAACAGATCCTCCCCTGTCTGGATTTGACCTCATGCACGGGTAATTTAACTTTGTCTTCGGAGAAACGTGGCGACCTTCCTCTCTCCATCACGGGTTTCGGTTTGACGATTTGGGATAGCGCAGCCTGCTCCTAAAGGCAATGGCACCTGGCGCACTGATTGGTTTAACTGGCGTAACGCCCAAACCACGCCTATGCATAATATAACGGGTAGCGCAGGTGTTTTAGGGATATAGGCAGGTGTGCAAGATAGCAACTTTTGCGGGGGAACGCCTCTCACGCCATGCCAAATCCCCAAATAACGGGTTTAGGGACTCTGGCGTAAGATAGGGCCCCAAGAGTCAAAATGAGGAAAATTGTCTCACTGTTCAAATGTTTATGTGTTCTTCTTAAGGACCCATGTTTTTTTGTAGCCACTGCTTTAAATTGTTACTGTGTGGTCACTGAGCCAGCACTAATTTAACCCTTCCACTTCTCAAAAGATCTTTCTGTCACCATAGGCCAGTGGTTCCCAAAGTGGGGGGCGCGCCGGAAGCGCATTTTTTTTTCCCCCACTGGAGTTCCGGACACCAACAGAAAATCATTTGCATACAGCAAATCAGCAACATTGTTCCGGACCACTGAAGGAGTGTCTTGAGACAGTTGAATTTTTTCTGTCTTTACTGGCCTTGCACCGAGGTACGGTCTCGGAACCACTGACTGCACAGTCCATTCGCTGCCCAGAATACTGCGATTACATCGTAAATGCCTGCCTTAATCTCAGCATAACTGTCGGCCAAATCATTCATCTAGCCTTCCATTTTCATAAATAAATTTTTATGAATGTAGTTGTTCAAATGTTTGAAGCTGGTAAAATGAGCTGGTTTCAATCAATGTAGTCTATACGCAACTTGCTGCTTTTTTTATCCTGCACTGATCTGGCATATTAATAATAAACTAGTTAGTGACACCTAACAAAATCCGATGAATATAAAGAAGAAATAACCAAGATTGCGTCAGCTTATTCTCAAAAATTTGAATGCTCTGTAGGCCTACAGATTATTTTTATCTAGCCTAGCTACTGAACGTAACAAACATATCGGCAGGTTTGGCAAGTGGTGTTCATGAATTTTTTTTCGCACTTCGCTGTCGGCTGTTAATATAGGTTGATAAATCCAAATAATAGCTCTATAATAGAAGATTATATTAACACCATGTATGCCATGGGTATGCAACCATTAATTACAAAACCAAGCAGGATTACTAGGCACAGTGCCACCTTGATAGATAATGTGTATACTAATGTATTAGATTCTGAAATATTAAGTGGCATCATGATAAATGACATTACTGATCATCTACCAGTTTTTGCTATTTGTAACTGCAAATTAGATATAAGGGACCAGGCTAGATCGAAAAACCCTGGAACACACAGAAATCAGAATTAAAAAGGCGAAAAAAAGGCTAAAGAAACTAGAATTAGATATGTTGAACCAAACTCCTGTATGATAAACACTGTCTAGCCAAAACAACGAACAAACTGAAGCAAAACAAAGAGAGAAGACCTTGGGTTTGAAAGCACTGGCGAATGTACTCATGACCTAAGAGGCAGAATGTTGTTGTAAACTAGAAGGGTCAAATCAACTCGGAGTGAGCACTCCTTATCTGTGGCTGGAGTCAGTATGGAACATACTTGAAGACAATTTTAGAATGGCAGACAATCTGAAGGAATTTAAGTATCTTTTTGAAATGTGCATGTTTGAATAACTATAAACTTATCCAACAAAATGGCATTGGATAACTTAAACGGAACCATAACGGGCATAAACAATAGGGGTTGTTTATAGACACTCAGCTATATTGTGATTAAAATTCTTCATGATGTTCATAAATCTCTATGATTTTTTATGTTGTGACGTTTAAATCGTAGTGTAAATGGACACTCAGCTCTGTTGTGATTTATTAATCTTTATGATATCTTAACCATAATCAAACTGTTTTTCTGGGAGTTGGGGCGGGACTTTGACAAAGCGATTTCGCTTCTCCCGCGACCCTTTCGGTCATGATACATGTTGTGTTGAAATTGTCATGGAACGACTGTACAATCATGCCGAAATGAAAAAAAAAAACAAATAAATAAAAATTATGGTGCTTTCTTTCTGCATCATAGAAACATAATTTTAAGTAGACGGCTATACTCAGGCAGAGGGGTGTGATACAGCCTAATGATTTTATACTTTATAAGAGGTTTTGAATTATTAAATCCTCGTGTCCTTCATTTGAAAATGCGGTGGCCGTTTCCAAACCCGCCAATCATTTTTAATGTTTCCAGCTAGGCTAGACAAAAATCATCTGTTCAGAGCATTCATATTTTCTAGAATAAGCTGATGCAATCTCGGTTATTTTTACTTCATAAGTGCAAGGCCAGTGAAGCGAGAAAAATGTAACTGTCTCGAGACACTCCTTCAGAGGTCCGGCACAAGGTCGCTGATTGGCTGTATGCAAGTAAGTTTCTGTTGGCGTCCGGAACTGTGGTGGGGGAAAAAAAAATCACGCACGGAAAGAATGAATGAATAAATAAATACAGTAAATGACACTGCTAGCATAACATGGACAAATTTTTGACGGAGCTCCCACGTAAACGCAAAGCAGAGGATGAAGCACCGCCAAATGTGCTTCTAAAGCAATTTCCTTCCAAGGCAAAGACTAGAAAATATGACGACACATATCTTGCCTTTGGCTTCACCTGTACAACGGTGGGTAATGAGGAGAGACCGCAGTGTGTTGTCTGTCTTAAACAAACCTTTAGGTTTTTGTTTTTTTGTTTTTTTTTTTTCCCTCTCAGGGAGTTGGTCATGTTTTAAAACCCATTTTTGCAGAGAGGCAGTTTTTCAAAAATGCATTAATAGCAATGTTGAATATTAAAAAAAAGAAACCTGTTACACTGAACATAATTACACAGTTAAGGTGCTTGAAAACAGTTACACTTAAAATAATTACAACGTAAAGGCGGTTTGTTATTTTGTTATTTATTTCTAATTCTAAAAGTAGTTGTAGTTTATTACAACCTGCAGTTTATGGCAGTTCACTTTTATTTTTTCAAAAAAAGGTTGAGGTTTTTATTAATTACAATGTGTGAAATAAACAGCAATGGACTCTGAAAACAAAATATGTGTATGTACGTCACATTATGTACCAAAGGGGGGCCCAGCAGAGAAAGTTTGGGAACCACTGCCATAGACGTACCAGTACAGCAACATTATTCATACTCATGCTCGCATGCTTAAGTCTTCATTGTAACCACAGATATAGTAAAGAAATAATCAATACAAAAAATGTGTGTTATTTGCTTTTGAAAGGAATTGCTGTGACATTATTGTAATTTTTTTTTTTTGTTTATTCATTAAAAAAAATCACTGAGTGTTAATGTATAGCTGCAAGAAATCAACCAGTAAAGGGGCTAAGATTGGTTTGTACTTCGTATGTCTGTCCGCAAAGAGATACTCCAAATTGTAATCTTGATTTCTGTCCAGACAGCAATTACATTTTTTTTTTGTTTTGGTTTCATTATACCAAAGTTCCAGACAGGCATCCGTTGAAAATTTAAGTAATTGGTTTCCTCAGATTTGTGATTTTAAAATAGTGCTGGTTTGAGTATCTCTCTCTCTCTCTCTCTCTCTCTCTCTCAGAATCTCAGTCTGTGATGAGGATAAGTTAACTCATAATGAGTTTATTGGCGAGGCGAGGATTGCCCTACGAAGGCTGAAACCAGAACAGCGCAAACACTACAACGTCTGCCTAGAGCACGCGCCACCCGTGAGTCAGCAGGGCCGAACCTTCATACTGTACTATCCATAAACTAACACTAATTTCTTACCCCTAGCCCTTCCCCACTACCTGTGAGTAAGCAGGGCCAAACCTTCATACTATACTATCCATAAACTGACACTAACATCTTACCCCTAACCCTTCCCCACTACCTGTGAGTAAGCAGGGCCAAACCTTCATACTGTACAAACCAGAAACTAACACTAACTTCTTACCCCTAACCCTTCCCCACTACTTGCGCGTTAGCAGGGCCAAACCTTACCACTAACCATAACCAAACACCAACCCTAACCCAAGCTCGCCACCTGTGAGTCAGCAGGACAAAATTTTAACACTAACCACAACCTAAGACCAACCACTAACTCTTACCCCTCTACCCATGAGTCGGCAAGGCCTAACCTTGACATTACCCAAAACCTAAGACTAATCCCCAATCCTAACCCTAACTTGCTTCCCTCTGGAGATCCAACAAGAACTTACTGAGTAGGTAGAGAGAATCAAGCTTCCAAACTGATTGGAGGCAGGCGGGCCGAGAGGAAGTTTGGCAGAAAACTCACCTGGATGCCCTGCACATTGCCAAACCCATTATTGGCCCCAATCCTTTTGCGAAGGAGGCAGACCATACTTTCAGAGACTTATTCACAAAACTGCAAGTCTTCTTAGCAGGCAGATTCTCCACCACCCGCTACCACAGCAGGGAATTTGGTACCTGCAGCACCCAGGGACTTGGAACAGTGCCAAACAGAATGGTTAACACTGAAGCAAGCTTACTTCCTCAGGGATGCCACTGTAGCATAAACACCCAGGAGACACCGAGAGGACAAGTGGTGAAATCCCTAGGAAACACAGGGATTGAGAACCAGAAACTGCCGGAAACCCCAGAGGACCACACAAAGACAGCACCGTGGACATTCTGGCCCCACCCCCCCCGATCCCTAGCCCTAAAGCCACCCTCATCCCTACCTCGAACCACACAAAGATTAAATACACAGGAAAAAAAGGCATGTAAACTCATATCTCCTGCAGCCTTCAATGCTGTTTTAGACCTAAGATTCATGATGAGATGAAACCCTTTTAGAGTGTTGCAGAGAGAGGTTACAGCTGTGTGATCTACCCCATCTCAGCTTGACTTAAGCTGGCTGATTGTGTCACCAGCGACTCAGCTGGTCAAGTCGCAAGTGCTGGTTTCACAAAGTCAGGTAGAACACCTCTTTCAATTGCTGGCGAAGTTAGCTAATCAAGACAGTTACAAACTTCAGCTGGACAAAAAGACAGAGTTTTGGATGGAGGAATAAAAAAATCACCCTGTGAATTTGAGGAACAGCCATGCCTAGATGACACAAGATTTAAAGTCACCATGCAATCAAATTAGGATCTTATAGCGGGTGTGCAGTCATATCTGGTGTGTTTCAACCATGGATATTGTTGCATCGCAAGATTTTTACTCTGTTTATAATGTCTTATCAAAGTGGGCTGTGATTTATCCTCTAGTAAGAATCCATCCACAAAATCTGAGGTTTGCTTGAACTTTTCTCAGGTTTTGACATCACAGGCCAGGAACTTTTTGAGGTTGCCCTACCCCCTTCTACAAATGTTAGCACATTCCCATTCCCAAACAACAAAATCAGGCTAAGGTACTCCCACCTCAAACTCTGGACTCGTCCCTCAACTTTACATATCCCCACCTTGCAAATATTGGTCTAAACTGATTTAGAAATCAGGCTCAATAGACTTCTTTCAGATCCATGGTACAGCTACGGGAGAAAGGTTTGCCCAAGACATCCAAATGACTTGTTGAGAAGAGACCGTTTTTGAAAAATGTCCCTTATTACCACTCAGATATTTCAGATGTTCTGATGTCAGATGGGAAACAGACGCACAGCCTTGAGGATTTCAAACACGCCTGAGATATCCTCTACTGAACCATTAAAACCAAACTAGAATGTGTCTTTACTCGTAAAAACGGATGTCTCCCCCCCGGCCCCCTTCCCTGCCTAACCCACCGGACGGACGGACGGACGGACCGGGCACAGACCAAAAGGCACCACTATAGGACCTGAGTAGTAATTATGCAAAGTTTCATTAAGATTATGCAAACGGTTTTGGAGTTACTCTCCGGAAACGAAGTGGGAACGCCGACGCGAACGCGAATGGGAACCGAGCCTAAAACAATACCGGGGGGGAGACATAAATAATTCTGGGTCTTTCCACGGACAGATCCTTGCTGCAAAACTATGGGATTCAAGTAATATCATCCCACTTATCACCACCCACGCAGCATTCAGCCAGGCTGAAAAAAAAAAAAAAACCTGACCACAAAGCTGCAAAACAGACAGGCTCTCAGAACATAACTTAATATAATATAACATAACATGAGTGGCAAGAACGAGCTGTTCAGCCCAACTAGGCTCGCCAGTTTCTTGTTGCTGTAGTGAATCTATCACTTCAGATACTCAGTGACTCAATGATATCTAGCAGTTAATATAAAATACTTTTGGCCTATGAGGGGAAAAAAAAAAACCTCATGGATAATAATAAGCGGCCAAACAACTGAGATCGACAAAATATAAACAAAGGAGCAACTCTACGAATATGACGAATATCATCAAACAGACGCCCACAGCAAAGAGAAAACTGTTCAAAGCGCGTCATTCATGGTGTGAAATTTGTAAGGAAGACATTAAAAAAACTGGATGAACCCTTTGAGCGCTGAATACATTTTCAAAGAATTAAAAATGTAGTTAGCCTGAGCTGTTGAAAACCTATCATGTGGCAACTTGTTTAAAAGAGCTCCCGCAAGGGAGCATCATCAGGACATCCTTGTGGCCTGCGTCCGACACCATGGGCTGGCGGCCCTAAAAATTTCTGCCCTCCAAAAAAAGAAGAATTGGACACCAGAGGACAGAATGAGAGTGGATAATATTAGATTTTAAAACTCAACACTCCTTAATCCAGGAGGATTCTATTAGCACACACAACCACAAGAAGCACTAAATGGCTGAGGCAAACTGTTCTTCCCTAACAGGTCCTCATTAGCTCAGCTTGTGGAAGGACTAGTTTTTTTTTAAACCCAGCCACAACCAAATGGCAATCCTGAACCCCAAACAAACCCCAGCCCCCTAACACTAACCCTGAGACCTGCACTACCAGTCAAAAGTGTTTGCACACCCAAAGATCTTGTCAAGTCTTTATCTTACATGTGTGTTTAGAACGAAGAAATCACTGGAACCAAATACTTGTTTATTACAAATAATAAATTTACAAGAAAAATCCACAAGGAATCCAGCACAGATGATTGAAATGATCAGCTCGTTATCAACCCCCTGAAGCTGCGTGATAATGAGTAGATCATTTGAATCACCTGTGCTGGAGCAGGGAGAGATCTAACACATGCAGGACAGGTGGTCCTCCAGGAGAGGTTTGAGAAGCACTGGATTAGACCATCATTACTGATCTGCTCAAATAGTGACAAAATGACTGATCCTGTTTTTTCTTAATTTGTTTCATTATATACACGGTTTATACATTGGGTTTCAGTTTTCCTACCTTTCTGTTATACAACAAATATGAGACTATTACACAAGAACAAAATATAAAAAAATTGCAACAATTACAGAAAATATTGGGCTGTGCAAAAACTTTTGACTGGTAGTGTAAACCTAATCATAATGTCATCCTCAACCTGAACCATAACTATTACCGATACTTAAAGGGATTGTGTGAAGTAAGCAGACATATCGTTTTCATTCAGTTTTTCTGTTTGTTTGTGACGAGAAACTCATTTCAAAACATTCTGCGTTGGAATTTTTCCAAAACTCCCTCCGCTTTACAAGTAATGGCCCTAACAACACCCTTAGCAATGCAGATGAAATTCTTTGGCGATCTTCGGTAATCTCCGGTAGTGACGTCAATTCCAGAACAGCCATTGTTTTGATTCTGTGCACGCCATTGTAATTCCTCTTCATTCTTCGCTGTTTTGGTGGCTTTCTGTCGAAATTCCTAGGGTGCCTCGGCGGTGTGTCGTGATGTATTGTTCTCATTCAGCCCAACAGTTGTTTGAGTGGCCGAACATTATCAGATGTGGCCAGTTTTCATTAATAATGCATACCTGTCAACTCTCACGCATTCAGTGAGTTTAAGTGGCATATTTACGCTCCTCTGCTGTAGTCAGCAATTATTCAATCAATGCATATATAGTAAGAGATTCTTGCGCTGAAGTCCTTGTGCATGGAGGGGTTGGAAGCAATGGAATTGCATAAGGATGTTTTAAATGATATTATATAATTAAAACGATCATGAAACACATGCATTCATTCCAACCTCTGAGTAAAGAAAAGCGTGAGAAATCCAAAGTCGTAATCGCTTTGCCTCGTAAATGAAAACTGGCCACATCTGACAATGTTGAGAGTTTTCGGAGTTCCGTAATTATCATTTAAATGAATGATTAAAAACAGGCCATGACCAATCATTAATTTTTAGGGATTGTTTGAGCTTCCCCTATTGCCAGCTCACGAGCCGCCACTGACGCCGATACATACATGTACATGAATACGCATGCATTAGGCCCACCGCCAAATGACCGTAGATACAGGGTATTCATTTACGATAAATATGACTTTTTACATGAACATCAATAAATTAGTTGTCAATGTCACATTTCTATGTATGTTTATCAACAACAGATGAAGTCATACAATGAAACCAGTGGCGGTCCATCGGCAGAAACACAGGGCCAGCAATAACCTCACCTTTCACTGCTTAATGACCTACACCTCTCGCAGTTTACCTCTCTCGATTAGCAACAGTTGCTCAGACTAATTGGTAGAACCGACGAGAGTCTAATTTATTTTTGAAAGCCTTGTTATACATTGCACTACAAAATTATACGGCATTTTCTTCCGCACATCAATGACTACGAAAAATATCAATATGTCTTTATAATTTCTGTGCTCGTGTAGCTGGTGAAACAGCACAGATTTGCGTAAATTAGTTTGTGAGGCTCATTGAGCAATAAGCCATGAGAATCCGTTCTACAGTATGGTCTGAATTTAGTGACAGCTAAAGGGCGTTGTTAGGTACGATGCCCAGCTGAGGGGTGGCAAAAATAATTGCTGCAAAGTCCGCAAATGTTTCGTATTTTTTGAAGATTGTCATCCTTACGGAGTCACATCAATTATATCAACACAGCCAATAGGCAATCGCTTTGTAATTAGCATTTCTTTATCATTACATGTCATGCATTAGTGGTGGTTGTTCAGTTAATAAATTGTTTGATTGTTAATCAGGCAAACTTGATCGCAAACAGTTTAAGAACAATTATGCGGGAAAGGGTGATGTTACTGAAGGCCTTCCTGACATCTGACGGCACGCCACTGGATGAAACAAGTCAGCAAGACTTACCATTCACGTCATTGAAGATCGGGTCTTTCAGGGGCAACTTGGGATTATCCACGGCTTCTGGCTCATACATATACGGTCCAACATACATCTCTGCATTTCCCTCTTCCTCATCTGTCTCCTCAAAGACTGGAGGCTCACCAGAAACTTCAGACACCTCAGAAACGAGGGTTTCTGACCCGCTCTCTGAAAAATCTTCTACTTCTTCCACTATTGTTTTCGCTGTGTTGTTCTTATTTTGACATCAGACTTCCGGGTTCGCCGTCGTTCGCGGGAAAATTTGAATCGACTTCAGAAAATTGGCATTTTAGCCCCGAAATACATTACTGACCACCTCTTTTTACCTTTTTTTTTTACTTGATACCTTTTATTTATCATCTTTTACACTTGAAAACCATTTATTCAACATTTTACTAGGATACTTCACACAACCTCTTTAACCCTGAACCCATCCCAACCCATTAGTGCTTACTAGCTAACTCATTTGTGTCTAGAGACTTAAAGCAGTATGAAAGATAAAATCCCTCGCAATAACCCCAGAGGTCCTTCTTTCAGGTGCAGACAGGCAAAATTTCCATCATTCTTCTGCTTTAATAAAAGCTCATCCATCACTCATCCAGACATCCTAATTACTGCTCCCAGCTGTTGGCCTGGTCTCCAGCAGCGAAATGAGACTCCCTCATTCTCTTCACACCAAAAGATGAGCACCACAGAAACACAATTGCTATTGCCCCTGAGCAAGGCACTAGCTTTAGAACTGAGAACTGGAGTTTGTCCCCAGGTGCTCCACTGGGGCTGTACCCAGGATGGGTCAAATGCAAAGGAAAAATAACCCCACTGGGATCAATAAAGTGTATCTAATCTGATCTCTCTATCCTTCACAGTTGCCGTCTCCCACAGCCATGAGTACTGCACTGCGAGGGATCTCCTGCTATCTGAGAGAGGTACAGTACAGGCCTTTCCCCTTTATCTGACCCCTCCCACTCCCTATCTCAGAAACTTCCCCTTTAATTAGCCCCACCCCTTCCAGTAGGCTTGTCCCCTGTCTCTGGCCCCACCCCTGTCCCTGATACAGGCTCCTCCCTTGTCTCAGACTCCTCCCACTCCCTCTTTCAGGCTTCAGCCTGGGTCACATCTGCAAATGCCTTGAGATAGAGTCGTGCGCTTTTTAGCAAAGTAGGATATGACACTGTCGAAAAGAAGGTGGGCTGTGTCAAAATAACTCTTTGTTCGCTTGTTAGCTAGCAAGATAGCTGCAATGGTACTAGAGTACTGCATTGCTCAGATTAACATGATTAAACAGCAGTCAACCTTCCACGTATGCATTGTTTGAAATTGATAATCAAAATGAGCATGTTGAAGATGGGCAAGGGCATGATGGTTGCCTTTCATTTTCTTACAGAGAAGGTTTCACATTCCTTTCCAGGAAAATCATTTATCTTGCTCACCAAGCCGATAGATGCACTGCCAGTGTAGTTCAGCAAAATTAGCATGCTAGCTCGTTGGCTAGTTATTATATACATGTAATGTGTAATAGCCAATTAGGGATCTTGCCACTTTCTTTATCAAAAAGTTTTTACTGCCTGTGGCCGTCTTGATGCTGGCAGCAATCCATGCACTCTTTTTTTTAAACTTTGTTTCATAATCAGCCAACGCTGTATTGAATAAAATTACATAACTTGAGACTGCCAGAATGATGCTCTCCTCCATTGTAATATGCCAACAAGAGAAGTCAGAATTTCAATTGGCGGGCATCAGTTGGACAGCACAAATTTGCGGTCATAGTTCAACTTGTTCATGTTCCCGTATGCAAAATATGCAAAATCATTTCACAACCGAAAATGGCGTGCATATTAGCTTTTCTCCTCCTTACCCTATGCCCCTCCCCTTCTCCTCTCCTTGGCCCCGCCCCCTTCCCCCTCCAAGCCCTGATCCTTCCAATCCCAGACGCCTTCTCAGTCCACTCTCAGCAACTAACATGAGGTCAAACGGTAGCGCAGTCACAGTTAAATTTACATGACAGCGCTACCAGAGAGTGTAATAATGGCCTTACCCGAGAATTTTCTCTCCTCCACAGCCAAACTAAACTCAAATTTCAACCGAGCTCTTATACAAGCAGTGCTAATAAAGTAGGAAATTTAATATTGAGGAAAATTATGGGTAAGTAATGACACATCCCACACTGAAGCGGCATGCGTGCCTACAGAGCAGGATGTAATGGCGCAATGGAGTGAACAGACATGCGTCTGAATACAAAGGAGGTCTCATAACAATCTAAAGTGAACAATCTATTCTGCTGTGGGCGACTGTGGGCTGTGTGAGCAAGCACAAGTCATATGCTGGCAGCAAAGAGAGGGAAAGAAGCCTAAAGAAAACTGTAGTGTGAAAGTAAAGAGAAATCAAGCGATGAGACCCAAACTAAACAATGCTGGAAGTAAACTAGCGCAAATTGTAGGGCGGCAAAGTGAAGTGAAGTAATGTAAATTTAAAAGCAGAGGGAAAAGGGAGTGTGTTTCCTGTAAGACTGAGAGGACAGTCACTGGATGAAGAGTTTCTGACTCCAAATGTCGTAAAATGATTTGAATTGTTGGCAGTGCATTTAAAAAGAAAAAAGTAAATGATGTCTTCTTGCTCACGAACACTTCCCACATTTTTCTGAGGGGATTCTGCGAAACAGAATCTTTGACAAGCAGCAGCACTGGAGGAGGAAAAAATGTAACATTGCTGTTCTGGGTTGCGGTCATTGTTAGTCTAAAATGCCAGAAAAAATTAATCAGCAATTTGGTTCAGTGTGTCCATTCCCTCCAGCACTGTCGTTTGACACTTATCGTGATGTAGTTGGAGGTCAGGAAGAACCACAAGCTATTTCAGCTTGGATTTTTGGTCTCTGCCTCGGGGAAGCCATAGTGTGAGCTCTAGATGCAGCTCAGAAACACTTTGTTGTTCTTGCTTGTATTGCAAACTGTTTTTTTACAACAATGGAAACTGCATCCCAAAATATGAGTGCAGAAGATGTTAAGGTCGAGGATACATTTTTCAGAAAGCTAGTGAGATAACGTGCCATCCATAACGTTACCTTTTGATCAGCAAGCAAAGGTTTTCATTAGCTTGTAGCGCATTTTAGCAAGATAGGAAGTGGAGAATTTTGCCAGCAATTTTGGCTATGCCTTACTGTCTTGGCACTGTCAGCTTCATTTCTATCTAGTAATATCACCTTAGGGTTGTAAGATGGGTTAGCTGGAGCTAACAGAAAATTTTGCATGTCATGGGTTCATTAGTATGCAATAAATTAGCACCATACGATCCCAAACCATGATGCCACCACCATGTTTAACTGTAGGCTTAAGACACTTTTCTTGGTATTGTTCAACAGGTCATCATCATGCTCAATGTACCCCATGACACCCAATCAGACCACAAGACATGGTGCCATAAGGATTTAAGTGCTCCAGCAAACTGTTTGCAAGCCTTTTTTGTGGTCGTGCTTCAGTACAGTTTTAAGTCTAGGACAACACCCATGCAAATTGACCTGGTAGAGAGTGTGACGTATGGTTTGTGGTCTCACAGTTTGACGAGATATTGTGGAAATGTCTTCAACAGTACTGGTGACACTTTTATCTGAGTCCTAAAGAGCCAGCTTGCTAACTTGGCGAACAGTACGCGCAGTCATCTTCTTAGGTCTGCATAAGCGACTCTGATTCACGGTCGTATGATTCTTCGAAAATCTCTGAATGACCTTGGCCAGTGTTTCAACTTATTCAAGGACATATTGATCTTGTATCTCTGGCCCTCTTTATGAAGGGCAAGAATTTTGTCCATGATATCTTTATAGTGTGCTTGGCCATGAGGTGCCACGCTAACTATTCAGTAACTACTTGTGTGATATTTCTGCAATGAGTAATTCTTCGGTTTAATATTAGTCCACCAGCGCATGGTATTACAACGCAGTCGTCTAGTCATGTGAAGAAACTATGAATATGATGGATATATTCCCATGGTTGGCCAACATCAAACCAAAGAGTATCCAGAGAGTACTCAGTTTTGTTGCCACTGGTTTCATAATTCACGATTGTATATTACCTTGTATTTGTGGCAGTTTTGTATGTGCAAATAAATGACTGAATATCTACTCCTTAATGCACTACAGGCCGTTGCCTCTACTGTAGTTGCTTAGAAAGCTGCAATGAAATAATTTCAAAAGTGCACTATTGTGAGCCACTGTACAAAAGACATCAGCAGCATAGTAAAAAAAAAAAAAAAAGGAAGTACATGCGCCGTGTCAGAAGCCATGTATTCCAGTTGGTTGTGGTGCTCTACTGCTATCAGTAGCTGCCACCTGTTTGAGGCATGAAATCAAAATGGCGAATGCTGTGGCTCAGGACATCACTAATTCTTACAGACAGGTATTATACTGCAATTCAAGCCCCATGAGAATCTATCGTCTCAACCCTTTATACAGGAAACATAATGAAAATTACTAGAAAATAAAAAAAATTCTCCAGGAAACTTAAATTTTTCAGGCAACAGCTCCATGGCCCCCATTCATTGGGGAATATCTCACAAGCAACCCCCATGAAACAGGAAGTTCTCCCCATTTAGAATTCCTCCGGTGGAATTCAGGTAAAATGAAAAAAGCATTAAAATTGCTCATTCAAAACAAGATTAAACAATTACCAATTTACTGGTTGACAAACTGTCAAAAAAGTGCCAATGTGTAGCAGGCCAAAGGAGGGCCCAGGCAGGGAATTGAACCCCAAACTCCCGGGTAAGGGTCACACTTGCTGACCACATCGCCAAAGAGCCAGGCTCATTGGCAAGATAGCCAGGGTGTGTACTTATTAGGAGGCATTTCTAGTGACAGGACCCTTCAACTGTCACAAATGCTAACTGACAAAACTTTGGTGCTTTTGTAACAACCTATTAGATGGCAGCACATTACCGCAATCGACATTTTGCACAGAAAACGCCAAGCTGCACAGAGCCCAATCAGGATACACCCCTTTACATAAAAGCTTTTCTAAAAACATTAACAATTGAACAGAAACTGTGTCCCTTTCATTATTTAAGATTATAAGCTGCTTAGTAAGTCACAGCCTTGTCATCATTTTGTAAAACTTTGTTGGCAGTTTTCTACTTCTGTTTCCATCGCTGGTGTCCACACAAAAAAATTAACAGGGTTTTAGAAAATTGGCAAAAATGATTTCCGTGAGCAAAATTGTCGTCCGAAATGGTGCCTTACTGCTTCAGGACAGTAAGCCACCCAGCTATATTCCATTCTGCAACAGCTATTTAGATATTAGTCAGCCATCTCAGTTTGGTGGTGGTTTTTACCCTGGTAGCTAGCTAATGTCAGTTCATAACTGCCTGTATGTGAGTCATTTGTGGCAACTTCAACTTAGTTTGCCTTGTTATGACGGCAGCAAAGCGTGCTGATAGCTCGGAAGCTATCGTAGTTCCATGTACTTAATTATGGCAGAAAATGAGCTCGGTAATGCCGGCAACTTTTACAGCCAAGTGGATGAGTGAGAAATGAAACATTAAAGGTAGATGATCAATGGCTCTCAATCACTGTAGTGCCTAGCCAGCTAATATTGTAAGGTGATGTGGTGACGACCTCTGCGCGTTCATGTGCTGACGTCGGGAGGAAGGAGGGGACTTCTAATGGCAAGAAAAGACAAAAAGTTAATCAAAGTGCCGCTTTAGCTTCGAGCACCTTTGATTTGTTTGATACGGTAGTTGCTTTCAGACGATAATGGCAGAGGTGTGGCTCTACTGCTTTCACGTCTCATCAGTGCCAGGTCTTTACTGTCAGTCAATCGAACAGAATATCAAATCAGCGTTTTTCTTTCTATTCTTTTAGAAGTGGGTAAGTGCCACTCCCTTGCGCTCCACCTCCACCACACCCGCTTGATTACCTCCACATGGGACACTGGCTTTACACACATTGCATATTGCTTATAAAAGTGCTGGACAGACAACATGATTTTCCCATTTACCACGCCAAACTGGCTCAGCATTTTTATGTCATGTAATCAGCTCGCGTGATCCGCCATTTGAAAGGTGATTGGCCGGTCACCAATCCCCTATTTAAAGAGTATATTGGCTGATTATGATTGATGGCCGATTGATAGGTGCATCCCTTCTGTTATGTGTGTAGGGGATGTGCCTCTACAATATATGAAATGGCGAGAATGGATAATTACGACGCTCTGGCCTAATAATCCCTCCCGCAGGATAACAATTTCGTTTAGCAGGAAACCTGCAAAGTTATTAATCAGTCTTATAAAATTACTACCATGACCAAAACTATGGAATTTTAATTCATGATTAAAATAACCAATATTAACGATTCAATTTAATTAATAATCTGAAGGATTTTTTAGAAATTGAAAGGGATATTGCGGCTCCAATGAGACTTCAAGATTACTTCTTTTCTGGTTATTCGGTTAGACAGTCTTCTTTACGGTGGGGCCCCAGTATCTCTTATCTGTTGAAAACCTTCAGAATAGCAGAAAAGTACCTGGGTGTGGAAATTAAATGGCACAAAAAGTCTCCACTATGGTTAAATCAATATTTACTTTCAGGGAACCAACCATTTACACAAGGTCCATGGAAAAACAAAGACATACATCTGCTAAATGATGTGAATTAAGCAGATTCATTATTAAGTTGCAGCAGTCTTGTCTCTCGTTATGCTATCCCTAATCGCTCGCTCTTTCATTATCTCAAGTTGCGGTCATCCCTTAAAACCCATAAAATCCAATGAGGCTCTAATTTAAAACTACATCCAATTGTAGAAATGACACAAAGTGTGCCCAGAAGGATAGTATCATTTATTTGCTCACAACTGTTGGAATATTTGAAGGCCTCTGATATGATTGTAAGAGAATGGAAGAGAGATGTAGCCAGCCTAAAGGGGGACCTTGATTGGGAAGCTATATGGGACAATGTTGTCGGTTCGTCTAAAAACTCAAATAATCAATTTATTGATTATAATATATACCACCGTACCTATTTGACCCTCCCAGAAAAGATATTTGATGGACTTAGCCCCCCATCCCTATTGTACGTTTTGCCCAAATGGTGAGATAGGCACACTCATGCACTCCATAAGGAGCTGCTCAGAGGTTTTTCATTTTGGAATAGCGAAGTTAAGACAGTACCTGATCTAACGAATACCAAACTTCCTATGGACCCTGCACTCCATCTCTTGCTGGATGACTCAAAAGTCCCCATGAGTGAGGGAACATGTAAACTATGGCTGGCAGGTACGACTGCAGCCAAGAAACAAGTGTTGCCACTAAACGTGGCCATGTCCCCCGCCAGGTCACGGAAATCGACTGGGGTTGGCATATCACACTAATACACATTGAAGCCAAAGATGAATGAAATCGGTGAAACCGTTCTTGAGATATCGCGTTCACAACAAACGGGACGTGACAGACGGAGCTGAATACTATGTCCCCCGCTCTGCTCGCTACCGCAGCAGCGGGGGACAATTAGTGGTTCAGAGATGGCTTCCTCCCCATGGTTTTTCTAAGAAACCCTGGTTACTTACTCTACTAAACATCCTGTACTTAGAATTATCCTCAGCAAGAATTAACCATGCTAAGACGTCCACTATTAAAAATTGGTTGAACGGAATAGATAAGGTAAAAGAGTTACTTTCAAATAAATAGTGGTGTTTACTATGTCTTTATCTTTATCACTTTCTTTTCAAATTCTTTAACATTGGGATTACTACTGCAAGCGGCCTGTCCGAATATTCAGCTGATGGTCAATATGCGTATGATTGCTTTCCATGTGTTGGTAAGGGTGTGGGTGGGTGAGGCTGGGTGGGATTTGGGTTTAAGGAAACTGTGACTGCTGTATTTTGAATGCATTGCTGTATATGTTTCCACTTGTTTAAAATTAATAAACAGTGCATTACAAAAAAATAACAATCTTAAGGATTTTTGGAGTTTTAAATAGGCTATTTTGATTCAGATTCCCATGTCATTCAACACAAAACAGACACCGAGATCAATTCATGAATTTATTAAACAAACACAGAACATGCAGGGGCTAATCTACGGGAGGACTATGAACAAACTATGAGAACGTAGCAATGGTTATGCAAGTGAGCGAGTGTGCAGGCCTATGTGTGAGCGTGCACGTGCCGGATGCAAGGTGCGTGCTTGTGTGCGGGTGCGTGAGTGCGTGTGCATGTCGGAAGCGCGTGCAGGCTTGTGGGCAAGCGTTTCTTTGTCTTAGGACAAAGGGAGAATGGCAAAAGCTGTGCTGGTCGCAATGAATTTCACAAGGTATAGGTGGGCTGATGCACAGCTGGACAGCTCCGTTTAGCTTCAACTAATTGCCAAGACGAGTAGCTGGCTTCAGCTCATAAGCCATTCGCATCACTAATTGGGCCATCCGTCCACGACCGTCTTCACGACAGCAAGCGTATTAATAGTTGACTGCAGCGTTAGAAAGTTATCCAGCGAAAGGAAGATTATGCATGCCGTGGTACCCAATCAGTCAATGGCTAACAAACTCATTAAAATGGGAGAACGGACACAATGCGATTGCACAGTTACAACCGTACAACTACCTGGAAAGTTCAGGTCAGAAATACTGAAATCAATACAGCCCGTTTCTTCTTGTGATCCGTTAAACAGTCCCGGAAAGCCGATTCTCTGGGCAGTTTCAGTGGATGCACGGATCCAAGGTCCTGTGTCCACATGGAGTTGCCATGACATTCCGCTGTATTGGTCGCAAAAGTGATGTCCTTTTCTATTCTGGAAAGTTATTAATGGATTGTTTCCATTATTAACTAGAAGCAATACTGGGTGTAAGCTAGCTAGTTAAATGAGACTTGCAGTCCTGCACTTTAAAAGAGTTTCACAGAGTTGTGATCACTCTGGAGGTGGGCTGCATGGAACTCCGCTGTGCGTACAAATTCTAGTACACAGCACTGTCCTTGCACTTGTGTGTCCTAGCCGAAAGAGGAGGGACCAAGAGAGGGAGGGACAGTGGATTTTCTCCTTTTATACTGTAACCTGTGACGTCATAACATCCGCAGTACGTTCTTGAAGAGTGCCACTGTTGTGGATGGACTGTTTAGCTGACCTTTGGTACCTACATGTGGCTGTTACAATTGTTCAGGTAGTCAAGTGCTTCTTGAACTTGACAAAGATCACACGTTGATCGAAACGTTGTTTGTTTTAATAATAAAGGTCTAATATGGAGTACTGGTGTGCGGGCTCTATATATGTTTTTTAAGGTAGTCAAGTGCGACAATATGTCAATGTCCTCCAACGGGTATTTTTTGTGTGAAGAATATGACTTAACCGATGACTCCCACTTCCTGACGCAAAGAATACAAATGGATGCAAATAGGGAAATGACCGTTGGGGCACTTTGAACACAGTATGAACAGAGCTGTGAAAAACCACTCCTGATTATTGCTGATGAGACCACGGTGTGCTCTTTCATAATCAACTGTTGCTCAGGAGTTGGTTGGTTTAGCACCTTTCAGGTTTAAGACTGAAAAATTTTTGATGCTTCAGATTCAACTGTGCTTTTAAGAGCTTCAGACTGGGGATTGGAACAAAAAGGCCACTGTGCTTTGGAGCTGAACGGACATGAGGAGTTACAGCTTGGGAAAAGAAACAGTGTGCAGATGCTAACGGCCACTTTGTCGATGAAACAGAGCTAAGATGCTGGCAGCCACTTTAATAGTGCCATAAAAAAGTGTTCGTTAGCGTCTTCATTTTATTACGTTTACTGAGCAGCTTTCAGCCTCTCCACGCTGCTTCTTTAAAGGGGTCACATTTTACTTTCTGGGTTTTTCCTATCCTTGACTGGATTACATATATAGCTTTTTATGCTTGTAAAATGTCTGCAAAGTTTCAGAGCCCAAAGTCCACATCAAAGTGAGTTATTCCCTGCAACAGAGCTCAAAACTTCTAAATTGCCTGAAATGCCTCATTTGTCCAGCTTTTTCTTCTGAGGACACTAACATCTACTTTGATCAAGAAACAGTGTGAGGGTGCTAACAGCCAGGAATGCTAACAGTCATTTTGATAAAGAAACAGTACAGGGATGCTAACGGCTGCTTTGTGTGAGAAAACATTATGGGGGCACTAATTGCCGACTTATTAAAGAAACAGTGCCAGAATGCTAACTGCTGCTTTGTCAGAGAAACTGCACGGGACACCAATGGCCACTTCGTTGAAGAAACTGTGCGGGACACGATTAGCTGCTTTGGAAAAGAAAAAGTGTGCTAAAGGAACAGCCCCATTGTTGAAGAAACAATACAGGGATGCTCATAGGCTTAGATGTGGGTAGGGATGGTATGGATACGTATGTCCCGACCAACTTTCGGATGCAGAAATAATATCCTGACCAACTTTGGATTAGTGGGGAAAATGAATCGTAAATCTAGCATGATTCGGTCCAATGTAATATTCAGTTTGCGGCTTGGTCCAATCCAGAGAACGTCCATGATCCAATCTGAAGTGTATATCTCAGCTGCAGTCATGTTACTGACACTGCTTCAAGAAAACAATACCACACATAAAGATGCTTAACAGACAGGATAGTGAACTGGCTAATGTGATGTGGAAAACAGCCACTAGATGGCAGTATTGACATTTTTTTTGTTAAACCAAGTCTGGAACTAGGTTTTGGGCATGTCCTGGGCATGCCTCAGAAGGGCTGGACAAGAGTATATAAGGAGAAAAATTGAGAGAGTGAAGGGTAGTTGGAGAAATTGCAAGGAGAAATTGTGGAAGGATACATTTGACCAGACCTGTCACTCTTTTCAAGACCTGTGAAGCTTTTTGTGGATTTTTGCCTGTGTTGGAGCATTTTCCTGTCCCAGGACATCGCAACATAGCAGCCCATCTCAATTACCAAGGGACTGTAACTATTTTTTTTATTATTATTTCAATCTTGGTCAGTAGGGTAGAGTGTAGATTAGTTCTAAGTTTTGTTTAATTAAATCTGTTGAAGTTGAAGAATTTTGTCTGTCATCCCTTGCTGTGATTGACGCCGTAACAAATTGGGGCCATAACACTAACTAATGTAGCTATATTATGGGGTTCCATTAATGCAAAAATTATGTCGTGAACGCACTGTCTATGTTGACTAAACATGTGACAAAACACTTGCCTATGTCTATTCAACTTTGAATTGCACTTCAGTGGTGACAAAATTCATTTGAAAATCATATTTTCCGTGTAGATTGCTCACCTAATAAAACATTTGTCGGTGTCAATTTGACTTTAAACTATATACTCCTGTCGTTTTCTCTGTGGTTTAACTTTCATTTTGCATGTCGTCCTGATGCGTCATCCTGATGTGTAGCATACATGCCAACTCTACCGCTTTTGGCGGTAAACTACCGCTTTTGAGGCGTTTTATCAGAATGAAACGTCCCGAAAGCGGTAGTCAACTGCCAAAAGCGGTAGAGTTGGCATGTATGGTGTCGTCTTCTCCCTTGTTTCACTGCGTTATTTTGCTTGTCCTCTGACAAAACATTTTTTGGTGTCTGTTCTACTTTAAACTGTACAACCATTGTCTTCCTTCTCGTTTGACTGTCATTTTGCATGTCCTCCTGATGTGTCGTTCCCCATGTCGTCTGACTGAGTCATGATTTCATTAATGTCGATGTGTTCCTCTAATCATCTGACAACACTGCTTACAGACCAATCTCACTGCTCTTTTCACGCAATTCAACAATCAGTGAGGCTATCTTTATTACAATCAGGTTTGGGCTTCGTAAATTATCTAGCTAAATATAGGTAGCTAATTAGCTTAATAGACTTAAAACAAGGAATACAAATAGAGGGCTCCATTGATCAATTTTTCACTTGTGGCAGTCTAACCCTGGTATTTGAAGGGTTCATTTGAAAAACAGCAATCTGCATTTTGATTCATCTCCCTAATTTATTTTTTTTTAATTGCGCACCCTGGAGAATACCAATCAAATTAGTGTTGGGTTATTTCGATATTGAACTATATCAATAATTTAATTATTTATTTTTGTTTTTCCCAAATTGTGTCTTTCATTGTGCAGTCAACGGAATATTCATCAAACTGCTGTTGGTCTATTTATTTTAGGGATGGCTTTTTATCGCTTTTTGCAAATGAACTCTTCATCAATAATCCCCCGCCATGAAGTGGAAGGAGGATACATGAATGTTGTCCTCTATTTCCTGAATTTTGTTTTGGAATATGAACCATCCTGTGGCTGGGAATTTCAGTATTTCATGCTTGTTTATGCTTAGACCTATCCCATCCTTTCAAACTAATTTCTCGTTTTTATCACAATACTTCTTTCGTAACTAACCGTAAAATAACCTGAATAATATAGGGTCCGTAATGAAATCATTTGAGTTTTTTTTTTTTCCTAAAAAGAAAAGGTGCTTCGTGAGCTTCGAAGCAGTTTCTTAGAAGAAAGAGGCTATTCGCCCCGCAGCGGTGTGAACTGGGGGAAAGAGATCAGCTATCTGCCCCACAACGGGGCCGAAAAGAGAAGCATTTTTGCTATTCGCACCGCGGTAGGACGGATAAGAGAAGCACTTTGCCATTTGCCCTGCAGTTGGGCCAATAAGAGATTTCATTTTATAATCCGCCCCGGTCTTTGATCTTTCGCGCTGAACTGCCATGGGGCGAATAGCCTTTTCTTTTCAGTCAAAAAGTAAGTAAAGTAATCGGTCAAAAATTCCTGCCTGTACTGCATCCACAACAAAATGTCTATGTTTTACCACTAATTTGCATATTATTCCGCCAATACTGTCGCCATGGTAACCAAAATGGATAGGTGTCATAAGTGAAGTGTAACACATGTCCGTACCAAATATGAAAGTAATCGGTCAAAAATTGCAGCCTGTACTGCGTCCAGAAAGAAATCTGCACGTTTCGGCACAAATTAGCATATTATTTGGCCAAAACTGTCCCCATGGCAACCAAAATTGCTAGGTGTCATAAGTGAAGTACATCACATGTCCATACCAAATATGAAAGTAATCAATCAAAAATTGCAGCCTGTACTGCGTCCACAAGAAAGTCTGTATGTTTTACAACTAATTTGCATATTATTCGGCCAAATACTGTAGCCATGGCAACCAAAATCACTAGGTGTCTTAAGTGAAGTACAACTCATGTCCATACCAAACATGAAAGTAATTGGTCAAAAGTTACAGCCTGTAGAGTGTCCACAAGGAAATCTCTATGTTTTACCATGAAGGGCTCTAAATTCATTGATCAGGCGCAGGCGCGGCAAGTACTCCTCTGTCCCGCCTCTGTCCCTCCTGCCGGCGCAAGTGGCAAAGAGGGAGGAGAGAAGGTGTGTTTGGGTTTAACACAGCTGAGTCAAATCTTCACCAATCAAATGAGCTCCTCTCCTCACCTTTAAATATTGGAATAAAGAAGCCTCTGTCCTATATCTGCATGATGCGTTAATGTTGCATTTTACTTTGGTGCTTCAGGCATGTTTTCTGCACCGCTTACGTCTATATTAAGTATTATGAATATGAGTTAGCTGGCTAGCTAGGGCATTCGCGAATTATTACCATTAGCAAACTTGAATGGAATTTCAAAACGAAACTACATTAGATCATTCAAACTTATGAAGTTGGAATGAAATACGACGGTTGCTCATTTATTTCTTCTGCCTGCATCACTGGGAAGAGAAACGATGGGTAGCGTGTTCCTGTTATTACACCCTGTTGCTGCTTAAAATTTTGGGACTAACATGCATGGACAGCAATTCAAGATACGTTACACATTTATTTTCACTATGTGATCTTAACTCAGTACGAGATCATAGCAATCAGGCTGTATTCCTTTCCCCCACTAAAAACGATAAAACCTAAGTGACAATAATAGTATTAAGCCGCTTGCACACTGGACGCGAAACAAATTTTTCGCTCGACAGATTACATTCAAAGTCAATGCAAAGAATACACGCGTGTATTCGCGTCTTTGCATTGACTTTGAATGTAATCAGTCGTGCGAAAAATTTGTTTCGCGTCCGGTGTGAAAGCAGCTGAAGGGCACATACCCACATCCTACACATGCACTCACGCGCCCACATGCACACACATCTCTCTCTCTCTCTCTCTCTCTCTCTCTCTCTCTCTCTCTCTCTCTTTGATCTGACATCAGGACAATCGATATAGATACTATAATTTATGTCCTGATTCTGATAGTTACATTAAATAGTGGTTGCTGTAATTATTTATTGCATTGAAATGTGCCTGACATTCTGGAAACCTGCCTGTGAGGTTTCGGTGACGTGTGCGCACTGTGCGCCGGTCAGCCAAATTACCACTGCACAGAAAATAAACAGGTTGGAGCTGGTGAGCTCTCTGCGCACTTTCGGCGGAGCCTTTATCCACGAAATTGTCACTGCGTCGTGATGAATATATCACACATCCCCCTACTACGCCGCCACACCCATCTCGGCACACGTCCGTTTACCAAAGTGCCAAAGTGGCTGTGCACGGTGTTGCACCGATAATTATATATTATGCATTTTTAAATTACCACTCGCGCTGGCTGCACCGACGAAATTACACTGCATAGACGTTTACGCCACGCTGCGCCACCCTGCGCTGCACCAAGAAATTTGCATATTATTCGGCCAATACTGTAGCCATGGCAACCAAAATCGATAGGTGTCATAAATGAAATACAACACTTGTTCATACCAAATGTGAAAGTAATCGGACAAAAATTACAGCCTGTAGAGCGTCCACAAGAAAGTGTCTACGGACGCGGCGGTGAAGGTACAATTAATAAAACATGATTTAGGAAGATAAATCAAAATGCTGGTAACTTTTGGTAAATGAACCCTTCAAATGTAAAGCCTCCCGGGTGGCTGCTTATACTCTATGAAGAGACTGTCGCAAGCGATAAATTAGTCGATATATTATATATTATATTATTTGTATAATTTGTTTTTTGTCCATTTTGCTCATTAGGTACCTTCATTTAGGCAAATTATTTAAGAACCCCAAACCTGATTGTAATTAATATCGCCTTACTCGCTGTTGAGTTGCATGAAAGCATGAAAGTGCAATGTCATTGGTCTGTAACCAATGTTGTCAAACGATTAGAGGAACTGATTGACATTCCACAGTGTCATGACATGGAGAACGACACATCAGAGGCCTCTAGTTGAATTAGTAATGCTAATATAAATGAGAGCAAAGACAAATATATCTCAGTGGGAAGTGAAATTTTTAAGATTTCAATCCAACAATGTTTAATATGTAAATATCTAAGGAACTATGTTCGACGATAGAATGTTTTTTTTTTAATTGAAATAAGTAGGCTGCATATTTTCTGTTTATATTATGGAAAATACCCTTCCATTTGCTTTCTTTTTGTGTAGACTTATAGGAAACATGATGACCAATGAAACTGACTTCCCTGAAAATGCAGTCATCAAAGAACAAACATAAGGCCGTTATGATTAGTGAGGGCTATGACATAGTCGGGATTACAGAGACATGGCTTAGTGAAGAGATGGAGATGAATATAATATAGAAGGTTATAAGCTCTTTAGGAAGGATAGATGTAATAGGCAAGGAGGGGGTGTAGCACTCTATGTGAATAAAAACATAAATATACAGGAAATTCCCGAAATTGAACATTCCTTGCCCTGTGAAGATATCTGGGTCAGGCTCATTGGCAAACATGTGGCAGGTTTAAACACAGGAGTATGCTATCAACCGCCAGCTTTGGACAGTATTGTCAATGACATGCTCTTTAAGAGGATTAGGCAAGCTTGTAGAGGAGGAGGGACTATTATTATGGGAGACTTCAATTATCCTGGTATCAATTGGGAAATGGTGAAAGGACAGGGTTAAGGGGAGGAAGAATTTCTAGATGTTATAAATGACAATTTTTTTGTGCAGTATGTTAATACACCTACAAGAGATAAGGCAATTTTCGATTTAGTGCTGTGTAAAGACCGTGATAGAATTAGCAATATTGAGTTACTGGAGCCATTTGGGACTAGTGATCACTCTACTGTTAACTTTGATGTTTCACGGGAAGTTAAATAGGTGTCTTCGAAAACCAAATTTTCAATTTTAGGCGAGCAAACTTTGACAGGATGCACTCATATCTAAGTGAAATAAAATGGGAGACATTTCTGGACTGTGAGTCTGTAAATGAGATGTGGGAAAGATTTAAGGGGGTTTTACTTGATTCACAATGCAAATTCATTCCAAAGGTGTCCTAAAGTAAGGTGAAAAAGCAGAATACTCAGTCGATGACCACAGCTATTTGTAGGAGTTTGAGAGAAAAGAGGAATCTTTATAAGATGTACATAAAGGATAACAATGAGAATACTAAGGCTGAATACTGTTAAATGCGAGCTGTGGTCAAAAAAGAGCTAAGGAATGCTAGAAGACTGTATGAATGGCAAATTGCGGAAGGGGCAAAAACTAATCCTAAGCGCTTCTTTCAGTACTGTAGCAGAAGAAGGAAAGTCATAGAGGAGGTTAAGTGCATAAAGAATAAATATGGATCACTGCTATATGATAACAAGGATATTGCGGATACCTTAAACAGTTACTTTGTTGAGAATTTTACCTTGGAGCAGGTTTTATTCTGCCAGAGGGCAAGCCCAATGCTCAAGATTATTTAGCAGAAATTGAGGTCAGGGATAATGAAGTATTAGACAAGTTGCATAAACTAAAGGCAGATAAGGCGGCGGGTCCTGATGGCTTATATCCTAGAGTGCTCAGGGAAGTTAGTGAGATCATCTCTAAACCGCTCTCAGCTATGTTCAGGCGGTCTTTAGAGACTGGAAAAATACCAAATGATTGGAAGCAGGGCAATATAATACCAATATATAAGAAAGGGGACCGTACTGAGCCAAGAAATTACGGGCCAGTCAGTTTAACTTGCATTGCATGCAAAATACTGGAATCTATCATAAAAGACAAGCTGGAATTATTTCTTGAACGTAATAATATCTTGAGGGATAGCCAACATGGTTTCCGTAAGGGAAGGTCATGCCTGACAAGCGTTCTGGAATTCTTTTAAGAGGCCACCAAGACTTATGATCAGAGCAGGGCTTATTACATCATATACTTGGATTTTCAGAAAGCATTTGATACAGTACCGCAGAAGAGACTAATTTTTAAAATGAGCTCCATTCGAGTTACAGGAGGTACTCTAGAGTGGATTTGAAAATAGTGACAGGACAGAACACAAACAGTGGTGGTCAGTGGCATCTCATCTGAGCTAGGTATGGTGGGGAGTGGAGTCCCTCAGGGATCAGTGTTGGGACCCCTTCTGTTCCTCATCTACATTAATGACCTTGATAGGAATATTGAGAGCAAATTAGTTAAATTTGCAGATGATACTAAATTGGGAGGTTTGGCAAATAGTTTAGAGTCCACTAAAGTGATTCAGGATGATTTGGGTAGAGTCCAGAATTGGGCAGAAATGTGGCAAATGAAATTTGATGTAGCGATATTGTTGTACTTGCAGGTAATAAAAACATTAGACAGGATTACTTCATGGGAGGTTTAAAACTGGAATGTGCTCCACATGAAAAAGATCTGGGAGTGATTGTTGATCAAGCCCTCACAGGTTCTAGCCATTGTGCCATAGCAGTTAAAAAAGCCAATCGGATGCTGGGATACATTGCCAAAAGTATTGAGTACAAATCCAAGGAGGTCATACTTCTCTTGTACAACACATTCGTCAGACCACATCTGGAGTATTGTGTGCAGTTCTGGGGACCACACTTTAAGAAAGATATAGATGCTCTAGAAAAAGTTCAGAGAAGAGCTACTAAGCTAATTCCAGGTTTAAAAGATAAAAGCTATGGAGACTTAGGTGTGATCTGATTGAGGTCTTTAAATATGTTAAAGGGATTAACAAAGTGAATTATGTAGGATTCCTTCAGCCAAGTTTTTTTAGTAGAACTCGGGGTCACAAACGGAAGTTGACCAAGGGTAAATTTAGCACTGATATTAGGAAATATTTTTTCACACTAACAGTAATTTCGATGTGGAATAGCTTGCCTGACCATATTGTTGAGGCAGAAACCTTGGGAGTTTTCAAGAGCAGGCTGGACTTAAAGCTAGATGCCATTGAGTCATTGAGTATCTGAAGTGATGTATTCATAATAGTAAAAAGAAACTGGCGAGCTTAGTTGGGCTGAACAGCCTGTTCTCGCCACTCATGTTATGTTATGTTATGTTATGTTATGTTATGTTATAAAGACGGGAGAAAAAAAGACAGTTGAGCGGAAGATGAGGCAAGGGTAATACTGCCTGTAGTAAATCCCAATGTTTGTCTTTCTGTGTGATGTTCAGCAGTAGAACACTTGAGGAAAAATCAAAGTGCTATCTGGCTAGCTGGCTAATAAACCTACTCCTGTCCTTTGGCGTGGTACTTTATTTAAAATGCAAATGATATTTTGCTTCTAGCTAGACCATTTCGCCTACACAAGGCCGTTAGCTACTGGATGTGCGTTCCTAGCCTGCGCCCAGTTTTCTTTCAAATGGACACCGAATTGAAAATTTAAGATGTAGGCTGCAAGAATGTGTTTAATGATGAAAGATTTGAGGTTTAAATCAGAATGTTCTGAAAACACCAAATAATGGTTCTTCTTAAAAAAAAAATCATAGAATTAAAACTGTTATCTAACTTATGTGGGGATGATGTGGGATGTTGGGCTAGACAGACACTGAGCCAGGCATTTCTAAGTTTGATTTGTACAGAGCCTTTAATTGTGAGGCTGGAATCAGATTGTAACTAATGTTAGATCGCATAGCTAGTGTGGTTGAAGGAGGCACTCTTCTCCTCCCCCTTAGCCATCATTCTGTCTGTACCTGGCTATTCAACCAATCCTCTCCCATTGTTATCTTTTGAATGTCCCTCCAACCCCCCTCTGTTGATCATTCATTGGTTTTCTCTGCCATTTGTCCTTTTGTGTCCAATCAGTTCAACTTTACTGTAAAGAACAGCCCACCTTGTTTCAGCATAAATCTCTGGGCCTCCATCTTTAGGGCCTCTTGCTATGCTGGTACCAGACAGAGCCACAGACTTCAGCAGTTGGTTTTCATTGGTATGGCTCACCTTTTGTTCACAATTTTACCAGAACAATAAACTTGATAAAACTATTGGTTGTAATCTCTTGGTTCTACGACACTAGCTTGCAAGCCATACCTAGCTAATAAATTACCATATAATGAATGTAATATTCACTAATAATGCAACTTAACTGCATATCAACATAAATTGGGAAGAGTATTTCAATTGTTGGATATTGTTAAGCTTCATGATGAATGTTCAAGACATATATCACAATATATATGTGACATATATAAACTTGTATCCAAAAAAATCAAATCAAAAGTATTTGGATAACAAGTAGAAAAACAAGTTTATGAATATGGCATATTTTTCTGAAAATTATTGAGACAACTCACAAAAAGCAAAGGGAACGCTCATTGGTAATCTGTGTTTTAGTTTGTCAAGTCAAAACATTTGGTTAAGATGCAATAAATCGGGCGAGGTTTGAAACTTCACCAATAATCTTGCATTCAGAAGGATGTAACTGATGTCTTTCACTGGTTTCAGGAGGTGCCAATCATAATGGCAGGTATTTAAAGGTCTAGACTGAAACAGACCATGAGGATTCTATATGAAAGAAAAAAAATTGAATAGGCCGATTTGTAAGAAAAATTTTAATTTTTGGGCATGGTACAGTTTTCTTTTAATTTAAAAACTCGCTGGTCACACCCTTCTTCAAGAAACTAAAATATTCGGCGATCTTCAGGTGATGACGTAAATTCACGAACACAGCTTCGGCTAACAAAGGAATCAACCATTCAACGCTTTCATTAGAGTTCATTGTGTTGCTCCTTTTGTCCTCGAAAATGGTCAACAGATGTGTTGAGGGGAGGGGGGACAATCGTACTGTGGCACAATATGGAACAACACATATTCCTCTTCGATTTCTTTCAAAGAAGCTTCTGAATCGCTCTCAGAATCGCTCTTTTCTCGATAAGTCACTATTGCTTTTCGTGTTCTACAACCTTTGTTTTCCTGATGTGACAGTTGAAGGGTCCTGTCACTAGAAATGCCTCCTAATAAGTATGCCGTTCTTCGGCTTGCCACATTCTGGCGTAATCGGCAGGATCTGGGGGATCCGAATGGATGGCAGCATGCATAAGGCATGGAGCGTGAGGACACGCTCCCGAAGGACGGGGAGGGATGTGACAGTTGAAGGGTCCTGTCACTAGAAATGCCTCCTAATAAGTATGCGCCCTGGCTACCTTGCCAACGAGCCTGGCTCTTTGGCGATGTGGTCAGCGTGTTTGACTCTTACCCGGGAGTCTGGAGTTCAATTCCCCACCCGGGCCCTCCCTCAGCCTGCCACACTGAGTTGACGTCACTTCTGATTTGGTGCGCTTATTAATTTTGTTTTCGGAAAACGACGGAAATTGGACAGTTAAACACCAATTACTTAAAAACCACGGGATATTTTTCTATTTTTTTTTCTTGTATTTTGTCAAGATATATGAACCTACATATTGGAACATTAAAATTGGCACTCATACTTGATTTCAGTCTAGACCTTTAAGCTAAGTAATAGGAGCCAGGGTCATATTTTGGGATTCTGGCTGGGCTAATGCACCAAGTAATTTTTCTGGAATGGGCCATCTCCACACATGCCAGGTGGTACCCAGCAGACCCCTTACATGCCCTGCGCTCAGATATTAGTACCTCGTTTGTATACCCTCAAGGCCCTGGGCTACCGGTCTGTTTGTTTCAGAAACAGTTTAGAGATGCTAACAGCTGCTTTGCTAAAGAAACTGTGTGAGGAGCTAACAGCCGCTTTTTTAAAGATACAGTTATGGGATGCTAATGTGGAAGAAGGAGGCATTCCTCCCCTCCCCTTCCCCATCATTCTGTGTCTGTACCTGGCAATCGCACCTATCCCCTCCCATTGTTATTTTTTGAATGTCCTTCCAAAGCCCCCTGTAGGCCATTCATTGGTTTTCCTCTCCATTTATGCTGCTGTGTCCAATCAACGTAAACCTTACTGTAAACAACAGCCCGCTTTGTGTTTTTGTAGTATAAATCTGTAAGAGCCCATTCTTGGGGATCTTTTTTCTGGTACTAGAGAGAGCCACAGACTTCAGCAGTTGGTTTTCATTTGTGTTGTTCAGTTCCCTGTTCATAATTTTGCCCACTTAAAAAACTTGATAAAAGACTATCAGATTCAATCACTTGGTTCTACGACACTAACAACCTTATGTTAAAGAAACAGTGCGGGGATGTTAACTGCCGCAATGTAAACGAAACAGTATGAGGACTCTAACAGCCTCTTTGTTGAACAAATAGTGTGGGAACGCTAACAATCACTTTGCTTCGGAAACAGTTCGGACATGCTAACAGCCGCTTTAATAGAGAACCAGTGCAGGGAGCTAACAGCCTCATTTTAAAGAAACAGTACAGGGAGACTAACAGCCTCTTAGCTAAAGAAACAGGGTGGGGATGTTAAGGAGTACTTTGCTAAGGAAACGGTATGGGATAGCTGATTGCCAGTTTGCTAAAGAAACAGTACGTGGACGCTAACAGCCACTTTAAAAAATAAAAGAAAAAAAAACAGCTTAGGGCCACTAATAGCCACCTAGTGTGGGTAAGCTAACAGCCGCAGTATAAAATAAACATTGCGGGGATGTGAATCGCCCATTAATAAAAGAAATAGTGCAGGCATGCTAGTGTGGCAGGCCGAAGGAAGGCCCAGGCAGGGAAATGAACCAGGGACTCCCGGCTAAGAGCCACATGTGCTGACCACATCGCCGAAGAGCCAGGCTCATTGGCAAGGTAGCCAGGGTGCGTACTTATTAGAAGGCATTTCTAGTGACAGGACCCATCAACTGTCACATCTCTCCCCCTCTTTACGCATGCTGCCATCCATTGGGATTCCTGGAATCCTGCCGATTACGCCAGAATGTGGCAGGCCAAAGGAGGGCCCGGGCGGGGGTTTGAACCCTAGACTCACGGGTAACAGTCACACATGCTGACCGCATCACCAAAGAGCCAGGCTCGTTGGCAAGGTAGCCAGGGCGCGTACTTATTAGGAGGCATTTCTAGAGACAGGACCCATCAACTGTCACACTAGCAACCACTTTGTTAAAAAATAAGTGTTGGGAGGCATACAACCCCTTTGTCATAGAAACAGAGTCAGGATCATAACAGCAACTTTGCTGAGGAAACAGCATGGGGATGCTAATTGCCCCTATTTAAAATATTATGGGGATGCAACAAACCATTTTGTTACTGAAAAAGTGTTGGGACACTACCAAATAGCTTAAAAGAAAAACCGTGTCAGAACGCAAGCAACCCCTTTGTTACAGGAACAGAGCTAAGACCATAACAGCCACCTCACTGAGGAAATGGTGTGGGGATGCTAATAGCCAAATTTTTAAAGAAATAGAAGGCCTGCAGGAAAATTAACAGCAGCTTTGTTAAAGAAATAGTGCTGCAATGGTATCATCAGCCATGTTAAAGAAACAGTGCAGGAATGTAAATGGCCACTTTGTAAATAGAAAAGAGTAGAAAGGGGATGCTAACAGCCCCAGTGTCAAACAAACGGTGAGAGGACGCTAGCTGCCGCTTTGCTGGAAAAACAGTGTGGGGAGATAGCATTCGCTTTGCTAAGAAGACAGTGTGAGGACAACAGCTTCGGTATAATGAGGACCGAAGAGATCAGGCTCAAAGATGGACAGATGGACAGATCTAAAACGACAGAGGAAAGAGGTATTTAATGAGCCCGCAGCCCATTCACTGAGTGTTACACCTTCTTTGGGGAGATGGAAAGAGATTAACTTGAAACATGGCTCAGAAACTTCTGCACTGAATTGCTTTTAGAATTCATGAAGGCTAGAAACTAAATTAATTTGCATTCAAAGTGTGTGTTTCAGGAGACAGGGGGACGGCACCGACCCTCCCTGGCCCAGTTAATCTGTCTGAATGTCCCCACAGGCTGTCTGTTTGTCTATTCGCCCTAATCTGCTGTCTTTGTCTTCCGTCTGTCCGGATCGAGAAGTTTGTCCTCATGGGACAGGGTGCTTGTTTGTTTGCATATGTAGTAGAGCTTAGGCATCTGTGGAGCTGAAAGTGCTGCATAATTAGAGGGAAAACATGGCAGAAACGACTATGGATAGCAAGCAACAGCAAGAGAGAGAGAGAGAGAGATATTCATCATAATTGTTCCGTGATTAGTTGCTTTGGCAATATAGTGATCATTCAGTCATGTCAAGAACTGAATTGAACTGAGAAGAAGTGGGAAAAATTCTCGATATCACTTTAAACAATGTCTTCCATACTCTCTCAAACCCAGATATCAAAGGCGCAGCTCTCTCAAAAATAAAAAAAAAAGCATATTTTTTTCTCTTACCTGCGGCAATTTTTTTTTCCATCAAGACTGTTTTGGTATAAGTTGTTGAGTTTTGGAGGTATCGCCCAGAGATATCACCTTCTTTAGAATATGATGGAAGTAAATTGCATTTGTCTTGCAGTGCTCAAAGCGCCAAAAATTTGAAAAATTCAAGATTCCAGAAATCAAGATCAGTTTTCTCCACAGACCATGTTGTGAGCAGTTTAACCCTCTGTTAACCAAGTACCTTCCCAACTGTGTAAAAATCATTTCCCTAGGCAAATATGTTGATTATGGGCCAATATTTGGAAAAATAGTTAAAAAAAAAAAAATTCGACCCTTTGGCCCACCTTTCCAAAATGTAGCAGATCTGCTACATTGGGTAAAAATGCGAATGGAAAAATTAAAGTGACGGACCATTCAAGTTATTCTCAAATGTTTATTTGGCAATAAGAAACAAAACCAGCAGGGTGTCCAGGCTGTTAACCCTTTCACTTTATGTAGCAGATATGCTACGGTGGTTAATAGAGGGTTAATACACAAACTGCTTTCTTTCTACTGAACTATTTTGTCTCTCCTGTCCTATAAATGAGAACTGAGCATACAATTCCTAAAGATACGGCAACATCGGCATCCCATCTTACAGCAAAACATATCTTTATTCAGAACGAAAACATCCATATGCGCAATACATGACACGACAAAAAATGACCAATATGACATCATTTTTACAAAACGCATTTACCTCTTCATTAATTTGTTTTTGTTTGGTATTATTAGCAGAGAGATATGCATTTGTGTTCTGTATTTATAATCATATGACATTTTTTATTATTATTATTATTATTATTATTATTAGTAGTAGTAGTAGTGGTAGTAGTACTATGACTATGTTCTTGCCGTTATGCAGCCATATACTGTAGTATAAATGCATTTTTGTCATGTCAATACATTTGAAGTTGAGCTTGATGGGAGGGAGGCGGGTGGAGGGAGAGAAAGAGAGAGGGATAAGAGGAGAGAGGGAAGGACAGAAGGTGAGACAGAGAGATGCATGTCATGCCAATAAACCACAATTAATTAAGGGAGGAATGAGAGACAGGGAGAGAGGATAGAATGAGAAAGAGGGAGAGAGGCAATAAGAGAGAGATAGAGTGACAGAAGACAGGGAAAGAGGGGGAGATGAGAGAGGGAGAGATGAGAGAGGGGGAGACCAAGCACACAGAAAGAGGGTGAAGTAGGGAGAAGGGGGAGAGGGTGATAAAAAGAGAGGTATGGGCACAAACTGAAAGTGACAGAGGGGGATGAAGGGCAGGATCTGTATTCAGGGGAAACGCTGCACATTTGCACTAATGAGGCTCTGAGGTTTGGCAAGGATGTGATGGAGGGATGGGAGACAGGAGGCGAGAGGAGGGAAAGAACAGCAGGATAGAGATGAAGACGGCTTGCTGTATTCCTCTCACTCGGGTTCCACATCCCCCCCAGCTGTGCATAACTGTCTGTGAGTTTAACAGAGCACATAAAGTAGCACAGCAGCTGTTTCATCCAAACACAGTAGCTATTACATAAAACGCAGAGGCAGGGAAACCATTCATACAGCACAGCAGCGCAGAAGGTATTTAATACAGCGCAGTAGCACAGAGGCTATTTAATACTGTACAGTACAGAAGCAATTTAATACAGCGCAGTAGCACAGAGGCTGTGTAATACAGCACAGCAGCACAGAAGCTATTTAATACAGTGCAGAAGCTATTTAATAGAGCACGGTAGTACGGAAGCTATTTAATGCATGGCAGCAGCACAGAGGCTATGTAATACAGCACAGCAGCGCAGCAGCTATTAAATACAGCAATGTAGCACAGAAGCTATTTAATACAGCACAACAGCACAGAGGCTATTTAATACAGCACAACAGCACAGAAGCTATGTATTACATGGCAGCAGCACAGAAGCTATTTAATACAGCACAGCAGCGCAGCAGCTATTTAATATAGCACAGTAGCACAGCAGCTATTTAATACTGCACAGCAGCACAGAAGCTATTTAATATAGCACAGTAGCACAGCAGCTATTTAATACTGCACAGCAGCACAGAAGCTATTTAATATAGCACAGTAGCACAGAAGCTATTTAATACTGCACAGCAGCACAGAAGCTATTTAATACAGCACAGTAGCACAGCAGCTATTTAATACTGCACAGTACAGAAGCTATTTAATATAGCACAGTAGCACAGCAGCTGTTTGATACAGCACAGTAGTACGGAAGCTATTTAATACAGCACAGCAGCGCAGCAGCTATTTAATATAGCACAGCAGCACAGAAGCTATTTAATACACAGCACATGTAATAAAAAGCACAGCAACAGCGCAGCTATTTAATACTATTTAATACTGCACAGTACAGAAGCTATTTAATATAGCACAGTAGCACAGCAAACCTGTTTGATACAGCACAGATGTGAAAGTGAGAATTTTATTTAATACAGCATTTTAGCAACACAGAAGTTGGGACAGGGGCAACAAAATGGAAAAGCAGTTGTATTACAAAACCCAAAACCAAGCTATGTAAATCGTAGATAAATACTGCACTTATATTCAATTGAATACACAAAAGACAAGATATTTAATATAGCACAGTAAAAAAAGCAGCTATTTGATACAGTACAGTAGCACAGAAGTAAGCGTTTTTAACTACAGCACAGGTGGAACTCTTTCCTATTCGCAGAAGTTGTTCAACATGTAGTAAAGCACATGTCGCCACACATTTTCAATGGGAGACAGGTCTGGACTACAGGCAGGCCAGTCTGTTTAATACAGAGCCATGGTAGCTCAGCAGCTGTCTTTTGAAATACGTCCATGAAAGCACAGTTGCACAAAAGAAGCTATTTAATAAAGCACAGTAGCAGCACATCAGCAACAAACCCCAATTCCAATGAAGTTGGGACATTGTGTAAAACGTAAATAAAAAAGAATGCAATATTTGCAAATCTCATAAACCCACATTTTATTCACAATAGGACATAGACAAAATATCAGATGTTGATGAAATCCTAAATTTCTTGCAATTTCTTGAGGAATGTTGTTTTTAAACTGTTCGAATGTCAATGATTTTTAAACTGAGACATTTTACCATTTCATGAAAATTTTCGCTCATTTTGAAATTGATGGCAGCAACACATCTCAAAGAAGTTGGGACAGGGGCAACAAAAGGCTGGAAAAGTAAGTTGTATTAATAAAAACAGCTGGAGGAGCATTTTGCAACTAATTAGGTTCATTAGCAACAGGTCAGTGACATAACTGGGTGTAAAAAGAGCATTTTGGAAGGGCTGAGTCTAGTTAAAAAGGAGGGCTTTCGCACACCTCTTTTTTGGGGCAGGTGCGTAGGAGAAAGCCCAAAAAGGGTCGCAGATCAGGAAAGTAGAAAAAACTCCCGCACACTGTCCATTCCGCATGCAATTATTTATTCACAACGTTTCGGTCAACAGACCTCCGTCAGGTGAAATTACACATCAGATTCAAACGTAGATTTAAGTAGTTTGGTTGGCTAGCTTAAACCAATCAGGTCTTACTATGTCATGACATCATTCATTCATTCATAAAGTCAGTCGTTCACAAGGTCTATAAGGAAAAAACAAAAACATAGAATTAAAACATTGTTGAGGAAGAAGAGGCAAAGGAAATGCAAAACCCCTAGTTTTTAAAGCATGATGTTGAGGTTGAATTCATCATTCAGACCCTTTGGAAATAAAGTTTGTAACTTAAATATCCAATACGCTTCACTTCTTTTAGCAACAGGTCATGGTCCCCTCCCCTCCGTGGCAGCTGGACCTGTTCAATACCACAAAAGCGCAAGGATGATACGTCATGTTTGTTATCATGAAAGTGAACTGCCACTGGGTAATCACGGTCATTTCTGCGTATGGTGCTCTTATGTTCACTAATGCGTTGTTTCAGTCGTCTTGTGGTCTTGCCCACATACACCAGTCCACATGGACATGTCAAGGTGTAAACTATGCGTGTGGAGGCACAGGTGATCATTCTCTTTATAGGAAAAGACTTGTTATTATGAGGGTGGCGAAAAGTGTGTGTCTTATATGTGTTGTTACACTGTGCGCAACTTCCACAACGATAGTTACCAGAGGTCAATGGACTTAACAGCCTTTGTGAAGCTCTCCCAGGCTTGTAACGGGCAAAGTCAGCATGAACCAGCAGGTCTTTTAACTTTCTTTCACGTTTATGCACAAAGAGTGGCATATCTTTTATAGTGTCTGACAATTCTGGATCAGATTGGAGAATGTGCTAATATTTTTTAAAAATTGGACCTATGACGTGCGAGTGTGGGGAATAGGACGTAATGCGGGTAACTGAGAATTTCTTCTCTTTCTTTTTGCTTTTCTTTAGCAAGTCTGATCGAGGTTTGTTCAGAGCTGTTGCATAAGCTTGTTCCAACCCTTTCTGCTGGGTACCCTCGCTGAGTAAACCTTTCTTTCATCTCACCTGCCTTCTCCACAAAATCCTCTGTAGACTCGCATATCCTCCTCAGTCTAAAGAATTGACTTTTAGGGAGACCTCTTTTCAGTGGGGTGGGATGAAAACTGCTCGCCAAAAGGAGTGTATTTTTGTCTGTTTCTTTTCGATACAGTGTGGTGGACAGAAGACCTTCTTTTTTAAGAACCCACATGTCTGAGAAATGAACCTTCTCCTGGCTATATTCCATTGTAAATTGCAGGTTTTTATCAAAGCTGTTCAACAAAGCGAAAAACTCAAAAAGATCCTTCTCTAACCCATGATAAAGGCAAAAAACATCATCAATGTACCTGCACCATTTCAAAATTTTGGACACATTGTGAATAAATAATTGCATGCAGAATGGACAGTGTGCGGGAGTTTTTCTACTTTCCGGAAAGGCAGAGTCTCTCAGAAGTAAAGATGGGCAGAGGTTCACCAATCTGGGAAAAACTGCGTCTAAATATTGGGGAACAATTCCAGAAAAACGTTCCTCGATGTAAAATTGCGAAGACTTTGAATATCCCACCATGTGCATTACATAATATCATCAAAAGATTCAGAGAATCTGGAGAAATGTGCACAAGGGACAAGGCCGAAGGTCAATATTGAATGCATATGATCTTCAGGCCATCAGGTGGCACTTCATAAAAAACAGGCAGGATTCTGCACTGGAATTCACTGTATGGGCTCAGGAGCACTTCCTGAAATCATTGTCTGTGAATACAGTTCACCCTGCAATCCACAAATGAAAGCTAAAGCTGTATCAAGCAAAGGAGAAGCCATATGTGAACACGATTCAGAAATGCCGCCGTCTTCTCTGGGCCAAAGCTCATTTAAAATGGACTGAGGCAAAATGGAAAACTGTTCTGCAATCAGACGAATCAAAATTTGAAATTCTTTTTGGAAACCACAGACGCCGTGTCGTACAGACTACAGAAGAGAGAAACCATCCAGCTTGTTAGCAGCGCACAGTTCAAAAGCCTGCATCTCTGATGGTATTGGGTTGCAGTAGTGTCTGTGGTGTGGGCAGCTTACACATGTGGAAAGGCACTATAAATGCTGAAAAGTATGTAGAGGTTTTACAACAGCACATGCTCCCATCCAGACAACGTCTCTTTCAGGGAGGGCCTTGCATATTTCAACAAGACAATGTTAAACCACATATTGCATCCATCACAACAGTATGGCTTCGCAATAGAAGAGTCCGGATGCTGAAATGGTCTGCCTGCAGTCCAGACCTGTCACCAATAGAAAACATTTGGCGCATCATAAAACGAAAAATCTGGCAAAGAAGACCCAGGACTGTTGAGCAGCTAGAATCCTTCATCAGACAAGAGTGGGACAACATTCCTCTCCCAAAACTCCAGCAATTGGTCTCCTTACTTCCCAGACATTTAAAGACTGTTGTTAAAAGAAGAGAGGATGCTACACAATTGTAAACATGGCCCTGTCCCAACTTTTTTGAGGTGTGTCGCTGCCATCAAATTCAAAATGAGCTAGTATTTTTCATGAAATTGTAAAATGTCTCACTTTCAACATCTGATATGTTGTCGATGTTCTACTGTGAATAAAATATGGGTTTATGAGATTTGCAAATCATTGCATTCTGTTTTCATGCACGTTTTACACAATGTCCCAACTTCATTGGAATTGGTGTTTGTATTTAATACAGCACGGTAGCACATCAGATATTTAACACAGCACAATGCCACAGAAACTATCAAATACAATGCAGTAGCACAGAAGCTGTTTTTTTTTTTTTTTACAAGAAAGCAGTCATTTAATACCGCCCAACAGCTATTTAATGCAACATAGCCTCACAGAATTTCTTTAGTCCTGAACAGAAGCACAGCAGATGATACTGTGCTCCTAAAGGTTTAGCGAAACCCCCTTTTTTTTATCACGGCAGTACCCTCATGCCGTGAGCACGGTAAATGTCGAGATTACTGAGAAAGAACTGCGCTGAGCTCTACACTCGAACCCATCTAACACCTGTGGGATCAACTGGTAAGCCGACCCGAAATGCAATCATTGCCTGCCCTCGCAAGTGCTTTCTTATGTTCTAACATCTCATTGAAAGCGTCAGCTATCAGATGGCTGGAGGCTGTGATGGTGGAGTACGGGGGCGACTCTGTGATAAAGCCTGTGAGTTCGGAATGAGGTGCTGGATTAATGTGTTTGCGCTCATTAAGCTGAGTTGCGCAGCGCCCTCACCGCTAGCCTCTCAGTTACTGCACCAGCAGCTGCAGGGTCAGCGCAGTCACCCATCTATGACCACTGTACCTCCCCCGCAGTGGGAGAGCGAGCTGCAGAGGAATCTGGAGGAGCGTGGCCGACTCCTGCTCTCCCTGCAGTACCTGCCCCCCCCCCACCGAGGAGCAGGAGGAGGAGGAGGATGAGGAGGAGGGGGGAGAGGAGAAGGGCCGAGGGGCGAAGGAGGGGAGGCGCGGGGGGCTGTGTGTCGGAGTGCAGAGATGCGCACACCTGGCAGCCATGGACGTCAACGGATTCTCCGACCCCTACGTCAAAACGTGAGCGGGGGGAAGTGTGTGTGTGAGTGTGGGTGCGTGTGTGTGTGTGAGTCTGTGTGTGATTGTGTGTGTTTGAGTGTGTGTACTGTGTGTGTGTGTGTGTGTGTGTGTGTGATTGTGAATGTGTGTGTGTGAGTGGGTGTAAGTGTGTGTGCGTATGTATGTGAGTGTGAGTGTGTGCGTCTGTTTCGGTGATGATGTGAAAGAGCGGGGGGGGGGGGAAGTGTGTGTGAGATCAGAGGCCCGGAGCGATGGGAGGTGTGTGAGGAGAGTGTGTGAGATCAGAGGCCCGGGGCGATGGGAGGTGTGCGAGGAGAGTGTGTGCGAGGAGGGGTGGACTCAGAGACAAAGAGACAGATGAGAGAAACTGAGACAGAGGATGGAGGAGGAGTGTGTGTGTGTGTTTGTACACACTCACACGGAGACAGATACAAGCACACACACACTCACACACACTCACAACACAGCCACGCACACCACACACACTCACTAATGGAGATGAATTCAAACATACAAATGGACACTCGCATACACGCACACACACACTCACACTCAAAACACACACACTCGTTCACAACACAAATACACACTCACTCATGGACATAACAGCAAACTTACACTTGGAGACAGAAACACACACGCGCACACACACACACACACACACACTCACACACTCTGGTTTCCTCTCCCTTTGTTTCTCGTCATCTCAACATCTTTCACACACAGAGTGATCCTGATCAAAGCCACAGCCCAGCACACTGCGCTCATGAGCGTATATATAGGGTGCTGGAGGGATATGCTGTTATGTGTGTGTATGTGTGTGTGTGCTCCGTAAATATCACAAATAAAAATTTAATGGTTGTCAGTGGGATGTCATCACAAAAGCACCAAACCTGCGCGTGTGTTAGCGCATGTGTTTGCATAAAGAGTGTGTGTGTGTGTGTGTGTGTGTGTGAGCACGTGTGTGCGTGTGTGTGTGTATGAAGAGGTGTGCGTTTGTGTGGGCATGTGTATGTGAGCGCGTGTGTGCATGTGCGTGTGTGTGCGTGTGTGTGCATATGAAGAGGTGTGTGTATGTTATCCTGCCCCAGGCAGCAGAATGAAGCTCTCATATCTCTATTTCTCTCTGTTCCAGATATCTAAAGCCCGACCTACACAAGAAATCCAAGCACAAAACTGCAGTCATTAAAAAAACACTAAACCCAGAATTCAACGAGGTGAATATACCAGCCGTCTTTCTGTCTCAGTGTTATGGTTGTGTAACTGATCAGCTCTAACTGCACTCTTATAAATTCACTGAATTTAACAGTTAAACTAACTCATTGTCTCCTTGTTATTTTAACTGTAAGTGGAGTCCTGTGTGCATTTAACTGTGGTTTACAGTTAACATAAACATATACTCTGTTATAAACTGATTGCAAAATTACAGTGAAAATAACTGGCAAAAAAGGTGCCAGTTAAAGTAACTGGCAAAAAAGGTGCCAGTTTATCACAGTGTGCATGGCACTTCTAAACTTGCAAAGCATTAAGTACAAGGACAAATTTCTTTTTTTAAATTGTCATTAAAAAGCAAACCAGAACATTGACACAACCGTGTGCTCGCGCTGCATTAACATTCGTTGTATTTGTTTGTTCTAACATATTTGCACTCATATAAGTGCACACACATGTCTACGCCCACACAAAAATGCACACACACACGCACACACGCAGACGCAAGCTGACATTAACACGACTGCAAGCTCAAATAAACACTCACACGCAAACCCACTCATGCGCACACACACACACGCACATGCTTACGCAAGTGCCCAATCACGCAAATGTCAGGCTCATTTGTTTTAACTGGTTAGTTCCCTGCACTTATCAATACTCCAGGTCCAACTCCATTGAGGAAATAATTTTGCTGGGCTAAAAATCATTGCACTCAGGTCTCTGGAATGCAGTCTCAACAGGACAGGAGCACTTTGAGTATAAATCTCTTTCAAACCCTTCATGATTAAGAGTCCATCACAAAGACTGTCCCCTCAGTTACGACCTTTACAGCTTTTAAAACTGTGAATGTTCTGAAGACTAACAGCAGTATCCTCTATCATCTGCTGCTTTTTTTTTTTTTTTTTTTGAATATTCCTGTAATTAATTGGGCAGTGAAACATGTCGCCTTTGTTTTGACTCAGTTCTGTGGAAAACTTGAAATTAAACATTGAGTATGAGGGTAAAGCGAAAAAATGTCAGCATTAATTATAGGGTATTATTTAGGGGCTTTTTATATATACTGCCTGTTAAAATTATTTCAGACTGAACGATATGATATTGAGGACACCACTTACCGACCAATTGAAGGGGTTGTTTCCATAAGTGCTCAAGACCATATTCATTAAAAATCAGATAACACTATAAATCCAGTCTTTCATTGATGAGGAATAAGCAACATAAGCTAATTTTGGCCAAGAGGCACTCAAGTATAATTTAAAATGAGCAGTGAATTGGAAAGCTACTTCTGGTCGTGACCAAGTCCAGTCAGCCAATCAAAGCATTGCTTAGAAAATTGGTTAGTCAATAGCAGCCACTGTAGCTTTCTTACCAAACCAACACGGCTGACCCTACAGGCCAGGATGTGTGTGTGGACTCAACTCAAAAGAGCTAAAAAAAGACCCAGGTAGCCAGAAACATTGGCTAAAAACAAGCGAAAAAGAAGTCTGGCAAAAGGTGATCTTTTGTAGCTGCTTATTCTTTGGCTGAGCTTTCTAATTACCGCACCACATCCCTATCGATGACGACTGAAGTCTTTAAACCTGTTTGGATGGTGGTACTGCCCATTCATAATTTATGGAGATTGGTTTTTAGTGACCTCTGTTCAGCTGCATTTACCTTCCATTTCACTGTAGATATCTTCCATTCATTTTGTTCAGGAAGCTTTTAGACATCCATGACTATAGTATACTGGTATGACTATATTTTGCGACCTTAGAATAACAGGGTTCCAACTAACGTTTACAAAGTTTTGAGGAATTAGCTTGCAAAGTTTGGCCATTTGGTGCAGGAGATCTTTATATTGATACACTTAAGTAAAACACTGAATGTATTAATCAACAGACACTTTATCTTACTGTAAAAGGATTTCAGTAATTTAAATGGAGTTTTATGGATTACTTAGGGTTTAACGACAAATAGTACAACTTGTAACCTTAATATCTGACAGTTCAGCTAGAACTGTCGAAGAAAGACGGATTGCATGACAAAAGGCTTCATTCCTTACCAACCATCACAAACACAACATGAAAAAACCTGGGATACAGGAAAAGTACAATAGTTAATTATTAAGCAACCAACTATTAACTAATGTAAACTACCAAGCTTTATTGTATCATCGAGTCAGATGAAATATTACGATGGAGATTTTCTATGAAGAACTACATAATTTTAAACACCTGCTTATAATACTATTGACCAACTGAAGGCATGAATTTCAGCATTTCTTTCAAATCTTCTACTTTTTGGGTGGGGAATGTATCGTAATTGTTTCCACATAGCGTCTTAGGTTGAAGTGCCGCAAAGCCCAACTCGTCAACACGCTCTATCACAGCTCTCTACTGAGAAAACAGACCCTCTTCTGACACTCAATGTATGCTTGACTAATTAGTGAAATTGTGAAATGTGCCAGTGCTGTTCTGGAAGTGGTATTATACTTATTACTCCACTAATTTTTCCAGATGTTTTTCTTCCGACAGTTTTCAAGATGTCGACATAAAACTACATTACTCCTGTCTTCTTTGACGCCATAATTTGGCTTTTATTTTATATAACAAATTTCAATAAAAATTCAATATTCGCCAATGAAAGATATAATGCAAGAAGACATTAAAGACACATTTCAAATATGCAGCCATGCAATAAGAACAATTGACATCATCACGCAAAACTTAGCTTCGAACGAAAAATCATTCATAAAAAGGAATTCATAAATAACTACCAAATTCCAACTCAAAATGAAGATTTCTAATTAACAGATATTAATAAGTCAAAAATTTTCTATGATTCAGTTTATACATTCAGCAATTTAGGAATCTTGGCACTATCCAACGAAGTTCCCGCTGCTAAATTGACCTAGTGAGCTTGTTGTTAATTTTATTGGTTCAGCCAGGAACATTTTCTTCAGTGATTTAATTTTTTGAGCCTCACACTACACATATTACACAAATGCAAACTGCTGTACTGTATTATCAGCTAAAGAATGAAATATGTCTCGCCTAGTCAATGTTTCATGCTTCAAAGCACAAATGAACAGCCAGCTTCTCACTCAAAGCTGTGGACTTATATCACAGGGAACTCCCATGGGTCATTACAATAATTTAGCCAAACTTTAAAAAAAACTAATTCAATTAATTAAGTCTTAGTTTTGAAATGCATTTCAACCTCTGCATACAAATTAGTGCCATTGTTGTGCCTCCTCCCACTCTAAGCCCAAACAACCCATTCACATTCCTCCATGTAATGAAATGATTATCAGGAATTAACAACGCAATTTCACTGTATTGCAATGTGTAGGCTACTTAATGGTGTACAAACATAACCAAAGATAGTGTTCATTATGACATGTTTAACATTGACAATGATATGATGGGATCGATAATAATAAAACGGTGATGAAGAAAAGCCATTTTGACAACTCGTATATCCCCTGTTTGCATACTACAACATTCTGCTGAGCAATCACACAAATTTTCTCTCAGCCATGCATGCCTCCAGTTTTAACTTAAACAGAACTGAACCAGAGGAGTATATTTCAATTTGATCTATTGTCTGAATAAAGGAATTGAACAAAAGCCCCCTTAATCTCCTTTTTCTGAGCATGATGAGATAAGATATCTCCCTTTTGGGTATGTCCCCATTACATTTGCATTTAAGAGCAAGAAGTAATTTAGTTGCCCTGCCGCGCACTGTATCTTTTGTTATTCTGAGTTCTAAAAGTTGTCTGACAGAATTCTGAAGCCGACATAGAGATTAATACAACTTCCTCTGATTTATAGTGCACATTTTTGCTTTAAGTTTTCTTCCAGTCAATTTGAGGGGAACTTGTTGTCTTGAATCATTCCATCAAATTATGCTTTTTCTCTAAAAGGCGCATCTGTCACAGTCAATGATAAGCTCTCAGTTTTTCCCTAAAAGGCACGCCTGTCACAGTCAATGATTAACTCTCAGTTTTTCTCTAAAAGGCACACCTGTCACAGTCAATGATTAACTCTCAGTTTTTCTCTAAAAGGCGTACCTTTCACAGTCAATGATAAACTCTCACTTTTTCTCTAAAAGGCGCACCTGTCACAGTCAATGATAAACTCTCACTTTTTCTCTAAAAGGCATACCTGTCACAATCAACGATAAACTCTCACTTTTTCTCAAAAAGGCGCACCTGTTACAGTCAATGATAAACTCTCGCTTTTTCTCTAAAAGGCACACCTGTCACAGTCAATGATAAACTCTCACTTTTTCTCTAAAAGGCGCACCTGTCACAGTCAATGATAAACTCTCACTTTTTCTCTAAAAGGCATACCTGTCACAATCAACGATAAACTCTCACTTTTTCTCTAAAAGGCACACCTGTCACTGTCAATGATAAACTGTCAGTTTTTCTCTAAAAGGCGCACCTGTCACAGTCAATGATAAACTCTCACTTTTTCTCTAAAAGGCATACCTGTCACAATCAACGATAAACTCTCACTTTTTCTCAAAAAGGCGCACCTGTTACAGTCAATGATAAACTCTCACTTTTTCTCTAAAAGGCACACCTGTCACTGTCAATTATAAACTCTCAGTTTTTCTCTAAAAGGCACACCTGTCACAGTCAATGATAAACTCTCACTTTTTCTCTAAAAGGCGCACCTGTTAGTCAACGATAAACTCTCACTTTTTCTCTAAAAGGCGCACCTGTCACAGTCAATGATAAACTCTCACTTTTTCTCCAAAAGGCATACATGTCACAATCAACGATAAACTCTCATTTTTTCGCAAAAAGGCACACCTGTTACAGTCAACGATAAACTCTGACTTTTTCTCTAAAAGGCGCACCATTCACACAAATACCTACACATTTAAACCGCATCCCATCATCAAAGACATACAGCACATTGGTATTAACAGTCATGCTCAGAATGTGTCCAAACTTTGAAAATGGCACTTCCCTCTCTGAACTTTGCTGACAGCTGTAGTTGATAAATAACTGTCCGCTCTGACTGTGTTTCCCATGTCTCAGGAGTTTTTCTATGAGATCTCGCTCTCAGAACTGCGCAGTAAGACTCTTGAAGTCACAGTCTGGGACTACGACTTGGGCAGATCCAATGACTTCATCGGTAAGATGGGCTCCTATTACACTGGCTTACTCTTCCTCTCCATGCAGAGGCCTTTATTTGAAACACACTTTGCACTATAGTATGTTGCGCATATTTAAATAAACAAACGACTGTGTTTATCATTTAATGCACTGTTACAAAACAGTTTGCTCATATGTGTTAGCCTAGAACAGATACAGTGCAGTTACTAAGTATGTTTGGACTATAATTGTGTATAAATGTGGCTGTAATTTCAAAAAACCTCACTTGATACTGATTAAAATGCCCAATGATTAAAGACACTTATTTGCGCTTTTATATCATACTTATATATGATACCCTGCTCATTTAAATCACACGCCTCAGATGGAACTCCTTGAGAATATTTCACTCAAAAGTAATGTCAGATGGAGCTAACATACTTAAGAATATTTTAACTCAAAAGTAATGCCACATGATAATAACTGCAGCATGTGTGTATGCTAGGGGGCGTGTCTCTAAGCTGCCACTCACAGGGAAGCGCACTCCGTCATTGGGTGGATTGTCTGAACAACAAAGGAAGGCGAGTGGAACGATGGCACACGCTGACCAATGAGCTACCCAGATCCTCCTACCATGACTGAAGTTTCAGGGCGGACATATCGTCTTTCGCTCGGCTGTTCCTCCCTGGCTGCACGCGGGAGATAATGTCCGGGGACTGCTCTGCATGTGTACGTACAGAGAGACTGCATTTCAACATGTGTGTACTCGACCATCTGATGCACTGCAGCAAAATACTAATGCCTTTTAACTTTTTACACCTTCGCGCATTGACAACAAACAATGATTATATTTTTCCCCCCGCTAAGTTCTCTTGCGCTGTGAAAAGCCCAGTGTGGCGAGTTTTAAGGTGCTATGCGAATTATATCTGATGGATTCAAATCACTCCAAATTATTTCCTATATCCTAAACCACTGCCGCAGCCTGTTGAGGTCTTTGGGCCAATAACTGCAAGATTATCATCAAATATTAGGACTAATATCATCCTCAACTGATCTCAGATGAGCCATTCCCATGCTGATAACTCATTGGTAATGGAGGTCATTGTAAATGCGTTCATGTTGACCGTTCGTGCACAGACTCTTGTAAGTGCAAGTGGAATATCTGCATGTTCCTTCTTCTTTTCTCCCTTTAATCACCTAATTTTGACTTTTTTTTGCTCTACCTCTCATTGTTTAACTGCATTCTGCCTCTCTTTCCATTGCAGAAGATGGTCAGTACTGTTCAGTTCACCATATGGATATACAGTACACTTTTATCTGTATATATGCACATGGCCATTGGCATATTACTCCTCATATTACTGAAATGACATGAAGTATTCAATACTATGAATGAGAATGGATGGTTGTGCCCAAATCTGACATCATCAACACTAATAATAATAATGATAATTATTTAATAGTATACCCAGTAGGATTTTCCTGGAAAAAAAGAAAACAATGTATAGACGCATGCAAACTAATTCCTCTCAATCATCACTTATGACCGAGTTGATATGAGTGGTAGTGTCTGTATCTACGGAGACCCTGCCATCTGCCTGTATTTTATCATTTTACTTAGTACAGGAACGTTAACGGGCCTCAGCCTTTTGGCAGTGGGTGTGTAGCCTCCGGGCGATAACGGTATACAGGATGTGAGAGCCGGACTTGGCGCTGCACTGTAGCGCTTCCGGTGTCGTTGACCCAAGTTGGAGGGGCCAACTTTGAATGTTGTGCTTACAAAACTGCAAACAAACAAATCCTACTCTGTGTACCGGTAACTAGATTGCGTTTGGCGCTATGCACCCCCGGGGTGTGCCTTACAGGTGGGTGAGGCTGACCTTTGACCTACAAAATAATAGGTCAGTATTTGACCTATGATCTTGATATCAACTAGGCTTCTGGAGACATCAAATATGCATAACCTGTTTAAATATGAGGGCTACAGTTATCCCAACAGCTGTTCAGCAGCTAGAGCGATAGCAAGCGATGGAAAGAGAGACAGACGGACAGACGCCGAAGGGGACGACAACACCCCATCGGCTAGAATTGCTGAGTGGGTAAAAACTATTATTGATATTATTAAGATTATTATTATGATGACAGCACAGTTATAAAGTCCATTTTCTCATCACTGAGCTGCAGTTTTCTGGAGAGCCCGTGACGCATGGGGCCCTCTTTCGTTGTTTTGGCCGAACAGGAGCATCGCCCGATATTCTCAGCTCTCTCCTCCTCCTGCAGAGGAGTAGCTGTGCTGAACATATGCATGTCTTGGTGTACAAGTGCCACTTTCTAACTATGCCAGTTGAGTGTTTACATTGATGGTTTTTGATCTCGTTTCGTTGTTTTCCGGAGAGTGCTAATGTTTACCTTTATACCAGGTGTTTCTGTACAAGATCAAATAAATTTGGAATGCTATAAATACTTATCTGGTACTGAGCCTCATTTCACAGGACCATCAGACACAGAACACGTAACACAGTCACATAATACTAAAAAACAACAAGTACGGAGCATGCTTAGAATACAAACTGATGAACATTTGTGTAAATACGCAGCTGAGAAGGCCACAGTACATTGACTCATCAGTATGCTGGAGTAGATGCTGTCATCACCGAAGAATTAATCAACTATCGGGGCTCGTGGATTTTCCACGTCTCTTCAGCTTCATTTCCGAACAGCTGCCAGGATATCTAATCACAGGGCAACACCTCCTCTTAAATATTTAAGCTAGCAGCTGGTGGGGTTGTGTAATCACCGTACAGGAGCACAGACACATCTTTTCGCATCCCACATCTAAGCAAGACTCCTTCAGGCAAGAGCACTCGCACTACCTGCTGCGATTTAGCGCGAGAGCTTCGTGTTATTATTCTCCGGTAAAGATTTCCATCCCAGCTACTGCCAATGTTCGGCTTTTGTTAGTGAGAACCTGTGTCGATGCCCAGAGGCTTATTATTTTCTTTGCTTCGAATTCTGAACGGTCGATGCACAATCTAATCTGTTAGCGGCAAAAAGTTTGGGTCAAAGCTCCTGCAAGTGGAACAGAATAGAATAGAGAGCCTTTATTGTCATTGTATTGTGCAGAATCCTACAAAATCAAGAGCGCTGCTCCTGGTTGTTACACCACATACACAGTGTATAAACACATTGCTCTCAATAAGAGCCCATTGCACTCCATATATGAAAAAAAACACATTGTACACCATTACTAAATGAATATGCAAATAGATATAAAAGTGCCATAGTGATTGTGGTGCAAAATCCACAGTAGAAAATATAAATAAAATGAATGAATAAAATTTAGCAACAATGTTATGTTTTTATTTTGTGTATTGATTGAGAGTATGAATGGCCTTAGGAAAGAAACTGTACATGAGTCTGGTGGTTGGAGTTTTTAATTACAAATAGCGCTTCTCTGAGTGCAGAGGGTCAAACAGGTGGTGCCCAGGGTGAGAAGAATCTTGAGCAATATTTTTGACTCTAGAGAGATAGCGTGTATTTGCAGTGTCTCGGGGTGAGGGGGGAGGGAGGAAGGCAACCGATGATTTTTTTGTGCCGAGATAAAAACACTCGGAACAGATTTTTATCTACTGCAGAGCAGCCAGCATACCTCACTGTAATGCAGTATGCTAAGACGCTTTCTATTCATAGTTTTGTCACGTGACTGCTGCGTGTCCCCGAGGGCAAAACACCATTTCATGATCGCGGTTAATACTAGACAGACGCCTGCAGAGCTGCCACACAAGCTTGTCATTTTATTTTCTATTTTGTTTCAACCCACAGATACAGTATTTAGATAATCTCAAAAGAACGATAGGTGAACAAACTCAAAATTACAGGCACTTGTGATCCATGTACAGCACACGCCGCAGTAGGCCTCTTTCATTCATTAAAAACATCTAGCCAAGTCTCTGACGTTTCCCAAGCTCAACTTTTGCAATTTTCAAGTTTAATAAGGCCAGTTATCTTGCGGAGAATCCTTCCCCTTAAACTGCCGCCTGGATGAATGTATACAAAAGAACTAATAGTTAAATGTATTTTCGATCCTGATGGATCATTAATGCTGACGTTTGCGAGGTGGAGGATAAAATAAATCTTCCCTGTCGAAGCAAAGGTGAGTGCTATTTAGCTAGCTACCAAATATTGACTTTGTTTGTAGTTGGCATCAAATGCACAATCGCCTCCTCTCTGGGTTTTTCTTTCTCGAATGAGACTCTGTAAAACCACGGCTCCAGCTTTTCTCCACGTCAGACGCTGCATGTGATTGAACAACAACTTACAGGCATTTTGGCAAAACAATATAATAAAAATGGCTGGAGGGAAGCAGAGGAATATCTCTTTTGCCCTCCAGGTGGGCATTCCCGTTAGATTGTGACGACTCCTGAAAACTATGAAATATGGAGCGGTAATAGCCACCAGCAGCCTTTAGTTCAGATTATTCTGTCTCAGGACTCCCAGGAAGAGCCTTTGTGACAGCGAGCATGGTGCTGATGGACTAGGTGAGATTGTCTGATATGTGAGTCCTCAGGAATCTGAAGCCAAGATCTCTTTCCACATGGTATCCATTTATGAAAATAGGACGTGGGTTTGCCCTGCACTTCCTGAAGTCTATGATGATTTCTTTTGGTTTTTTTTCTTGTGTTCAGTGTCAGGTTCTTTGGTTTGCTAAGCACCACGGCAACAGTTTCTGGACTTTGATTCTGGACAGACTTATCTCCTCCTGAAACGAGTCTGACCACAGTGGTGTAATTTGCGAATACAATAATTGAGCTGATTGTAAGGGTTGGTATGCAGTCGTAAGTGTACAGAGAGAGGAGTATTGGGCTCAGCATGCGACCTTGTAGGGAGCTGGTGCTAAGTGCTATTGTGCAAGACAATGGGACCGAGATTGGCAGTTTGTAGAAGCTTTGTTAGAAAGTACTTGATCCAGGTGCTGGAGTGAGTGGGGAGGCCTAGATAAGACAGTTTGCTGATGATGGTATGGAATGCTAAACATCGGTACGTACCTCCCGCTGTGTTCCAGGTGATTCAGTGCCGTGTGGAGAGCAATAGTGATGGTATCCTCTGCGGACCTGTTTGCCCTGGACACAAACTGACACAAGTCGAGGGTGGGAGGGAGGCTGGCCTTAATGTGCATCAGTATTAGCCCTTTCATGCATGGAGGTCACTACAGTGTACAGCTGTTTAAAAGTGTTTTTTCTCTATATATATGCCTGCAATTTTGGGCACTGCTGCCTGTTAGTAAAAACATCCTGACTGAGTTTATCATAATTCATGCATGAGAGGGTTAGTCTCTCAAGACACTTTGCGCTAATGCGAGTGAGTGGAGCGGGTCTGTAGTCATTTAGGCTGTCTACACCAGGCTGTTTTTGATGTCGTGAGACCGACTGATGAAAATGATAGTCTTCTATCAAATTTATTTTGGTTGTCAAATTATGAGGACATAATGGTGTGACAGTAACAAACAAAAATGACTGCTGATGCCTGGGGCCCCCCTGGTACCATAAAAGAGCACCCAGAATGGGAACATGCAAATTTATACCAAAACAAAATGGGCTGCTCTTTACAGTAGAGGTCATCTTGATTGGGCTCAGAAATTAAATAAAGGGAAACCGACAGCAGGTTTTGGAGGGAAATTCAAATGATAACAGTGGAAGGGGGTAATGGGGAAAGCCGGTACAGATACAGAATGATGGGGCGGGGGGGAGGAATTTTTCCTTCCTCCAAAGGAGTAGTAGTGGCTACTTTAGTTGATGTGGGATAATGGCTTGCACCAGGGGTACGCTGAAGATGTTCATGAAGAAAGCTGTGAGTTGATCAGCACATGCCTTGAGTGCTTTCCTGGGTACTGCATCGGGACTGGCGGATTTCTTCGAGTTTGCTGATTTCATGTTTCTGTGCAGAAAACACCTGGGTGTCTGTGACCGGTAGAGTCTTTTGTGTTCAATAGTGGTGTATATTAAACAGTCCAAAGGAACAATCTGGCTCCTCTGCCAGTGAGACATTTGTGTTAGAACCAGTGGTGTAGCTTCCTTTGTAATTAGCAGCCCCAACAGGGTGGGGCTGCTTTCAGTACTTGCGTGAGTTTGTCCCATACCGTCGCACTTTGTTTCGCTAATAACTTTCTTGCTATCTTCAACTTATTTCTAATACTTAAGTCACAGTTATAATAGCCCTGGGGAATTGTTTTGGCATAATCACTGGTCACTTTAAAGGCCAAGGTCATGACAATTGGCCACGCCCCTCAAGATGCTTGTTAACATGATCACTTCAAAAATATTTATGATAGATAGCTATAACTTGGTATCTAGCAACTACAGAACAGGGCTCAGCTTCTATTATCCTTTGGGCAAATTCCATGCAAGGTCAAGGTCTCGAAGAGAATTATTTGTGATAGAAACCTGTAACTTAGTATGTAGCAATTGTATAGCAGGGTAAATCTTATATTACTTTGGGTGTCATTCCACTCCAGGTCAAGGTCACAGCAAAACTTCATTACTGTTGAGGCTTCTATAACTTTCTTGCAATCTTGAACCCATTTAGTACTTTAGTCACAGTTATCATACCGCTGGGAGATTGTTTTGGCATAATCACTGGTCACTCCAAAGGTCAAGGTCATGAAATCTGGACATGAAATCTGCCCCTCAAAATACTTCTTAACACAATAACTTCAAAAGATTTCTTGACACCGAACTGTACCTTGGTACAGTATATAGCAACTATAAAAAAGGACTCTGCTTCTATCAACTTTTGTGTAAATTCTGTTCATGGTCATGGATGTACTCATATAAAACTTCATGTTCACACAATTATGTGTTTAATTATTCTTCATGAAATTTACTTAGAAATGTGTCACAAGGGCAGGTGGAGTGGAGAGGCTGCTCTGTTTTTGCGGTGTCCCGCAAATACTTTTCTTGTTTGTGATGCGCTGCATTCCCTACCACGCCCAGCCTTGTGTAATTATCTGTAAAGTGGTCCTCAGTTCTCCTCCTGTTGTCCTGCATGGCATCCTTGATGCCTCTCTTCAGATTATCTCCAGCAGTGCAGTACAGGGCCTGGTCACCTGACTGGAAGGCACAGCCTTTGAGAAGTGTGTGGGCTTCTTTCTTCATACGGGGTTTCTGGTAAGGAAAAGCCTGGATGTGGTTGTACACCGTGACGTTATCAGCACAGCTTGTGATTTACAACAGGACTGTTTGCGTGTATTCTTCTGAGTCCGGATGTTCAAATAAATCCCAGTTGGTTTGTGCGAAGTGGTCCTGTAGTCAGGAGTGAGCTCCCTCAGGTCAGGTTTTAATAGTCTTTACAGTGGGCATTTCTTACAGTGGGTTTTCCTGAGGTGGGAATAGGAAGTAAATTACACAAAAATACTGGAAAAGTGTCCTCTTATCAGTCACAGTCCTCCATTGATGATGGCCTAAATAAACCTCAATGTAGTGGTATTTTTAGTTCAATGGCCCCAAAGAACGGCCGATCGGCCCTGGTGGACTATTGGCATGATGCTTTGTCCGACGTCATCAGCAATTCTTCATTAATCTTCTTCTCTGAAACCTACCACCAGAATGATTTCATATTTGTTATGGAGTATCCTTGTGACAAGGTCTACCAAGTTTATCCAAAAAATGTGAAAATATTGACCTTTGAATTTTTTAACGAATTTTAAAAATTTTAATTCTCCCACATACTCAATATTGCACATATTTCAATAGGCTATAGCATGGAAATGATTGAAGATATTGATTTAAATACTATTGACAAAAAATAGAAAGTCATATGGGCGTTTTCATTTGGTATCATACATGTCCCCAGTCCACAAAAATATGGACTACATTTACATTTCACCCCTGGGCACTGGTGTCCAGCTAAACTTTCAAATTGACGGAAACGCTTACAAGTTGCATAAATGAGAATCTTTCTGACTTTAAAATCCCCACAAGATGTGAACACAGCATTACCTCCCCAGGTGGCACATTTAATATGTAGGGTGAATTTCAGAAGTACAGACCTTAAGCATGCTCGTTTAAAGTCTCCAACTATAATAAGAACTCCTTCAGGATATGCCCTCTGATGTCTGTTTACAGTGTTCAGTGTTCTCACCAGCGTATTTTAGTGTAGCGGGCCGCTACGCTGTTACCTGAAAAAATACGCTGTCTTGGCCCGCTACGCTGTCTTTCGAACTGCGTGCTTGCAAAGTCTGACACATTTTCCAGTAAAATATGCGCAAATTTTCCAAAAAAAACTCGTTTCTCTACCATCATCTTCGCTGCAAACCAACAGCGTATGGTTTGATTTGACAGAAACAACCATATGCACATCATGATATGAGATTGTTTAGGAAAGAACGGGGGTGCTTGACGCTCCCGGTTTGCACCGTTAGTGAATGAATAATGCAGCTTTCAGAACGTTGCTGTAGCAGGATCACATAAATAATTCCAGGATAACTGTTTTTTTCCATTGGTTATTGCCCTAAATCTTACCCAGATACGACAGTGCTATTATCTGATTGGCTATTGTGTAGCCCCTTTCCTTTTTCTGATTGGCTGGCAGGTGGCAAGCTGCGGCCGAGAACTCCAGGGCAGACGTGTTTGATTCCTGCCGGTTTCCACAGTTATAGCGGTGCTGCTGCGCATATAGGCCTACTGTTGGAAATTGTTTTCGTTTTAATCATTTTTTTGCGTGAGAAATACTGTGTGTGGCGTAAGTGCGTGACATCCGACTGAAATTAGTGACAATCATGCTCATTGCGTGAGACTTGAGAGCCCTGCATTAGCATAACCCCTGAGTTCACATCAGAACCAAAGCCTTTGCAAGTTTACCTTTAGCTACAGTGGTCCCAGGTATTATTTCAAGAGATTTTACATGCAAGATTTGTATCTAGGTGAGTATATATATCCTTAAATTGGGCCATCTATACTGTCAAATAGGCCTCAAAAAACCATAAATTGCCAGAGCAGGCCCCCCACCAGGGCTCTGCCCCTGGACCCCGTTGGGGGCCTGTGCGGACCCCAAACCCCCGGCCGGTTTGGGTGATGTCCCACCCCACTACGCTGTCAACAAATTTTTGGTGAGAACCCTGGTGTTGTATAGATGGGTTATTGTGTCCACAAACAGAGAGGATGCGCACACAGCTCTAAGGCAGAAAGCATTCGAATTCAGTGCCGTTGCGATGACAAGTCCATGTTCAAATTCAACAGTTAACCTTCATTTTCATTAAAAATGACTTTTTGGATCATTAAAGCCCTACCATGTGGACAAGTGTGCTGCGTCTCTTATGTTGGTTTTAGTTGAAAATAGAAGGATGGGTCTGCCTTGAAAAGTTCTGCAGAAACAAAGTGTATAAACTTGCGAGAGTTTACAGGCATACAAGTCGCTGGACACAGTGAATTATCTCGTTCATGGCCATATAAATAAAATCAAATACTTTGGAACTTGCTTCAGAAATAATCCTTTCTGCCTTGAAGCTGTGCCTGCACCTCGACTGTCACGTAGTCGGCGAACCAGCGTATTGGCGGCCGAGGACCATGATAACGTCTGCATCTAATAGGATGTAAACAGTTCTAACAGCCACTATCGTTGGCTCTCTCAGCAAGTAGAAGGGTTTGCATGTGACCGACAGAGTCTTTGTACCTGGTTGCAGTGGCTATTTATGTATGATACTGATGTGTAAGCACCAGTTATTGTGTACATGGATGCAAAGTCGTCCTCCTCTCCTCTTATCAGATTCTTTTGGTTTTGCCGATGGATCATGTCGCCTGCTAGCTGTACTGTTACCTCAGGGATCAGGATAAAGTCCATACAAATAAAAATATAGAGGAAACTGCTATCTGTGGCACAATACTAGGGAAAAGTTCAAGTGCAAAGATGGATTAATTATCTCTTTACAAAGCTTTCCAGAGGGTGCTTTCAGCAAGCTATGACCTGCCTATCCTGCTTAATCAAGGAATTGCAACTTGCTCCATAGCCTAATCAGTCATTGACACCTCTATGCCTGCCTGCTGAAGGGTGTTATTAACCTGGTGAATAGGTGATGTAGGGACTTGCTTATTACAGCAAGAAGTCTTTGTAATTTTCCTCCATGTTCCATCATGCTGTTTGCGATTTCTGAGTGCGCCACTGCTCTTCTTTATTATCAAGGGTTTTTTTTTTTCCATTTTCATCTGCAAAAAATAAGGAGAAAGAATAAAACCACGATGATTAAAAAGTATAGAATTACAGAGAAAAAAAAAATCTTGGGCTCGTCAAGTCCTGTCGCCAGTGGTGGATCACAGTTAAGCGCCAAAAACAAATAGTAAAAACTGCATTAATCATTAATGTTATGCACAGTCTTTGCCCAAGTGTTCTCAGTGATTAAGTTTGCTTTCTCTCTCCTTGAGAGAAAATACATCCGTAATCCTTATATTCCCCACTGTACCACTCGCTCCTCATTTAGGTGGGGCAGTGTCAGGTTGGGCTTGGGACTTAAGGGGTTAAAAAATAAGCCATTATCTGATTCTTGTTATATCTGAGTCAAACCAAAGTCCAACAACAAAGTATTTTGCTGCAATTAGGCTTGCAAAAATGGTGAAAAAACTAAAATTGTAAGAGTTATCATCATTCAGTAGACATTGGCAAGGATTTAAATTTATGGAAGAGAAGTTTCAACCATATTAGAAAGTGCAGACATCACATGACTCCAAAATTGATTCACCGCCTCTTAATCTCAAGACATGCACAGAAAAGTACCCAGTGGCATAGCAGGGAATTCTGGGCCCTGTACACATGCAGTCTCCGGGGGCCTCTCCCCTCTTTTTATTCATAATTTACACATTACAAATAACGCCACACATTAACCATACTATTAGAGTAATCACCAGTGAACTGTTATGCAGCACTTATACCAAGGAGACTATAAATTATGTGATTATATGCTTTAGTTAGCAGAGTTTGAAGTGCCATATTTCAGCCACCATTATTTACTATATATATATATATATAAATATAAAATAATTGTGTTCAAAAAAAAGCTGTGCATTTAAAAAATGTGAATAAAGTACAACATTGTTTTAATAGCATTAATTCAATATTTCAAACGTAGTGGAAACATTACACATTCAACTCCAAATCAAAGCATTAACAAATTTATCAAGTCTTTCTTTTACAGGAAGCAAAGAAAAGGAGTATTAATCTGTTCATAACACAGCAGTGTGAACAATTTTCTCTTCAAACTAAAATTCTAAATTTAACTCAAGATTTAACCTCACTTTAAATTAGTTAACTAATATTTAGTTGTATAACCATTTTTTCTGATAACTGCTGCTCATCTGCATTGCATCGAGTCAACCAACTTCTGGCACCTAGGTTGAAGAAACTACATTCTACAGTTCCTGTGAATTTTTGGGTTTTGCTTCAGAAACTGCATTTTTAATGTCACCCCACAAGTTTTCAATGGGGTTGAGGTCGGGGGATTGAGCTGGCTACTCCAGTACCTCAATCCTGTTTGTCTGGAACTAAGATATTGCTCACTTACTCATGTGTTTGGGGTCGTTGTCTTGTTGAAAGACCCATTTCAGGGGCATTTCCTCTTCAGCAAATGGCAACATAATCTCCAAGTACTTTGATGTATTCAAACTGAACCATAATCACTGGTATACGATAAATAGGCCCAACACCATAGTATGAAAAACATCCCCATACCATGATTTTTGCACCACCATGCTTCACTGTCTGCACAGTGTACTGTGGCTTGAATTCAGTACCCGGGGGTGGTCTGACTATGAGACAATGATTCAAATCTGGAAAGAATAACAGCACTAATGGCCAAAGAGTTAGCAAGATACAGAATTGATATTGCTGCTCTACAGGAGACAAGGATTGAGGGCCAAGGACAAATCCAAGAAAGAACACATACTTTATTTTGGATTGGGAAATGTAATGAAAGGAGAGATGCAGGCGAGGCTTTTGCTGTCTCCAAGGAGATAGTTGGCAAACTGTCATCATTTCAATGCCAGGGTAGGCAAGGACCATATCACCGACAAAGATGTTATTGGTGTAACCGGCATAGCATTAGGACCCTGGGGTGAGCAGGAGAGGATAAAGAGGGCGGAGCTAATGGCAACTTGATTGCATTTTATGAGTGGATCGGGAGAGTGACAGTTTGCGGTTGTGATAGTGGTCTAATAGGCGTGTGTGGCTTTTAAGTTTCAAGTTCTGCTGTGAACACTCTGCCAGAGCCATGTGAATGCTGCCCAACAGTTTGCACGAGTGTGGATTGCGGTAGTGGAAGAGGCAACTGCAGGTTGCTAATTAGCTTGCCACTGTTTTTCCCATCAATTCACTGTTTTCCCATAGTTTTTCTCATAGTTTCCCCCATTGTCCTGTATTGCTGGTCCAGAAGAAACACCAAATTGTAGGGACATGTGGGGCCTTTTGTGAAGTTGGGATACATGTGCTAGACCAGGGGTGGGCAATTCCGGTCCTGGAGGGCCGGTGTGTATGCAGGTTTTTATTTCCATCAATTACCCTGACTAATTGAGTTAATTGATTGCATACACAAATATAGATTTGTGCAAAGATTAGATCACAGAAAAAATTTTTAGGTGGGGAGATGAGAACAGTCTTTGTTGGCCATTCATGATAATTTAAAGAAATGCGCCTGAATGTCAGATTTCAGAAATAGTTAGGCTAATTTAGATTATCAACTAATTAAAGGCCAGAAGTTGGTGAGAAAACCAGGGACAGATACGGCCCTCGTTGCCCACCTCTGTGCCAGACTGTTGCTGACGTGGTTTCTTTAAATCGCCTCATTGGGGGAGTGGTTTGGTGGAACTGGTGCTTCATCTATAGGGCTGTATGGTGGTGAACCTAATCATTAGTCTCTTTAAAGTGCTTTTATGGGTGTATCAGCCTATTGATTTTGAGGCATTGCAACTTGGGGCTTGTATCAGTTTCTTTCAATTGTGGTGAACACAGTGATCATTATTGACTGGCAGGTAGGCTGCGGTGTTGCTCATCTTTATGGTAGTCTCTTCAAATTGTGCAGATTAGCAGTGTGGCGTATTGCCACCTCCTTGGTATTATACTGGATGCGGGCTCATATATTAGTTTCTTTAAATTCTTCTACGGGTGAGGCTAACGGTTGGGACCTTATATATTGTGCTGTTATTATTCTTAGCTGCTTGTAATAGCTCTGATTTCCAGACTGGGCATGGCGTGAGTCATTAGCTTGTTTCACATAATACATTGGTTGTGATTCTGCATGGATTTTTGGGTGTCTATACATGCAATTTGATTGGTGTGGATTTGCTCTTTGGATCTGCGAGTATAGTTTATTCGGTGCCTTTTGCTCATTGTCCTACCCCGGTCTGGCTGTGAGAGTTATAGGGTGTGTCCCATGCCGCATAGCATTTCTAGGCCCACTTAAGCCTTTTAGTGAAGTACCACGTTTTTAAGCCTATTGAGCAAGAGATGTTTATCTATTTATTCTACTCAGTATAAATAAACTTCTTTGTAACCCTTTGTACACCAGCCTCTGGTCCCGTTTATTCTGGACACTTGCGCTATTAGGTAAAATTAAGAGCGTGAAATTATACCGCTTGGCCTATTGCCTATTTCAGCGGTCACATTTGGCGTAATCATTACTTAGCGGCTAAACCTGGCATAATCAACACCTTCCGCCCACCACATTGGTAAATTTGGAAAAGGAAATAAAAACACCAATGGCGAGCTCTTGCTGAATTTTTGTGCTCAGAGAGAACTGTGTATTACCAACACCTTCTTTCAGCCCAAGAAGAGCTACTTCACCTGTTCTGCCATCCTTGCTTTACTCAACAGAAATAATGACATTATATCGCAGGCATTTAAAAAGTTGACAAGGACACAACTCAGGCATCTACGGCAAATACTACACATAAAATGGGAGGAGAAGATAAGTGCAGAAGCCTTGATCACAGCTTCTCACCTACGATGGATTGGCAATATAAGACGAATGCCTGATGAACATTTGCCAAAAGCGGTCTTTTATGGAGAGCTGTGCGATGGAAAAAGGAAGCAGGGGGTCAGAAACTCCGCTTCAAAGGCGTGCTTAAACATCACATGAAGAACACTGCTATAAACCATAACACCTGGGAAGAGGACGCACTTAATCAAATAAATGGTGCCACATTGTGAAAAAGTCAATCTCAGCGATTGAAGAAAAAAGACAGATGGATTATCTCGAAGCTCATGAACCCAGACATTCCATGCCCAAACAGAATACAGATTCGCTCATTGCGGACGATACTGTCGATCAAACCCCGGCCTTGTGGCCAACAAACGCGCCTGCCAAAAACAAATCAAAACACAGTCATCATCGAATGCGATGGACTGCCGAAAGAGGAAGATGTCCCACAAGGGTAGAAATTGCTCTATTTAGGGTTTTCTTGTAACTGACAGCAGTATCTGGTAAATCCTGCAGTCTGATGTCTGGCCACAACAACTACAGTTGACTGCCAATGAAATCTGGAACAACAATCCATTTGTGTATCTGTGGCTTTTATCTGAAATGTGGTTTTGTATAAAACAAAATTTAGTTGAACAAGGCCCTGAGGAATTATAATATTGTATTGGTCACAATTTAATTCTTGCCCGTTCCTTCAAAACACTTGCAGATATTGCCGAATGTACTGCATTAACACTTTGAGCAGACAGCAGAAGTAGTAACATGGAGAGAAAAATTCAATCATGTTGACTCAATATTCTGACAGAAATTCTAACCAAGCTGTGAAAGACCTCTACAAGTGTTACATGCCATATTTTTTTTTTCTGTATTTCCTTGGTTTTTCCCTGGTTGCTGTGTCTCTCCACTGGTCCAAGTTCCTGTCCATCATCATTACCCCATGTTATGCCATGTCCCGCCTCCGCCAATCAGAGGCAGTCCCCTGACACTGGTCCACCAATCATTTTTCACCTCAGCTATTTAAATCAGGACCTTGTGACCTGAGAGGAGTTCTGTTCACCCCCATCCGTTTGTTGTACCTTAGTTATCTTTTGCTTTGAATCTGTGTGTAACTCCATCAACGTCCTGTTTTGTTTTCTTTTGTGTATTGAGTTTTCTTTCTGACCACATCGAGGCCGGGGAAGGGGAAGAAAGAGGCCTCTGTACACCTGCACGTAGGCGGAAAATCTGTTAAACACACTAGGTTAGGAGTGGTTGCCACCTGCTGTATTTATGTTTGGCTAGCCAGTGTTGTTAGGTAGGTTTTCTTTCTGTAAATACTATAAGCAGTTAGGTAGCTTACCCATTTTGTTTTCAGCTTGTCCTGTCTGGTTTTGATCTTGGGCAACACTCAGGTCCCCCGACCTTGGATGCGTGTTTTGTTGTCATGTTTTTTTTTTTTTTTTTTTTTTTCTCCTGTAAATATTGTAAATACCACTATTGTCAAAGTAAAAGCACCCATTTGCACTATATCTTCACTCTTGGGTTTTGTGTTATTGCGCCATATCCATTTGTGTTTGATTAACTCTTTCAACCCCAGATATTCTAGCATCACTATACCCTTCAACCCCACAGCCCTCTGTAGAGGGCTGGTCATTATCTGGACATTGTATCTTACTGTTATCTCTGGAATCCCATTAAATGTAACCTGATATGTTCCAATCAATTAGTCAGATTGTTTGAATTTTCCCTACAGGAATTTGGGGTTGAAGGGAATATGTTGGTCAGCCCTCTGTAGAGGGCTGTGGGGTTGAAGGAGTTAAGTATTGTTTGCCTCAGGCTTACTCCAATAAACATCAACTCAGTTAAAGCCAAAGTGCGACTTTAGTTTCCCTAGGTGCTTGGGGTACGTAACAGCAAGTCAATGCCTCATTAGCTCTTAGGCCAGTAAGGTTTTCTCAATATATTCCTGATATAGTGGTGCAAATTTCAATTCTGACAAAAGTCAATTGTGAAGTAACTAGAACTAGACAGTCCAGTCACCGCAACTGCATGGATGTAGCCCCCAAAAGCCCGCTTCTCCCCTTTTTTTTTTTTTGCATTATTTAGCTAATACTGTTACCATGGCAACCAAAATCGATAGGCGTCATTACTGAAGTATAACACATGTCCATACCAAATATGAGAGTTACAGCCTGTACAGCGTCCACAAGGAAGTGCGTACGGACACGGCCGAGATGGTGGCGGCGGCGTAGACGACAAGCATGAATCCATGGAAGCCGCTAGACTTCGTCTGGGGGCTACAGTAATCTCACAGGTTAGTTATAGTTTGCCTGTTTTTCCTTATTACTGAACCTTTCAATTGCTCCCATGACTCTGATTGGTACAGCTCTCGCTAAAGGCCAATAACAGACCACAGAGGCTATCAAAAGTCTGGGATAAAGTACTGAACGCTTTCTTATACGTTTATAAAAACAGAGTTGAAAACAAGAACCAATCACAAACTTGGAAAGCTACTTGACCAAAACTTACAGTTCCTTGAAATGTGGGTACAAAAACAAGCGATTTGTAAATGATGAAAACAAAATACCCTTCGAATAAAACTAATTATCAGTACTCTATGCAAATGCACAAAATTGGCAGAGTACTGAGCCAGAAAATTTGAAAAAATGTGTTTGTGCAGTTAGCAGCATAAAATTTGAGACGTACACAGCGGCCAACTTATACATACAGACTTCGACTGTAAGAGTTCAATTGCGAACTACAAGTTGTAATACGGTTCATATTTGCTGATCATCCTCATTTATGTTGATAAACCGTTTCATCTGGCGAAGGGCATGGTGGGGCAGTGTAGCACTGTTGCCTCACAGAAAGAAGGTTGTGGCTGTGAATGCAGCCTGGAGTTTGTATGATCTCCCCATGCGCGAGTGAGTTTTCTCTGCAGAGTCTGCTTTTCTGCCATTGTCCAATGACATACAGTACTGTGCAAAAGTTTTAGACACCCTATATTTTTTTCAAATTGGCAAAGAAAGACTCACACACAGAAAAAAAAGAAGAAGACTTATGTCTTGTTTGAAGATATAAGCTGTAGAGCAACCTTTTAAATGAGGTGGCTCAGTATACATGCTTTACTTTGCACTGAGGAAAGTCCACGTTTGCACCTCTGGGCATCCAGTAAAGGTCTTCGGCCTTGTCCCTTATGCACAGAGATTTTTCCAGTTTCTCTGAATCTTTTGATGATGTTATGCACTGTCGATGATGAGACCTTTGAAGCCTTTGCAATTGGACGCTGAGGAACATTGTTTTTAAAATATTCCACAATTTTTTTATGCAAGCCTTCACAGGTTGGAGAGCCTCTGGCCATCTTTACTTCTGAGAGACTCAGCCTCTCTAAGACATCCCTTTTATAGCCCATCATGTTACACGCCTAATGCCAGTTAACTTAATTACTAGCTAAATGGTCTTTCTCTTATGTATTAATTGCTTTTTCAGCCCTTTTTTGCCTGTGTCCCAACTTTTTTGAGACCTGTTGCAGCCAGAAAATTTCTAATAAGCTCATTTTGTGGATAAAAATGTAAAATGTCTCAGTTTCAACATTTGAAATGTTATCTATGTTCTATTGTAAATAACATATTGGCTCATGTGATCTGAAAGTCATTGCATTTTCATTTTATTCACAATTTACACTTTGTCCCAACTATTTCAGAATTGGGGTTGTAGATGATGGGGGGAATATAGTTTCGCCTGGTGGAAATTTACAGTACAATGAGGGAAGATTATGACGGAGTTGTATTGCGGCAACTTTGGCAGCATTCATGTGAATCGGCTGATTTTTCACTAGTTTTGCACAATCAATATTTTATCCCCCATTAAGTTTGTAAATGCTCGTGTGTCATTAAAGAATGAGCTCACCTGCTTTTGCTGTGTGATTGGGCAGGTGGATGCAATGAGCTGAGTGTAGTTAACATCATCTTTAACTGAGTCATAAAAAGGCATAACAAAGGCTCTTGAACAAGCGCAGTGCTTGAGAAGGCTTAATTACGCCATAACAGGGATCATAAAGAGTATTCAGATGTAAGGGCAAGCACAGAGGCCAAACAACAGAGATTCTCACATTTCAATCACTTACAGTTCATTCAGTGTGGTAATTCAGTAGGTGATTTAGATTAAGCCCCGCATGTAATCTTGCCTGGAAGTGGATAGGGCTGTCCGTGATAATGCCTGTAAATAGCTATTGCTGCCCCTAATGCTGCCTGATTATATGGGACAGGCTGTCCATGGTCTGAATGCCCAAGGACCTGCTCTGTCTGAGGGGCTGCCCATATGCACTGTCTCCCCAGCACTGCACCACGCTATCTCCATTCTGCAGCCGACCGCCCATTCGTATTTATGGCTGCTGCCAGCACACACTGTTAAAGTTTGGAGTGAGACAACCTTGATTTCTGCTGGTCTGACTAACGCTGTGCATCATCAGCAGCTGGAACGCCAACTGACACAAATCGTGGTCACAGTCACCCAGGAGCCCACAGTCTTTTACGACTAAATCGCAGCAGGACCCAATTACTCAATAGACCTCAACAGTCACTCAGTGGAACATCCAATTCGGAAATACCAAGACTTTAAACCAGCAGTGCACAGCTGCTCAGTCAGAAGAAATAAAGAATGCAATGTAAACAACATATAACCACAAAAGAGTGTATAACTTCTCAGATAAATCTGTAAACACTTGTATAATACTCTCCAGTGACAGAGGAAAACAGAGGTTTATTAAAGAGAGGAAAGGGCCATGGTGAGCGGAGGATAATGATATTTGCACGTTCATTGACACTACAGGAGGGGAACGGACTCGTCAGTTTGTACCTCGATGCTCCGCATGCGTACAGCGGCTGCTCTCCACTGCAGCCATTTGACAGGCCATAATTTAAACAACATGGGGGATTCAGCTGTGGGGGGTCCCCTTCGATATCCGTCCGCACTCCCCCACCCCCACCGCGGCCAGCAAACTCACGACGCGCAGGCTGCCCTCCAAAAGGTCGCCGTGGTAACACGGTTGCAGCGGAGTCCATCCGCTAGTGCTCCAGGGGCTGGGGGGGGGGCATGGGTATTCCTTTCCTGACCTTTACCCCGCTGCCTCAGGGCCGAACACAAATCGCTCTCCACAAGCCCCGCGTGGGTCCGGACCCTCGCAGAAGACGGACGCCAGGGCAGATTCGTGCACTGCGTCCAGCCACTTCAATAATGATAACATCACCGCCGCTGCTAAGCCCCGACGGCTGCATCGCAGTTCCCGCAAGCGCTCACTCCGCTAACTGCCACAAAACGCGCTTTACTGCTTCAGACTCAACGGCGATCCTGTGCGCTTCAATCGCCGAGCATTTCCGTAATGAGATTTTTAATTTCTCATCATTTTGAATCACCCCTTTGAGAGTCAGGCACAAACCGCATTTCATGTTTTGAAATGTCAGGATCATTTAGGGTTGAGTCCACGTATATAATATTCACCGACCTTTTTTATTTTTTATAAATTACAGGGAGCAAATGCTCACTGAAATGTCATCAATTTTAGATGGTTGCAGACAACCGGGCATTGTGCTCACGGAGATAATGAGCCCCAGCAGCCCATTTAATGGGATTTTTAATAAGTATGAGGACGCAGAGTCTGGACTGAAGATCTAATCAAAAGACCAAGATCACCAACTGAACAATAAGCTCCATCATGCTCAAGTGCTTTTAGCGCCGGTTTCTGTGGAAAATCTTCAAACGTGACACTCTTTCTCATTTCCAAAACGCAAGTTTGAAATTGGACACTGTTGAGTGGCTTACCATGTTAGGCAATGCATAATTAGCACAGGGGGAAAACCGGCAAATTGTGGAGATGACAACAGGAGTTAGGCTGTCTATGACTTTCCATTCCAAATGGTAACATCAACCACAGAAGTAAAGCTGGATTTAATTGGTCATTGTGAACTGACATACGATGCTTTGGAACGAAGACTGCGGGGATAAGCTAGGTTATTAAATTTTGAAGTATGGAAAGGACAAACAATACTGGGATATGAATATACCTTAGAGTATACAGTATGTTTGGTCCAAATATTGTTTCAGAGCCCGTGCTTCGAGTGAAAATACCAAGTACTTCGCCCATGAGAGTTTCCACCCACACATGATACACAGTCATGTGTTCTACAAGGCAGTGGGAAGCTCTTTATACATGTTGTAGTTTGCTGTGGCTTTTGGCTAGTATTTATTCCATAAATGTGTCATAACTCATGACTAAATTAATAAATCCGGGTCGAAACAAGCAGTCGCATGTTACTCAATTTATCCACTCCGTTGGCAGAAGAAGAATCCGGAATCGTGCTCGCGTCAGTCCATCTTCTAGCCTCAGACAGCACTTCCACTTGGATTAAAGCACTTCTGCGGAGTGCGAAACTTCCTCAGGGGATTATGTCGCGATGCTGCCATCCACCGGTAACACCCGGCACTGCAACAGCAACGGCAATGGCAGTCCAGACCGAACGGGCCATTTAAATGTAATTTAATTGGCCAATTTCAGACAGATGGTGGGCCATTGTTGTTGTTGTTTCAGTAATTACACAATACGCCATTATTCTGCTCATATTCTTAACCGAATTGTTATCTCCCAGAGATATATCATGAGCTCCGTCTCTCCAGACATTGGAAATTTCAATTAGAAAAAGACGAACACATAAGTAACACAGACATAATGTAACAAATGGCACTTGGGTTGTCTCACTGGTGCAGCCTGCAGAGTAATCTCCACACGTTCGTTGTGAGCCGCAGTGTTGGCGTTTCATATCCAGCCCCCGTTTTCCCGGTATCTCTACATTCTGCTGTCAAATAAAGCCAAATTCCCTTCAAAATAGCGATAATGAAGCATTAAAACTGATGACACTGGAAATAAAAAAAAAATCAGCGTACAAAAGTGGACGCTTGCACCGACATGGTGCGTCACGATTAAAATACATAGGACAGGTTGGGACAAATTAAATTTTTTGGGTGACCTGACGTGATGAAAACATGATATCAGGCAGAAAAAGTGTGAACTTGCCATGGAAACCTCACATCTGTCAATTTCAGTCACTGTCACTGTTCTTAAAATTGAAATTACATGTACTGTGGGGTGGAAAATTTGGGCACCCCTGGTTTAAATGTCTGTCACAATTAATCTCCAAGTGATTGAAAGCAAACCTGAACACTAAATGCTACAAAGTTAAACATGACACCTTTCTGCAAATTTAAAAGCAAGGTTTCTTTTTCTTTTAATTTTTCTGAGCTTTAAAATGATGAGAAAGGAAAAGGGCCCTGCGCAAATGTTTGGGAACCCTTTTGGATTATTCTTTGTTACCTTTTAAGAAGATGATTACTAAGGCCCAGACCCAGGTGATTTACTCGTTAGGGCTTCAGTGAGTCAGGTGAATATAATTCCAGGATTGAACTATATATTCTGAAGTAACTCCATCCTTCTAAAGTATCCGACTGTGGTGGCTGTTGTTAAAAACCATGTGTTCCTCTAAACAATTGTCCAAGGATGTCAAAATCAAGATAATTCACTTCCACCAACAAGGAGAGGGCTACAAAAAACTCTTGCAATGTTTCAAACTACCCATTTCTACTGTCAGAAACATCGTAAGAAAATGGAAAATAAATGGAACAATTGAAGTCAAGGCAAAATCTGGAAGACCAAGAAAAATTTCAGATAAAATGGCCCGAGATCTGAGAAATGCTCAGAAGAACCCACACATCACTGCAAAAGAGCTGCAAAAAAGAGTAACGGACACAGGTCTAATTGTTCACAGGACAACAATACAGCGTAGCTTAAACAACAAAGACCTACATGGCAGAGTTGCATGAAAGAAGCCTTTCCAACGACCTCAACACAAAATTAAGCGTCTGAAGTATGCAAAAGAAAACCTTGAGAAACCTCAAGCCTATTGGCACAATGTACTTTGGACTGATGAAACCAAAATAGAACTTTTTGGCCACAACTAAAGAAGGCATGTTTGGAGAAAAAAGGGTGAAGCCTTTAGATTAACACGTTGCCAACTGTTAAGCATGGAGGTGGATGCATTATGCTTTGGGGTTGTGCAGCAGCTGGGGGCACAGGCAATAATGTGCGGGTGGAAGGAAGAATGGATTCCACCAAATATCAAAACATTCTAGAGGATAATGTTCAAAGCTCAGGCCAAAAATTAAAGTTTAAGAGATGCTGGGTATTCCACCAAGACAATGACCCGAAGCATACCCCAAAATCCACCATGAAGTACCTCCAGGAAAGACGGATGAAGGTTTTGGAATGGCCATCACAGTCCTTAGACTTGAATATTATTGAAAATCTGTGGAGAGACCTCAAACATGCCGTGCATGCAAGAAGGCCAAAGAATATTTCTGAGCTAGAGGTGTTCTGTCAGGAAGAATGGGGGAAAATTCCAAAGACAAGAATTGAAAGACTCTTAGCTGGCTACAGGAAGCATTTGCAAGCTGTTATAGCTGCCCAAGGAGGAGTTACAAAGTACTCGCTGACAGGGTTCCCAAACTTTTGCACAAGGCCTTTTTCCTTGTTTTATTATTTTAAAACTGTAAAAAGTTAAAAATAAAAATTATTCTTGCTTTAAAATGTGATGAAATGTGTCATGTTTAACTTTGTCGCATTTAGTGTTCAGGTTTGCTTTCAATCACTTGGAGATTAATTGTAACAGACATTTAAACCAGGGGTGCCCAAATTTTTGCACCCCGCTGTAGATCATCTGACAGCAATCAATTTAATGAACTCATAGAAGCCTCAGAGTCCCAGATTTAATTATTATGCAATATTCTTTCTATGGAGCCGGAAATATCACAAGTTTGCTTCGAGTTTTGTGCCAAGCATCCGATGAAATGGGCCCACTGTCTCTAGCAGCAAATTAAAACACACCTACAATCCTCCACTGGTTTGACCGTGACATTAAAAGTATTGCTATCACAATTAAAATAAACTCCCTGTGAAATCCTGGTTCATATTGGGCTCACTGTTGAGACTGGCGGCTAAATCAAGAGCAAACTTAGCAGAATACCACGACCATATGGTGCAGTCTGAGATCTGTAAACTTTGCATAATACGACCACCATACAGCACATTAGGTGTTACCTACCTTGCAAAAACAAGGGCCGGCAGGACGCAGGACAACTTGGGATTTTACGATCATAGCTATAAAAGACACGTGTCAGAGACTATTATGCAAAATGACACATACTGTTAAGAGGCTTCTCAGCCATTATCCAGCTGTACTGGAGCAGTTTGGGATGGGGACAGTATTAGAGGCCAAGCAGGAAATAAAATCCAGGGCCGTAGGGTTACAAGCCTGGAACCGTTAACAAAATACTAACACTGCCTCCAGAGCTGCAACAAGCAGCTATAAATAACCTCCAACACAGTGAGGCAACTGACAACAACATTTATACACCCAGATCAACACTGTACAGCAACACTATACAACACCACAGATACACCCAGATCAACACTGTACAGCAGCACTATACAACACCACATATACACCCAGACCAACACTATACAGCAATACTATAGAACACTACATATATACCCACAACAACACTGCACAACAACACTAAAGAACATCAAATATCTAAGCAGAACAACACTGTACAGAAACACTATACAACACCACATACATACCCACAGCAACACTTTACAGCAACACTATAGAGCACCAACTATTTACCCAGAACAACGCTGTACAGCAACACTAAACAACACCACTTATATATACCCAGAGCAACACTGTGTAGCAAAAGTATAATATACCACTTATATACCCACAACAACACGGTACAGCAACATTATAGAACTCCAAATATATACCCAGAGAAACACTGTACAGCAGCACTTAAGAATACCACATACAATATATAGCTACCCAGAATAACACTGTGCAGCGACACCACACAACACCACATACAGTTTTGTGCAGTGATGACTATACACCACCAATTTCGTCTAAAAAGGAGTCCTAGTATATTACTTCTCTATAATTTTTTTGGTGAAACTGTATTGAAAAATACTGTTGTAGGCAATGAGAACAAACAAAATCGTTTTTAATAACAATTGAAAGGTGTTGCAAATTTTTTTTTTGACTCTTGCATATCCTGAATGATTATTGATGCAAATTAGTTTAAACTGGTTTGAGGCAACATTACTCTGCAATATTACCTCTGATGGTCAGTTGTGCCAGTATGTAAGGTGACTTGTACTTTGAGCAGTGTCACAGTGTTAAACACAATAACATGACGGAGGGAGCTCTCCGAGGTTGTTCGTAGCCGCATTGTGGCCATGCATGATGCTGAAGACGTTAAAGGGGAACTCCGGTGTGAAATTGACTTGGGGTGTATTGAAACATGATAACGAGTGCTAATTTTTGTTGAATACCCAACCTCCGTACGCACCCAACATTTCGAAATACAGGGCTTTTTAGCCGAAGCTCCCAACAGGCTCACAATGGTAGTGAATGGGGCATAGCGTTGCCATGCAAAGAAATCGCTATTTTTACATCATTAACAATGCTGAAAGTAGCTCCACACTTCATTGGTAGAATTCCGAGGGCCCTGACATTTAAAACGAGGCACTGAGAACTTTGAAAATGCACAGGTAGTTTATTACAAAAGACTGTTTATGCAGACAGTATCTTGAGGTAGTTTCCCGTCGCCGCCATCTTGAAAGTCACGATAAGTCAATTGATGAGCACAAACGAATACGTAGGATAGGGGAACAGATTGCAACCTATTCGTTCGTGCTCGTCAATCGACTTATCGTGACTTTCAAGACGGCGGCGAAGTTCATTACTGCCAAGTTCACAAGCACTTACAGTGTACATGTCTATTATCTGTCCTGATATTTCCTCACTTGAACTGGAAGTTGTTCTTGATCCACCATCTTGCAGGCTGTCCCAAAACTCTTATTTCTGCTGAGAGGAGAGAGGAGCGAGGAGGAAGGAGGGAGCTCTGAGGAACCATTAGTGAGGTTACACAAGAGCAGTCTTCCTGGAATACTTTCAGCTGAAAAAGCCATGAGGTCAGTCAGTAACGGCAGACAGCCGTGCACCATCATCAGAAACGAGCACTGCTTCATAAGACACTTCGGAGGAAAGGACGTCTCATTTCTCTAAAAACGCACTTCTTCTTCATTTCTCCTTGCATAGTTTCCTTTGGAGGGACTAGGGGCAGAAACGTGGTCCACTCCAAAACACTACAAAGATCGATTTCACGCATCATCTTGACCTCAAGTGTCTCATCTGAAAATCATAACGCAGCATAAGGGTGAGCTGCAGTCTGAACGTCGTAGTTGGTGGGCGGTATGGCATGAAACGAGATAGCTGACCCCTTCTGTTTGTGGTCACTGTTTACAACAGTGGTCACGAGAACATTATGACCAGCACGACATCGCCCCTCAGAAGACTGAAGTTTATTAGCTCCACTACTGTGTGTGAACACATGTTAAGCATATTAAGCAGAAATGTGCCTTTGTGCTAGCTGGGCCAGGCATTGTCATTTGCATGGACTTAAAAATAGTAGTTGTGTGCGCATCCAACCTGTATTAATGTCAGGTGCGGGACAAAAAATATATCAGTGAAAACAAAAAATAATAAATGTTGGCACACTGGGTTGTAGCTCCCAGTACTTTATCGACTGGAAAAGCAGGCAGCGTTTTAACCCAGCAGGGTCTTCATTAGGCAACTCTGTCAATAAAGTATAGGGAGCTACAACCCAGTGTGAGGACATTTATTTTTTTTCATTTGCATGGACCATACTTCTGCTCCAGCCCTAAGATACAAAGAATGGACGCAAGGCAGGGAAACATGGATGCAATTTAAAAGAAGTGCCACGTACCCTAACTCAGCTCATACATTCGGTCATAGGCCTTGAGGTTCACTGGGATATACTGCCTCTCCTCCCCAAGCCCAAGGCCATCAGCGACTAAAAAACTGAGTTTCTGGGATGATATTTCACCTTGAAACATAATTACACTCGATAATCCCTTCAGGTCAGACAGGATGCTGACGAGGAGCAAGCACATAGATTAGACTTTACTCTGCCGTTTCACTGCATGACATGAGATATTTTTACTGCCAAACTGAGAACATTCATAGTCTGGTGGTGTGGTCATCAGCCCTGCCCCTGGAGATCCACCATCCTGTAGATTTTCACTTCAGCTATATTTTGTCACACTAGACAGAACAAATCATCGGCTCAATGCAAAGCTCAAGCTGTTGACTGGGGTGCGGTTTGTTATGTTTGGAGTGGAAACCTCCAGGGGCCTTATTTATAAAAATTTGTGTGGATTTCATACTTAAACTAGAGAGGCACTTGTAGAGTGCAAACCTCCGCCAAGGCAGCACAATCCAAATCTTCATGAGTGGGAGCAAAGTTCAGTTATGGCGTGTCATACAATTTCAAGATGGCTGCCGTGGCGGCCATATTGTTTCAGTGATCGCGGTGAAAATCAATAGGGTCCATCCTTGATGTAATAGCAAAGCACCCACAAAATTTCAGACAAATCCGTGCATTAGTTTTTGAGTTATGTTGTTCACAGACAGACAGACAGACAAACAAACAGGGGCGAAAACATAACCTCCGCCCCAACTTCGTAGGCGGAGGTAATTATACGTACGCAGAAAAAAATGAAAATGACATTTGTGGAAAATGACCTAATTTATAAACCTATGGGTAAAATAAACTGCATGGAATTTTCATTTATTTAATCAGGATGGACTTGGAATTTATTAATATTGTGCATAATCTCAATAATTTCCCTTTTTTTTCATGTCGTTTGTTTTTATAAATCAGAAATCTGCAAAGAAAGTGACGTACGTATCTTTTTTGTGCCTACTCACCGTTTATAAATGAGGCCCCAGAACGGTAAATCTCCGGGAACAGGGCGGGTGACCCGCGGTGCACCATTAGTCCACCTGTAGGCACACGACACAACAGATTCCCGCTGCATCAGGACCAAATACATAATGGCTGAGAACTTCAGTAACATAATTTTATGTAGGGTAAACAAAGCAATGCTCAGTTTGTAGTGAACATATGGCATGTTTCTATTTGCGCTCAACACAGCATGTGGTAATTGTGGAGTGGGAAACATTTATGCGCCAACTTACTAAATGGCTGGCATTCACAGGCTGGGGAGAATTCAGCTCTCCTGCAGCCTGGTGTGAGATGTGGCTGATGGCATGCAGATAATAGCAGACAAGGACAGTACTGATAACAGGGACGATCTATAGGTGTTCACCGCATACCTTGCACACCCCGGCTATTAAGTCCTCAATCAAAATCTGAATTTCATTCTACTGGACCTGTTTTCTGATAAAAATTACTTGTATTGTCGTCATGTGCGATGTCCTTCGATCTGTCTGTCCGTCCGTCTGTCCCCGTAAACGTTTGTACTCCGCACAATAACTTGAAAATGCCTTTGTCAATCTACAACATTTTTGCTCTGTTGCTTGGTCTTGTGTACTTACAGAAGCCTATCGAATTTGACGGCACTCAAATGTCCAGTATGGCCGCCACAGCCGCCATCGTGAATTTGTACTCCGCAGAATAACTTGAAAGCGCCTTCGTCAGTTTATATTCATTCCAAACAATCCAGGGGCTGAGGGGTAACGCCCACTTTGCGGGGCTATTGTTTTACCATAATATGCCAACTGATGATAAAAACTGTTATGAATTTCGTTCATAGTTTTTATGATACCCGCTATGAAAGCAAGGCGAAATAATTGGATGTTGTGGCAGTCTGACTAAATACATTTGCGCCACTCAGACTAATAATATTGTTTTGTATACCCAAGTGGCCATTTATGCTTTAATATATTCAGGGTGAGTAAACGGCAATAGTGTGGGCAGAAGTACATTTATTTAATTTTTTTTTGGGCAGCACTGTGAAAAAGTGGGTAGGCGGGCTATTGTCCGCGTGAGCTTTTGCAGAATACATTTTGCCATGTCCTGTTCCAGCGATTCATGGAGCTATTGTTCTGTGTCACATTACTTCTGAAGGCAATGTGGACACTGTTTGAACTATTCCAGTTCCAGCGCCTTTGACAGTCCAACATGTGCACACTAACGTGCAAATAATTTTCCCACAGTGCACAAACTGCCGCCATGGTCTGTACTCTGAAAATTGTATCTCGCTCACTCGCTCACACAAAGACGTTAAGTAAGGACGTTTAGTGGGACGTGTGCATTACGCGCCATGGGTTTGTGCGGTTTCATGCTTGTTCGCTCACGTTTTGTGCCTGTGTGTTTGTTCCTTTCTCTGCAATCTGGCCGTCTGCGTCAGTTTCAGTGTCGTTTTGTTAATTGCTCGTTATTCAATTAGTGTCTTGTGGCTTTGCCCCTCACCTTATGCATCCCATGGGTGCTCCTTGTTGTTAATTGTAGTTTGGGTGCATGTACTATCCTGTCTTTCATCGTCCCCTTCACCAGCTTGTCGACTAGCCTTCGTGTTCAGATCTCTTTCAGTTCTTCAGGGTTTATTCCCTCCCAGTTCCTGTGCCTTCTTCCGCTCATTCTTCGTGCCGACTGTTTCGCTCGTTGTTGTCTCCGCTGTTCTAAACGCTCCGTTTGTAATCATACGAGACCCGCTCTACCAGCACTTTGCCCCCCTTCCTTCTGGCCGTAGGATTAGGTTCGCTTTATGTAGGAAGGCCCACTTGAGCAAAAGCCTTGTTCCAACAGCTATACAAGCCGTAAACAAATAATCAGTTATTTTCTGTCATTTGTTCGTGGTATGTTAAATATGTCTGTCTCTGCTTCATGTAAAATTGTAAATTATGTGCCTGTTTTGTTCATATCATGTGTGTTATTGGTTTCTCTTAGAGTTTATTTTATGTAACCTTGTCCTGTATGCTGTGGCTTTGTGTGTATGTTTCTATGCACCTACTTGGGAAAAAAAAATTCCTCATTCAGGACAAATAAACTATCTGTCTGTCTGTCTGTATGTATGTCTGTCTATCTATCTATCTGCACTCAAAAAAATGAAAACCAATGAAATGTTAGATTCACTTAATAATGTTATGTCAACTGGTTCCACAAAACTGAGTGAAGTACATTCCACTCAATGCAATTAATTAAACTGGCCAAAAATGTTAGAAGTCAAATAAAGGTTACGCAAAGCTATTGCGTGGAACCAGTTGACATAACATTACTAAGCAAATCTAACATTTCATAGGGTTTCATTTTTTTGAGTGTGTCTATCTATCTATTCTAACCTAACTTTTTTGTAACGTTCACAAACCAATTCCAAATCATTGTTTTAAATGCAAAGATGCAACTAATGCTTTTTGCCTGCTGATTTACCTGGGGCTATGCACCTAACAGGCCAGCTGAAGCAAGGTATCTCTGTTTTACTTCACCTTCAGTGTAAGTTCTTTCTTTCTTTCTAAATATCACTAATGGCTGTGTGCGCCTTCTGTACAAAAAACAACAAATATCAGGCACCGAAAGACCATTGGTTCAAAGAAGCAGAAGCATTTATTTTGTTTAGGTTCAATTCTGGGTCATAAGGAGGCATAATGCATTCACTTGAGAAAAAAAATTCTGCTCTGCTTTTGACTAACGAGGTAATAATTCCAGAATTCTGAGATTATTATCTAGTTAATTCATGATAGCAAAGCAAAATTATCTCACCATTCTGAGATGATTATCTTGTTGATTCATAAAAGCAGAGCAAATTTTTTTTTTCTCAAGTGAACGCATTATGTTTCTGTAGGGTCACTACCCCTTATAATTGTTTAAAAAAAGACCTCAAAATGCATTAAAGCAACTGTCTAAATAGCATCCATGGAACTGTTGGCAACATTCTGGCACTTCTAGTCCATGATTGCCCCGTCCCAATTTTTTATTTGGAATGTACTGCAGGCCTAAAATTTAGAATGAATTTACATTTAACAAAAAACTATGGTTGATACAGTATAAATATATAAGAGAAGTTGCACAGTTCTAAATTTAATACAGGTCAAAGATTATTTACAAACTTCTGCTTTCTTTTTTACTTTCATTTTGCATACCGTCTGGACTGTTTCAGAAATGTAGTTGTTCGTACTTTACACCTCCATGCACCTTTTGGCCTTTTCAGCTAGTACGCCATTCTCCCTCAGAGTCACAACTGCACCCCAATATCTTAGTGTGATATTTACACAATGTGAACAAAGTTCTTGATTAGACAAGGTCTTTTGAAAAGTAAACAGAAAAGGCTCTCAACTCAGTGCACAATACAGCATGTAGCTCAATAGCGCTCACACTGTGTTCCTTCTAGACTGTTCTTCTAAATGAAATGTAAACTTAGCCATTGTGGAGGAATAGGCTTTCTTCTACCCTCTTACTGTCAACATTCCAAATGTCTCATTAAAACCGCTGCCGCTGCACCCAAGCTAAGCGGCAACAAACCCCTGACGCTGAAGTAATTAAATTTCTCTCCAACTTGCCAGTCATCTGGAAAACTCTCCAGCGGACTGCGATTGCCACACATCTAAGGCTCACAAGCAGCACATGTCTCAGGGTGCATTTTGAGTAGGTTTCAAATGTTATGTCGTTATTTTATGAAGCCATTTATACCATTCATGCAACAGCAAATTTATCTATGCTCTCACAAATTCAAATATGTGTGGACTACTCTAAATTGAAAACTTATTGGAGAGAGGGAATACTGGGCGTAGGGTCTAAAATCCTGAATGAAGAGAAGGTAGGCCAGGCGTAGGGTTTGAATCCTGATTGGAAAGAGTGTGGACCAGGTGGAGGGTTTGAATCCTGAGTGGAGAGAGGGTAGGCCAGTCATAGGGTTTGAAGCTTGATTGATGAGTGGGTAGGCCAGGCATAGGGTTTGAATCTGGATTGGAGAGGGTGTAGGCCAGGTGTAGGGTTTGAAGCCTGATTGGAGCAAGGGTAGGCCAGGCTTAGGGTTTGAGGCCTGATTGGAGAGAGTGTAGTCCAGGCGTAGTATTTAAAGCCTGATTGGAAAGAACGTATGTCAGTTCTAGGGTTTGAAGCCTGATTGGAGAGAGGGTGGGCCATGCATAGGGTTTGAATCCTGATTGGAGAGAGGGTAGGCCAGGGGTAGGTTTTGAATTCTGATAGGAGAAAGGGTAGGCCAGGTGTAGGGTTTTAATCCTGATTGGATAGAGGGTAGGTCAGGCATAGGTTTTGAAGCTTGATTGATGAGTGGGTAGGCCAGGCATAGGGTTTGAATCTGGATTGGAGAGAGTGTAGGCCAGGTGTAGGGTTTGAAACCTGACTGGTGTGAGGGTAGGGCAGGTGTAGGGTTTGACACATTACTGAGAGGTAGCGTAAGGTGCCTGTCTGGTTTGAAGCCTGATTGGAGAGAGTGTAGGACAGGCGTAGAGTTTGAATCCTGATTGGAGAAAGGGTAGGCCAGGTGTAGGGTTTGAATCCTGATAGGATAGAGGGTAGGCCAGGCATAGGTTTTGAAGCTTGATTGGAGAGAGTGTAGGCCAGGTGTAGGGTTTGAAACCTGACAAGGGTTTGACACATTACTGAGAGGTAGCGTAAGGTGTTCGTCTGGTTTGAAGCCTGATTGAAGAGAATGTAGGACAGGCATAGAGTTTAAAGCCTGATTGGAGCAAGGGTAGGCCAGGCTTAGGGTTTGAAGCCTGACTGGAGAGAGTGTAGGCCAGGCGTAGGGTTTCAAGCCTGACTGGAAAGAGTATATGTCAGTTATAGGGTTTGAAGCCTGATTGGAGAGAGTGTAGGTCAGGTGTAGGGCTTGAATCCTGATTGGAGAGAGGGTAGGCCAGGGGTAGGTTTTGAAGTCTGATTGGAGAAGGGGTACGCCAGGTGTAGGGTTTGAATCCTGCTTGAGAGAGTGTAGGCCAAGCATAGGGTTTGAAGCCTGATTGGAGAGAGTATAGGTTAGGTGTAGGGTTTGAAGCCTGATTGGTGAATGGGTAGGCCAGACGTGGGGCTTGAATATTGATTTGAGAGAGTGTTGGCCAGGCGTAGGGTTTGAAGCCTGATTGGAGAAAGGGCAGGCCAGGTGTAGAGCTTGAATCCTGCTTGAGAGAGTGTAGACCAGGCATAGGGTTTGAAGGCTGATTGGAGAAAGGGTAGGCCAGATATAGGGCTTGAATACTGATTGGAGAGAGTCAGTGGCGGGCGGTGGACGGAGAACAAGGAGGGCGATAAACATGTCTTTAAACTGCTTATTAGTATTGATCTGTTTTCAGTCAATTTCCCTGGTAAAAGACACTTGAACTCTCCCCTCTCAGGTGCAGCTAACTGTCTTCGTTAAGACGAGAAATCAAACGCATCGGTTGAACGCAAAAAAAAGCGCATTTCAATCTTTTTCAATTAAACAATCATTATGCACAGGTTTGACGACTTGCTTAGGATGTGACAAAATATAACGCAGAAAATCCACAGTGGTTTTTTCGTGAAGAGTTGCCTATTAAGGCATGTGAATTAAACATTTTATAGAATTTATTATTCACTCACCTAAACATTTCATTATAATGGAAACTAACATGTTGACCAAGAACAATGATTGAAATCGGGTCGCTAATCTCATCCGTTTCAAGGGATGTTTTCTGCCCCCTCGGTTTTCCGTCCACCGCCCGCCACTGGAGAGAGTGTAGGCCAGGCGTAGGGTTTGAAGCCTGATTGGAGAGAGTGTAGGCCAGGCGTAGGGTTTGACGCAGGCCTGAGAGGTAATGTCAGGTGCGGGTCTGGTTTGAAGCCTGAATGGGTCTAAAATAGAGCAGCTCTATTGCTGCCTTGAAAGGTGGAACTGAGCTTCTGAATCTGGATCATACAGATTTGAAGGAAGAGCAAGATTCTGCAAACACTGGAGACTAAGAAGATGATGTGTAGATCTACTGTCACAGCAACACCTACACCTTCCAAATCTAATATATTTAACCCCAGTTCAATTTTCATACAACCATCTGAAAAACAAATGTGATGTAGAAACAAACAGAACATTAATTAATTCTGCTTTAATTGAACCTTACTGAAGGCTTAACAGCATGTTTTTGTACGGATGAGGAATAATATTTTAACGAGCACAAACCACTGACTTGAATTCAGAATCAAAGTGACACTATAGTTAACTCCTGGATAAGATGTTTCTGAATTAGGGTCCGGTCATCCAAAGTGTTTCCTCTAGGATTTTGTTCAGCAGCGGGGGCAGGCTCTTCGGGGAGCCGTGGCGGCGTAAACAAATGACACTTGACTCCAGATTTTACTTTTACAAACTATTTATTGAATGGCCAGTTGAAAATGGCTTTTTAAAGGCTGAATGTAAAAATACTAAATAAGTAAAACAATAAAATTAAATATTGATCATTGCTCTTACAATGGAAATACACTGAATTTATTTATTATTTTATTTTTTATTTAACAGAAATATTGACATGTATATTATGCAAAAAAATAAGAAAGGAAAAAAAGGGTCATCAACAGTCACCATTCTCAGTGTGGTCGAGCCATGAGTGGAACCGGCTATTTTTTTCAACCCATTTAGGGTCCCAGCCTGATAGCCTGTGCCTCCCTTTAGGTTTTTCTCCTCTACTCTCTTCTCTCTCTCCTGCACCATCACTTTGCTCTCCTCCTGTACTCTGCTCTCCTTCACTTTGTTCCACTGCTCCTCCCTGTCTAATTTTACTTGTCTCATACGATTACAGAAAACATTAACGTTGGATAATTTACACTCACATCACATCTGATTACAAATGTGAACACATTTTTTTACCTAACAATCATCATTTATGAGTTAGTAAAAGGCTAATGATACCTCACTAGCGTCATCTTCATCAGGTGTCTTTCTCTTCTTAGAGAAATATTTGAACAAGCTCATCTGAAAATGCAGTCAGCAGTTACATCACGGCATGTAAATATCAGCTTAATGCCAGTGACGGTCCGTCGGCAGAAACACAGGGCCAGCAATAACCTCACCTTTCACTTCTTAATGACAGACACCTCTCGCAGTTTACCTCCCCGATTAGAAACAGTTGCTCAGACTGATTGGAGGAACCGACGAGAATCCAATTTATTTTTGAAAGCCTTGTTATACATTGCGCTACGAAATTATACGGCGTTTACTTCCGCACATCAATGACTACGGAAAATATCAATAGCCTACGTCTTTATAATTTGTGGATTTGCGTAAATTAGTTCGCGAGGTTCACTGAGCAATAAGCCATGAAAATCCGTTCTATAGTCTGAATGTAGTGACAGCTAAAGGGCGTTGTTAGGTAGGATGCACAGCTGAGTGATAATTGCTGCGAAGTCAGCGAAAGTTTCGGATTTTTTGAAGATTGTCATCCTTGCGGAGTCACATCAATTATATCAACATAGCCAATAGGTAATCGCTTTGTCATTAGCATTTCTTAATCATTACGTGTCACGCATTGGTGGTGGCTGTTCAGTTAATTAACTGTTTGATTGTTAATCAGGCAAACCTGGTCGCAAACAGTTTAAGAGCAATTATGCGGCAAAGGGTGATGTTACTGAAGGCCTTCCTGACATCTGACGGCACGCCACTGCAAATGCTGTCAATTAACTTACTCACGTTAGCGACACTGAGTTGGAACCGGGCCCAATTAACTAAAGCTACCGATATGTTACGAAACGTTATCTGGCCATCAATATTTTGCGAATGTCTATTTCACTTGTAAAATCTATTATGAGTTATCTTAAGCTAATAAGTCTACCTTTTCTCCGGTACGTCGCTGCCCTATTTTCCAGGAGGACACTCCTCTGACTCTCTGACCTGGTGCCTGGGTGGGTGACGTGTGACACTTTCAAGGCCGCGCTCTCGCGAGTAATTAAAGTCGTATTAACTGCCCCCCCCCCCCCCCACCCACCCACCCCAGAGAGTAGATAATAAGCAAGATAGTTATCTGTAGTTTACCTTAGTACTCGCGAGTACCCGACCCAGTGCAGGACTCTGCTGTGAAGGTGGAGACATGCGGCGGTGATGTATTGGCGACGATTAAAAAAAAAAAGAAGAAGAAATTTAAAGGAGCGGCGGCTGGGATTTAGGAATGGCGGCCCGTCACTCCTAAGTGAATGTAGAGGAAACACTGATCCATGTCGAGGTCATATTAATCTCACCGCCCGTGGTGATGCTAACGGCAAATTGATTGATTGATTCATGAGTGACGTTAAAGTCTCATCACAACACTCCTTCCTAAGCTCCGCTTATCCAGGATTAAAAAGGGCAGAATCCTTTGTATAAAATTAAGCCTCCATTCGTGAATAATATGGGGCTGATAAGCGTTCGTAATAAAGAGACCTACAAAGAAATGCGAGCTATGATTAATCCTTGATGATTTGTTTGAACTATAATCTGATAAGTACCCCTAAAAATCAACAGATAAAGTTGCGTGAACTTCAGTGCCAATTAATGGCCCAGTAGAAGAATTCAGATGCGCATTTTAAAGGTGCCGTGGAGGGACAATAATTAGCTGCTGAAGGACACGAATGAGAAACAGGATGACATGTGGCATTTGCTGACCGCGCTACGATACCTGAACTGCTTTGTGATGAATCCCTTGAGATTAGGGGTGTGGGCTGTTTCTTGATTAGATCTCATTGGCAATGTTCTCTTGTCCGTCCCCTGTACCGAATGCGCGAATTAATCACCATCACTCAGAGTAGCGTAGCACATCTGCTCTCACAGTCGAACAATTCAATAATTTAATTCACTGAACTTTTCTGCGACCAATCTCGAGGGTGGACTTTGACTAAATATGGCACAGCTGTGTTAGGTGAAATTTTTCGGAGCAGGGCCGAAACACGAGAATGTAATTTCAGTAATCATGGGAGTTCTGATTCCTTTGTAGGTGATGCGGCCCAAAAAATAAGTGGGAAAGGCAACGCACGCTGTGTAATAGCCTGGCCTCGGTGCCAAAACCTGTAGATGTGAAACAGAAATCAGCATTCTTAATCATGCCCGCCATCTGCTGCTAATTCATAGATACTACAATACTACAGGGCTGAAAAATAAAGGTCTCCAATGTCTCGCCACTTTTTTTTTTTTTTTTTTTTTTTTTGACAAGGAACAGAAAAAAAGCTATGGGAGAGCCGCCACAATTGTAACGTGTTTCACTTTTCACTCTATTACGAACAGATCGTTTTACCTACATATGGAATATTTTCAGGCAAAGCACCAACACGTCTGCTATTATAAACCACTTAAAGTTTTTCAATTGATAAAACAGGCCTTGAGTAATATAACTGAAAGCGGACTCTGTCCGGTGTTACAACTGAAGCGCGTTTGAGTCTTAATTGTAACCGCAGGAGTAACAATTGTAACACTGCTAAAAAGTAGCATTAAACTCATCGTTTTCAGGTCAAATCAAGTATATTTCATTCAGGCAACTGTTTAACATTTCTTTAACACCAATAATGTGAAAAGAATGTCCTATCAAAAATATTGTATATTATTAAAACTTACCAGATACATTTGTGTGAGTTCCTTGATGGGAAAATGCATTGATTGTGCCTACAAAGTTAGCAACTTTGACTGATGGAGTTGTAAAAATGTTATACAACCCAAATTTGATTTAGAATATAATTGAATGACAGCTGACTGAACACAGAATATTGGCAAATATGACACATGAGTTTTGTAAAAGTCCCATTCATACCTGCACTGGAACCCCTGCAGGGTCAATTATGTAGCAACACCCCAAATCACTTTTTTTTTTTTTTTTTTACAGTCTATGCTATAGAAAAACAGTCTATTTATGTTTTAAAGTTTTATTGCAAAAATCCAAAATAGGCTACAATAACATTTGCCTACAGACAGAACCAAGTAGGTTAGCTTATTAAATTTCAAGGTAGGACTAAGCCTACATCTCAGTGCAAAGAACATTATAATATGTGCCATTCAGCATTTAGAGTATTTTTTAAAATGTGCATTTTTGTGGGGACATTCTGTGAAACAAACAAAAAAGCAAACAAGGACAAAATTATTCGAGCTGTGCTTGCAAATGTCTGCCGTTATCTCAAATGTAGCGTGTTACAACTGCACAGCTCGGCGCACCGTTCATTTGGCGTTGTTTACAGAACAGACCTAACAATCATAATGTGTTAAAACGATGCAAACTAGTAACAAACATATACATACAGACACCCAAGTGGATTTTAGGTCTGTAACATTAAAGAAAAAATCTGTAGTCAAAAAATACTGTGGGAGTGAATTTTTACTCACTTTGTGGAAAACCAACTTCTCTGCCGATATCTCCCTGCAGCATAGATGAAAAGACTTGCAACTTCCAGGGCACGTGTATTACAGTACTCATCACATGCTGACGTGATGACATCACGACCGCATTGACCAATCAAGAGAAAACGTGCACGTTACAATTGTGACGCGTTACAATCAAGGCGGCTCTGCCCTACTTTTTTAATTCTCTCACTCTCTCTCTCTTTTTTTTAGAAGATAGAAGAAAGGTACCACAAGGCTCAAAAATATAATTCAATTTTATATATTTCTAGCACATTATGTTACTAGGCCCATTTCTGTGTATCTCTTGCTTAAACCTCTGGGATTTAAACTTGTATGTTGGTTGCTGTACTCAAGGGGTCTCTATAGGCATAATGTGCTGTATAACAAAACAACGTTATTACAGACTTGAGTGGCTGTGACAGGTAAAAATATGAATAACTCAGGGATCTTATTTCAAAAAATTTGTGTGGGTTTCATTCTCAGATATTTTGTACGCTCAAAAAAAAAGAGTGTCCTGTGGTAAATAATATACAAGTTATGAAATTGTAGGTAAGCCAAATGACCTGTAATTTTTACCTAATTAGTCGGAATTAACTTGCAATTTTCCATGCGAGCACAACCCAAATAATTTTGTGTGATTTTTAAAGTTTTGTTTGTTTTAATAATTCGGAAAACCGCAATGAAAGCAACTTGCACATCTTTTCAGTCTTTCACATCGCTGTGGAGGAATTGTGGCCCACTCTTCTTTGCAGAATTGTTTTAATTCAGCCACATTGGAGGGTTTTCGAGCATGAACGGCCTGTTCAAGGTCATGCCACAGCATCTCAATCAGATTTAAGTCCGGACTTTGACTAGACCACTCTAAAAGCTTCATTTAGTTTTTTAAAGCCATTCAGAGGTGGACTTGCTGGTGTGTTTCGGATCATTGTCCTGCTGCATAACCCAAGTGCGCTTGAGCTTGAGGTCGCAAACTGATGGTCGAACATTCTCCTTCAGGATTTCTGGTAGAGAGCAGAATTCATGGTTCCATCAATTACGGCAAGTCGCCCAGGTCCTGAAGCAGCAAAGCAGCCCCAGACCATCACACTACCACCACCATGTTTGACTTTTGGTATGATGTTCTTCTTATGAAATGATATGTTAGTTTTATGCCTGATGTAACGGGATGCACACCTTCCAAAAAGTTCAACTTTTGTCTCATCAGTCCACAGAACATTTTACCAAAAGTCTTGGGGATCATCAAAGATGTTTTTGGCAAATATGAGACGAGCCTTTGTGTTCGTTTTGGTCAGCAGCGGTTTCGCCTTGGAACTCTCCCATGGATGCCATTTTTGCCCAGTCTCTTTCTTATTGTTGATACATGAGCATTGACTTTAACCGAGGCAAGTGAGGCCTGCAGTTCTTCAGATGTGTTCTGGGTTCTTTTGTGACCTCCTGGCTGAGTCGTCGATGCGCTCTTGGAGTAATTTTGGTAGGCCGGCCACTCTTGGGAAGATTCACCACTGTTCCAAGTTTTCTTTGTAGGCTTTGTAACTCTTTTCAGTCTGATAGATGTCAATGACTTTGTTTCTCATCTGTTCTTGAATTTCTTCAGATTGTGGCATGACATGTTGCTTTTTGAGATCTTTTAGCCGACTTTACTTTGTCAGACAGGTTCGATTTAAGTGATTTCTTGATTCAACAGGTCTGGCAGTAATCAGGCCTGGGTTTGGCTAGTGAAATTAAACTAAAAGAAATTGTAGTCAATCACAGTTAGTTCATGATTTAACAAGGGGTGGGGGGTGGGGGGGTGCAATCACACATAGGGCCAGGTAGGTTTGGATAGCTTTTTTTCCCTTAATAAATGAAATCATCATTTAAAAACTGCACTTTGTATTTACTCGGGTTATCTTTGTCTAATATTAAATCTGAAACATTTAAGTGTGACAAATATGCAAAAAAAGAAATCAGGAAGGGGGCAAATACTTTTTCACAGCACTGTACATAAGAAAAGGTAGTCATGTTCTCATATTTTGGGCATGAGTTCTGGATATTCCCAAGTTTTAAGAAGGAAAGATAAAAGTAACTGATGATTTGATTCTCAGGGACCTCACAAATTCCTCATCAGGGGGTCCTGGCTGAGGGAGTGAGGGAATTTATCAGAAGGTGGGGTTTACCTGGCAGCGCCTTGCTTTGAAGCACTGGTGATACTAATCTGGAGCGTCCTTCATATACATTGTTCCACAGATGCAACAATTAGCAGGAATCAGACCTGTTCCCCAATACAGGGAACAGCATAGTGAGGATAAGGCTGGAATAGGCTATACACGTTACAAAATGGAGTTGAGAAAACACACTGTAAGCCTCCAGATAGGGATAGTAAGCACTGCATTTTTAAATCAGTAAAGAATAAATATGACATCTGCTGAGTGAGCTTTCCAACCAACTTTGCAGGGATCCTGCCTACACAAAACTGTAGACAGCACTGAACATCTTTATTTTGCAGAAACTAATTACAAGAGCTAATTAAAATGTGGTTTGGTGCACTGAACAAATCTGGGCTTGTCATTAGTGTCAGACAGTCACAACATTTCTTTGCTGTGTTTTGCACCGTATTCTTGAGAGAAATGTAGCACCCTGATAAATGAGCCAAGAAATTGATGTGGATTTGCATAAAAGTAATCATCTTTACCAGAGACTTTGGAGGTTAATGCAATTGCGCTCATACATATTATGTCTTGTAACATAAATTGTGCAACATGGCAAGGCCATATTCATACACTATGAATATACAAGCTAGAAGACAGTGTCTTCAAAACACTGAGTTATTCATATACAGGGTGCTCCAGAATTATTGCCACTCGAGTGAAAATGCAATAAAATACCATGTATAAAAGAATAAATGGTAAATTTAGAATGATAAGTTCAAAATGCCCAAATGAGACAACTACTTTAGTTTTTTTAATGTTTCAATGAAACCAACCAAAACTTTTTGTTCATTGAATTCAAAATACATTTCCTCTAGATTGTGTACAGTATTTGGTGAAACCGCATATTGTGAGGATAGCTGCATGGGGTCTTTTCCTGTACTGTTTGTCAAGGTTAGTGCACATATTTAGAGGGATTTTTGACCACTGCTCTTTGTAGATCTTTTCAAGATCAGTCACATTCTTGCCCTGGTCATCTCAGCCCACAGGTTTTTGATCACATTGAAGTCTGATGACTGAGATGGCAATTGTAAAACATTTATCTTGCTGTCCCAGAGCCAGTTTTGTGTGGATTGTGGGATGTACGTTCCGCGAAGATGAACAAGGCTCTTAGCTAAGTGGCTACATTGGACTTTAAGGCTAAAAACATGGTTAAAAGATGTCTTTTCGAGTCAAATCTAAATGGCAGGGCTTACGGACACTTGAATTACGCCACACAAGCAGTATGGAGGCATTTTATGTTTTTTTAATATTGTTTTTACGCTTGAAAGCGTGGCCACCAATGACTTTAGTTGATTTGGATTTGTCTTCAATGCTGTTTTTCTTTGTCGCTCCAAAAGTGTTTTGAGGATGAAAGAAATTCACAGACCCCTCGATCAGCCTTGGGCTGAGTAGATGATGAGTGAATTTTCATTTTTAGAAAACTATCCCTTTAATAACTTAGGCAATCTTCTGATGTATGCCATACAATCATAAGATACGCCATAAACTCTGTGCACAGTTGTCAACAGCTTTTTTAACAAAGTTGATATATAATTGACACTGCCACTCTGTACACTGTTCTTTAATATTTTTCATGGCAAATATTTGGTTTATGCAGCCTTTTCCTTTTCTGAAACCAGCTTGCTCATTTCTTAGAAGTTGGTTGACTGTGATTAAGATTTGCTGTATAATGATCTTGGGCAGTATTCAGCTTGGGATGGACAAAAGGGTAATTGAAGACCTGGGTGCAAGAAGTACTTAAGTCACATTTTCCAAAAAATGAGCTGACACTATTACCATAAAGTAGAGTGTCATGTGCATCATTCATAGCCAAAAAATTCCAAATATAAGTACTCAAGTCCTCAGTACTGATATACGGCCTTCCCTGAATCTACTGAATTTTTGTGCAAGAAATACTCAAGTCCTTGACGTCATCAGGAACAAGTGCCTAAGTCCATGACTGTCCAATCATCTGCTAGTATGTGTCATGTGACAAGCGTAGCAAAAATGACTGTTTGGCAATCAGAAAATGATTGAAACGGCATTTGTGTGGTAAAAGTACCGAAGTCCATGCATTTTATGGCAATAAGTACCGAAGTCCAGGCATTTTATGGTAAGAAGTACCAAAGTCCGAAACTGATTTTCTTGTTTTTTTCGTAATAAAGCATTATTTTTCCACAAAAACGTGTCTCTCTACTTTGTATAACCCCTGGGACTAGCAGCAGGCGCCACTGAATGTTATCTTTTAAAAAAAGTATCTGCAGCATGTTTTCAAAACTTTGACCCTTAATATCTCAAAAGTGTTATTTTGTGACTAAAGTACTTCTTGCACCCAGGTCTTCAATTCCTCACCTGTTCTTGCGATCATTCAGGCTCCTTTCTCCGGTATCTTGACGATGATGCTTTTAGCCCAGTCAACAGGAAATCTGTTTTGTTTCCAGATTGTTTTGAAAAGTAGTTCAAGTGCTGTGGCTGTTACTTGTGGGCTTGCTCTGAACAGTTCTGCTGTTAGATTGCCCTTTCCCAGTGCCTCATTGTACTTCAAGCACATGATCGCATCCATTATTATTTTCCTTTCTGGTGGGACTAATTTATGTTCAGGTCTGTTTTGACCTCTTCTATATCTGGCTCTTGTCTGGTGGTGGGCAATGGAGAACTTCCTGGAAGTGTTCTGCTCAATGTTTGATTTGTATTTCCTCTGATGAGATGATTCTCTTGTTTGTCCTCAACAGGAACCTTTCTATTACCTTCATATTTCCCACTGATCTTTTGGTAATTTTGTTCAACATGCCTTGCTTGCCTTTACTGGCAGGCTTTTTGGCTTATTTGCAAGTTCACTGATGTAGGCTTTCATCTGCTCCTGCCTTTCTCATGTTCTTGTCAGTCTCTCTGCACAGCCGTTTATAACATTCTTGCAGTCTTCCTGACTCTGCACTCAGGAGCTTTTTCTTCTGTGCGCGTCTTTCCCCATGCAGTCACTCTCCATGTTTCTGGTGTTATCCACTCCTTCTTGTTTTCTGACCCTTTGAACCCCAAGCACCTTGAACTGCAGATGGACCTAATGATGCCACTTCCACTGATTGGTATCATCTTCATCTCCCTAAGGATCTTCAGCACTTTCTAGAGGTTGGAATCTATTTTTCAGCTGAGTGATAAATGCATTCTTCACTTTTTGGTCTTTCAGTTTTACAGTGTCATATCTTTTCTTCCGGTGTGTTTTCTTGCTCGTACTTTGTAGCTTTAGCTTTACTTCAGCAAACACGAGGTGGTGTTCGCTTCCTACATCAGCTCCTCTCCTAGCTTTGACATCCAGTAAAGATCTTTTCCATAAGCTGTTGATCATGATGTTCAACGTGGTTCTTATCTCTACCATTAGAGGAATTCCAGGTATATCTGCATGTATTCTGACTGGGAAAGACTGTACCTCCAATTACCAAACTATATGCAGCACATAGTTCCAGGTGGCACTCTCCATTGTTATTGACAGTACCTCACCTTCTTTGCCCTTTGTTCTGCTGCTGTTGGTGTGGGCACTTCCAGCCTCTGCATTAAAGGAGGAGACTGCACTTCAGCAAAGTATATTTCAGTGGAAAGTAGTATTCTTGAAGTGTCTAAAACGCATATTTTCATTTGATAATAATCCAGTGCGACCCATTTTTATACCAGTGAGTCTTCAAATTGGCTTCAATATCAGGGGGCAGACATTTTTACCTTGGGAATCTTCTGAATTCGAATTTGATCTTCGGAAACCTCACCTTTAGAAAATGCTTAATAACCTAAACCTCTCGCAGTTTACATCTCCCAATTATTCACAGTTGCTCAGACTAATTGGTAAAAATGATGACAGTCTAATTTACTTTTGATAGCATTGTTATGCATTGCACCACAAAATTATGAGGCGTCTTCTTCTGCGCATGAATGATGACGTAAAATATCAATATGTCTTTATAATTTCAGCGCTTTTGTTGCTCGTTATGCAGCACAGATTTGCGCAAATTAGTTTGCGAGGCTGCGAGAATCCGTTCTTTATTCTGAATGTTGTCACGGCTAAAGGCAAGTTGTAAGGCGCTGTAAGGCAAGTTGCACAGCTATGTGACAATCCAAAGGATGGCGAAAATAAATGCTGCAAAGTCAGTGAAAGTTTTGGGTTTACAATGCCATATCAATTATATAAATGTAGGCAATAGGAATTCACCTTTCATTACCATTTCTAATTATAGGTCATGCATTGGTTTTGGTCGCTCAGTTGATAAATTGTTTGATTGTTAATCAGACCAGCTTAAATAAAAACAGCTTGCGGCCAGCCAAGCTGTAAAGGCAGAGCTTACTGAAGGCCTTCTGAACAACTCCATGGCCCGGATGAAAGGAAAGAGAACAACTGACGTCATGAAAGAGAATAACTGACGCACAAGCACTGCTGCACTGGTGTTTGATTGGATAAAGCGTTCGAAATGCACACTCACCCACTATATAGGGCACTATGTAGTGAATGTTCAACATTGAAAACAATATAGAGAGTGAGTGAGCGAGTGGACAAGTGTGCATTCCGAACGCAGCCTTAGATTCCCCAAGTAAAAATGTCTGCCCCCTGATATTGACGCCAATTTGAAGGCTTGCCGGTTTAAAAATGCATCGCACTGGATCATTACCAAATTGAATTTTATAAAACTATGCGTTTTAGACACTTCAAGAATTCTACTTTCCGCTGAAATATACTTTGCAGAGGTGCAGTCTCCTTATTTAAAGTTTCAGGTCACACTTTAGACAAAGTGTTGCTCATAAAGGCTTCATACAGCATGTATAATGCCTTCATAAATGAGACATAATGTCTTTATAAATCATACATAAGCAAATGTCATGCTTTGTTAAGGGTGACGTAACTCATCCTTACACAGCATATGATGCCAGATGTGATATAACTGACAATATCACTCAGCGAGTGGCTAAATGCTGTTGAGGGCGACATTGTCAGCTAAGTGACATTGTCATTGTCACATCTGGCATCACACGCTCAAAGAGTAAGGATGTGTTATTTCACCCTTTACAAAGCATGACATTTGTTTATGTATGATTTATGAAGACATTATGTCTCATTTATGAAGGCATTATACATGCTGTATAAGGCCTTTATGAGCAACACTTCATCTGAAGTGTGACCAAGTTTCCCATTACTACGAACAAGTCATGTCCAGGCATTACCTCCGACTCTTTTATGGAGCTGATAGCGAGGGGACAGACAAAGACACCTTTTGCTAGTTGGAGCAAAGCATTGAATAAGCGTCAAATTGGTGCGTCCACCCTTCATTCCAGCTGACATCAATCCACTGTTAATGAGTTTTCATTCTAGATGGTATCTCTTCATTTATTTGTTGATATGATAGCAACTACCACGTAGTGTTGATCATCTTTTCTGCCAGAGTACAAGATTGTTTCGCTAACTAAACATTCTGTCCTATCCGATCCTGTCCAATTTCTCTCACTAGCTCCCAACATATGCAAGTTGTAACACTGGATTTCCGGCACCACCCGCCTCAATGTGCCTGTGTTGTACATGGTAAGAACGTTCCAGAATCCTATTCTTGTTCTGGTTTTTGCAATTAGGGCTTCCACCTTCCTGCCACTTTCCTCCCAGTGGCTTCCCGATGGCATTCACCATTGTCATTCATCCGAGCATCCTGAGATGGCTGTGATAGTCCTTCAGGCATGTTTGCAGTGTTATTCCTTGTTGCTGTTTCCGAAACACAGGTTTTTACAGGACAGGGTCATTAGCCCTGTGCTCAACCCCCAACTCCAGCTGACCAGCTGATCGCTCTTGATCTGACCTCTACCCTTCAACCCTTTCGGCTTGGGTGACCCTACCAGGAGAATTAATCTCCTGCCAGCATAGCTGTCCGGGTCATTAAGGTCCTCAACCCCCCCTCCCTCCCACGTCAAGGAGTCAATCTCGGAGCAGACCAAGTATAACGCAATGGTTAAAACAAGAAATGCAATACACTTTTTCAGAAACCTGTCATCCATCCATCCATTGTTTATACCGCTTCTTCCGCACTAGGTTCGTGGGAGAGCTAGAGTCCATCCCAGCTTACGGTGGGCGAAAGGCAGGGGCACACCCTGAACAGCTCACTGATCCAGGCCGCGCACACCAATCACACACCATATACTCTCACACTCATACCTAAGGGGAATTTAGCATCTCCAATTAGCCTGACATGCATGTCTTTGGACGGTAGGAGGAAAAGGAAACCAGAAACCCCCTGCCAACACGGAGAGATCGTGCAAACTGAACACAGAAAGGCTCCGGGCAAGATTCGAACCCACAACCTTCTTGCAGTGAGGCAACAGTGTTACCCACTGTGCAACCCATTTCTTTTAATTTGTAAAATTAACAAGCTGGCCGCGAGGCCCACGGTCTCCCATCGCCAAAATAAATATGTACCCTGTGACCTAAAAGGAGGTCAATTCTGTTCAAAGTGAAAGTGGATATTTTGTAAAAGACGGCAAGGAACTGGAACCATAAAATGTGACCATCAGGTTATAGAGAATGCCTCAAAACACCACAGTTAACAATTTTGAGCTTGTAAATCAAGTTTGAAAAAAATAGGTCAAGGACCAATATTTGACCTGCTAATTGCAAGGTCAAATAATAGGTCAAGGTCACTGATATTAAATAGATAACTGGTTCATAATCTAATTTTCTTATATGCAGAACATGTGGTCTGTAATCCATTTTCTTCTTATCGTGTTAACGCCACTTTTTGGACGGACGGACACGGACACACGGACGGATGGGGTGCATTCCTACGTCTCACTTTCGCCAGAGGCAAAGGGAGACAATTAAAGCTCACACATTGCGTACAGCTCCAACTCAGAAAAAGTTGGGACAGTATGGAAAATGCATAAAAAATCATAAAGCAGAGATATCTAAATTTACTTTGATATGCACTTCATTGCAGACAGTGTGAAGACGATACTTGATGTTTTGTCTGGTCAACTTCGTCTTATTTGTAAATACACGTCCATTCCAGCCATTCAGGCCTGCATTGCATTCCAAAAAAAAAGTTGCGACAGGCAACTTATGTTTAGTATGAAGCAAAAATTTTTAAATAATGATGTGATTTGAGACAGCTGATGTCAGGACGCAATTAAAATCATTTGGTACAAAAGCAGTATCCAGGAAAGGATCAGTATCCTTCAAGAGGAAGAATGGGCTGTGAATCGCAAATTTGCCAACAGCTGCATGAGAAAATCATATAAAGGTTTAGGGCCCACGGTTACTTTGACAAACTTTTCTCAGGAACTGCAATACTTATTTACATACGTACACAAATCCAAGTTAAAACTTCACCGCGCAAAAATGAAGCCTAAGGTTCACAACCGTCCTGAAGCACCATCGAATTCCTTGAGCTCGGAGGCATCTAGCATGGACCATCACAGAGTGAAAACATGTACTGTGGTCAGAGGAATCAATATTTCAGGTATTTTGCGACAAACAGATGTTGCGTGCTCCTGGCCAAATAAGCAAAGGACCATCCAGACTGTAACCAGCGATAAATCCAAAAGCCACGGGCTGTCATGGTAATGGGGCTGAGTCAATGACATCGGCAAGAGTCGGCATTTGCACTTCTGAGAAGGCACCATTAGCACTGGAGGGTACACTGAGATTTAGGATCAACATACAGTATGCTGCCTTCTAAAATGACATCTTTTCAAGGGACGCAATTGCATATTTCCAGAAGACAACACAAAACCGCCATTCTGCACACTTTACAAAAGCATGGCTGCATGAGAAGAGGGTGCAGGTGCTGGACTGGCCTGCCTGCAGTCCTGACTTGTCCCCAACAGAGAACGCGCAGCATATCTTAAAGACCTCATACTGTTGCTCACCATAGGACTTGTTTTCAGGAAGAATAGGACAAAATACAGAATTGGGTCATTCCATGCCAAATGAACCAGTTTACGGAAAGTTTGCACCACACCACAAGGAAATCTGAATTTTGCACCTGCCGGAGGCCATGCCGAAGCTTCAATACCCATGGAAGATGATGCAATACACAGGAGATCTGATGCAATACCCATGGAAGACGATGCAATACCTGGAAGATCCTAGGGAGGGAATGCAATATCATGTCAGATGTCAGATTATTTTAGGAAATGATCGAACTTGAGTTTATGAGCAGGCACTGTCTATTTAAAACTTCAAGTTGCAGAGCAAAGGGGATTATAATGGGTGTTTTACCCCAAAATGCCTATATTTGATAACATGATTAAATAGTGAAGGAGATGAGAAAACATGTTGTAATTTTGAACGAATAAAGCCATGATATATATATTTATGTAGAACAAGTTTCATTACTATGGGTAACTGCCCACATTGTGAACTGCCAATCCAAAATTGGCAAAAAAGTGACTTTATTAAGCTGGGACCCTTTTCAGGGTCTCCTAACTCCACTATTATGCCTCGGGTGCAGTATCTCCCTTGTACAGACAGACCTGTCCTCACATAGAGGGAATCCAGCACAATTTAGCCTCTGTAATGATCCTGGCCTCATTGGGGCCCTTGAAAACTGAATTTTTGATTTCCGCTCATAAAAAGTTTCATATTTGAGAGGCCAATATCTTGAAAATGAAAAGAGAGAGATCAATTTTAACAAGAAATTCGGAAAGCCTGGAAGTACTCCCAAAATAAATTTGAGCTAAATCTGAGTCGGTGACCTGGGGACCTCTGGTATACTTCATATGGAATGACCCACAAGCTGATATATGTCAAACAGCATGGTAAATAAAGATGCCTGAATTTTTCAAGAACAAGTTGGAAACACAAGATGAATTTTCGACTGTTTATTGCCCTAATATAAAAGCTGCTCCACAAATTTTCTCAGATTTTTTTTGGCGTGTCCACATGACCAAATCATGCCTTGAATTTAGGCATTTTTGGGCATTTCTTTATCATAAGCATTTTCAGATGCAAGTTACTCCTAAACTAGAGACAGGAGATGGGATTGGGTTTAAGGGGCCAGTGTGCTGGAGCTGCTGAGGATGAGGCTGCAATATGAACCCTGATTATGCAGACTTCAGTCAAGGGGACCAACTCAAAATCAAATAAAAATTTTGTTTCTGTAAAAATGGTCATTTTCAACAGCCTGTTACAGGAAAATCAAATGAGATATGCTAAATCTGACAGCAGACTCATAAATTTCAGGTAATTTTACCTACATGCACCCATAGACATTACTTTAGGAGCAATGGAAAGTGTATTTGTATCCCTTCAAAAATACTTATAAGTCATTGCCACATTCGCAAGTAACTAGACACCCCCTTCTTAAATTGGCTAATTACTCCATGAAAAATTGGTGTAGGAACCTAAGATTTGAGATTTGTCCATTTGAAAGGATGGTTAACACCCATGATTTTTTTCAAATTTTTCTGAGACGGTGCGGTACAAACTTTGGTCCAGCTGAGACGGAATGATCCAATTATTATTACACCGGAAACACGTAATCACTTATGCTCAGGAACTGAAGACACTGAGTGTTGTGAAAAGCAATGGCAGCATTACAAAGTGGTAACTGCTTTACTGTCTCAACTTTTTTTTAAATGAGCAGCAAGAATAAAAACTAAAATGCAAATATTTTGAAAAAGAAAATTAATGAGGGGAAAATCAAAATAATGTGTCATTGTATTGCTTGCAAAGTAATACATATCAAAGATAACTTAAAATTTACTGTTTCAAGTTTTCTATTTAATTGAACATGCCGTCCCAACTTTTCCTGATAAGGGGTTGCAATATGAATATAAAGAAATCAGTCATCACACAAATAAAAATTAGATCAAATCGCCTCAAAGCGGTCTTGATTGAATCAAAATCTCGCAAATTGATGTTTCAAAGTAAATGAGAGCATAGGCATTCAATAAATGCGCTGACATGAAAGATGGCACCATGAGGAGAGTAATTACTGTAGAGGAGACATCTTATCCTGGGGGCGTGTAACACCACATTACCCGAATGAGGCCTCGCTTTTCAGTCATTAGATAATGGCCTAATCTGCATCATAAAGAGCAGATCCTTATCTGAGTGATTGTTTAGCTGAAATGACTTCACAGAACATCAGTATTTCTCAAATAAAAAATTGCTGACAAAATGACAATATCAGTAATGATTTATACCATGTGTAAGTGCGCGATTTCTTTGAACTTGCTTGAAAAATGCATGCTATAGATAATGGCAATATAAGATATAAGCGCCAATGAAATTTTATTGCAGCAAGGCTGAGAATGCTTTGAATTGTTGTGAAACTTTTGCATAATGCACTGTGTTTCGAAAGAGTGCAGATTATTAGGTGACTTAAATTGTTTACGTGATGAAGAGGTTTACTTTTAAGCCGACACAACCCACATAAAATTTAAAAAAACGTCAAACAATGTGCACAAGTCTTCTCACACAGTAGGCGTAATTTGGTTTAGAATATATTCAGTTGTTATTAATATATTGGCAACAGAATACAGATTTTCATTTAGAAAGGTTTTGTCCTCACAAGTGTACCAAATGCAGGTCTTGCCAGTTCTTTATTACATAGCTAAAATATTGAAAATGTTATTTAAGTTTGTAACACACACCAAGCAACGGAGCCATTAAAAAGGTCTGTGCCATTCATTAATGCTGGCTGAGGACAGAAATAATAAGATAGACCTTGAGGGTTTGAATGCCTATGCATTATTTTTTTCATGTTTCTCCTCGAAAGAAATGGGGCAAATTTATAACTTTTTAAGGTACAAAAAGCAGTTTACTCAAGTTACGAGAGAATTCTGAGTAGGTTTTTGGATCTCTCGATATCTTGGGGAATCTGCACTGATAGAAAAAAAAAAAACAACAAAAAGATAATCAATCCCCATTGCAAAGGACCCAAATGTGAGAGCCACAAGTCAAGAAGGCTATTTCACGGTTTAGGTTTATGACGGACATAAATGCACATTTCAGAATTTCTGGATAGGTTTATAGACGGGGCAAACTCCTCATATTTGTCTACAGATTTTTAGTAGCTCAACGTACCACTTTCAGATATTACAGACTTTAAATCAATGAGTTCATGACCAAGAAAATGTTTAGTTTTACCAGTTTTGCCCTTGAAACTCCCAGTATTTCATCACAAACTGAAGACTTTTGCCAAGATCCTTTGCACTTGTCACACTTCATATCAAAATTAAAGAACTTAACCAAGTTTGTATATTAAAAGCCGCTGTTCCAAACGCAAATCGGCTCAGCTCTGAGCGCCGGGTCTGGTGTGAATTCTAAAGTGCTTCTTGAGTTTTCCTGACTCCGGGAAGCGTTTTCCGCACAGCGAGCAGCAGAAGGGTCTCTCCCCAGTGTGCGTGCGCACGTGTGCCTGCAGGTTCCCCGCCTCGGTGAAGCGCTTGCCGCAGTGCGTGCAGCGGTACGGCCGCTCCCCTGTGTGCACCCGCTGGTGTTTCTTGCAGGTGTAGGCGTCCTTGAAGCTCATGCCGCACTGAGGGCAGCGGTAGAGCCGCACCTGCGAGTGCACGCGGTAGTGGTTCTTCAGCGTGCCGTCGTTGTTGAAGCTCTTCCCGCACAGGCCGCAGCGGAAGGGCTTCTCGCCGGTGTGAATGCGCAGGTGGATCTTCAGCCGCGACTCGTGCCGGAAGTTCTTGCCGCAGTGCGGGCAGCTGTGGGACGAGCCCCGGCGGACTGTGCTCGCTGTCCCGCCAGGACGCACATTTTCCGGTTGCAGAGTGGCAGCGAATCCCTCGGCGCCTGGCGCGGCATTCCCCAGCGAGCTCCCCGTCTCCAGAGAGCGTGGGAGAGCCAGCGGTTCCAGTGAGCCGCAGTGAACCTCGCTGGGCTCCATTTTGATGCAGTCGACCCTGGAGGGAGAGCCAACCCTCGAGGGAGAGCTGGGCCCGGCGGAGGCCATGACATGGATCCGGAACAGATCTGGTGGGTCGGACGCGTCGTTCTGGTCGCTCTTCACGCGAGGAGACGTCAGGAGCGACCGAGCGCGGTCGTGTCCTGGCGCCGACAGTTGAGGATCATGTGGCTGCTCCAGTGGCACCGTGAGCCCCAGGTCATGTGACCGTTCCTTCCGCCACTCACAGAGGTCCTGCTCCTGCTCGGACACCTGAGGCTCCTCATTCTCCTTCTGAACTGAGAGCTCCTCCCTCGGGCCGCTGCTCCACTCCTGCTCGCCAAAGCGCTGCTCTGAAGGAGAGAGGGAGAGATGGTGCGCAGCGCCTGGAGAGAGAGAGAGACAGAGAGAGAGAGAGAGAGACAGAGGGGGAAGAGGAGAAAGTGAAGGAGAGTGGAGTTTCAGTTATAGCTCACCCACAGTGTGGCACTACAATAAAATTGAAAGCACTCAGAGCACATGGCCCCTGCCAACGCAATTGGAATTTTACTACCATCTAGTGGATTTTAAGATGTATGCAATTTATTCATATTATTATTAAAACTGTACATGGGTTATAATTCAAGTGTACGTTAACATTTATGAAATAAAGCATTTTGTTGAGTTTGAGCTTTCTATATTTAACTATGTGCATTGAATAAAACTAGGCTTACGCTGTTGGCGCCGACAGCAAGGGGTACATCCCCGAAATTCCCCAATCCTCGAAGTCCCCATTATTAGATTCCCCTTTACTAGACCTACAATATGAGGCAAATTTGAGGTCTGTGTAAGTAATTGTTCCAGAGATATGGTTAAAAAACTGATTTTTTCAATATATAGCGCCACCTGGTAGCAAACCTAGGAGTGCATACTTGCCCAAAATCTAATCAGATCATCCTCTCTACCATATCTACCCATATGCTAAAAATGAGAAGCCAATGTAAAGTATTTTGTGAGTTATCGCGACTAACGGCTAAAATCTGCGGATGTGGCGGCGGCAGGTGGGGTGAAACCATGATATCCCCGAAACTCGTATTTCAGGGATATAAATAATGCTTGAATATGCCTTCGATGCCATAAAATGCTGTGTGTCCACAAAAATGCCATATTTTCAAAAATTTATTTTGAGAAAATAAAGCAGAACACCATCACAAATTTTGGATATGTTAATAACAGGCATCTAATCTTTCAAAAACAGTCAATTTGATGTTGTTGGATGGCATCATTTTTTTGGTAATAAAATGTTAAAAATAGCACTTTATTTCATTTCGGGCCTTAACATTTTCTAGATTATTCATAAGAGAGGGGGCAGAATTAGAATACAAAATACACAACATACATGGGAAGCTGTATGTGCAATACTAAATCCCTGTCTCTGAAATTAGGCTTTTTACTGTCCTTCAAATATGCTACCGCAGAGCGCAGAATAAAATTTTAGAGCAAATTTAAGCACCCAGAAATATATGATATACTAAAGGGACACCTTTATAAGTCCATATTCCTGAAGTTATAGAAGCATATTTTCACCCCTGAAAATTTGAAGGACTGAGCTGAAATACTTTTCTAGATATAGCCATGTGAAAGTGGCTCCTCAGAAATCACTGCTCAAAAACAGCCAGAACTTAGTTGCAAAACTATTTTTTATGACAAAACTATTAGGAGATGAGAGCTAAAATTTTGGATTTATCCTATTAAGAGGTGTATGCACCCGCTGGAATTTTTTCGGCCAAATCAGAGATGGTCGAGTGGGAAGTTTCTCTGAAATTCGGACATTTGACAAGGAATGACCCTCAGGTAAAATTCTGGATGTACAACCCCAATTCCGAAATAGTTGGGACAAAGTGTAAATTGTGAATAAAATCAAAACGCAATGACTTTCAAATCACACCAGCCAGTATTTTATTCACAATAGCACAGAGATAACATAACAAATGTTGAAACTGAGAAATTTTACAATTTTATCCACAAAATGAGCTCATTTCAATTTTGATGGCTGCTTCTGGTCTCAAAGAAGTTGGGACAGGGGCCTGTTTACCATGGTACAGCATCCCCTCTTCTTTTTAACACAGAGTGGAGGTGTCTGGGCTTTGAGGAGACAAGTGTCTTGAGTTTAGCCATTGGAATTTGATCCCACTCTTGTTTTACAGGCTTCCAGCTGCTGGAGAGTTTTGGGTCTCCTTTGAGGGACTTTTCCTTTAATTATGCGCCAAATGTTCTCAATCGGTGAAAGATCAGGACTGCAGGCAGGCCAGTTCAGCACACGGACTCTTCTACCACGGCCATGCTGTTGTAATAGCTGCAGTTTGTGGTTTTGCATTGTCCTGCTGAAATACACAAGGTCTTCCCTGGAATAGATGTCATCTGGAGGGGAGCATATGTTGCACTCTTCGGCTTTGTCCCTTATGCACAGAGATTTTTCCAGTTTTTCTGAATCTTTTGATGATGTTATGCACTGTCGATGATGTCGACCTTCAAAGCCTTTGCAATTTGACGTTGAGGAACATTGTTTTTAAAGTATTCCACAATTTTTTTACGCAAGCCTTCACAGGTTGGAGAGCCTCTGGCCATCTTTACTTCTGAGAGGCTCAGCCTCTCTAAGACATCCCTTTAACAGCCAATCATGTTACACCCCTGATGGCAGTTAACATAATTACTTGCTAAATGTTCTTTCAGCTGATTTTCTTATATATTAATTGCTTCTTCAGCCCTTTTTTGTCTGTGTCCCAACTTTTTTGAGACCTGTATGCAGCCAGAAAATTTGAAAAATTTTATGGATAAAATTGTAAAATGACTCAGTTTCAACATTTGAAATGTTATCTATGTTCTATAGTAAATAACACATTGGCTCATGTGATCCGAAAGTCATTGCATTTTGATTTTATTCACAATTTACACTTTGTCCCAACTATTTCGGAATTGGGGTTGTATTATATATTACTACACCGGTCAAATATCAGTGAAATGTGTGTGACTTTCAAGGGTCACCTTGAATATTGTCCACTTTTTAAAATAGATTTATAAACTAACTAAAAAGGAAATTATCAGCGATACATCTGGGTGAGATAAACAAAACATACACACAAAGAAAGGAGTCTTGCTAGCCATTAGAGACCTAATCTTATGCCATTAAAGTACCATAGGGCCCGATATTCAATGAAATGGCGCCAGAAAGAGTAGCCTCTGGAAAATGGAAAAAGAGCCCTGGAAAATTAAAAAGTAGCCCCCAAAAATTTTTTAAGTATTTGGAAAAAGAGCCCTGGAAGTGAAAAAATTTATTTTTACACTGCAATTATCTATCAAGTTCCATAAGAAAGCTGTAGCTAAAACTTGGCACTTAGTTAAATCTGGATCATCTGAAGTCTCTGATATCAACCTCAGTAACAAAAGTGATAGAAACTGTTATCAATGATTTCCCCCATCAACTTTTCTCACTGAACGCATTAGTTTTATCACTGTCTTGTTAAAATTCTTTAATTTTCCTTTATAAGAATTATTCTTTTTTTAGTGTACTAGCTACCCCTGCAAGAGATAAAGTCTTACCAGATCCCATCTTCTAAGTATTGTAGTGGATTGGTAGTACCAAGAATTCTGTTAATGCAGAGCAATATTGACAAGGCAAAAGGTTGTTGTCAACCTGCGATGTCACGTGATCAGAGATGCAACGGGATAAAAAGGTTAATGCGATGTGATCACGCAGTTGTAAATCATAGAACGACCCGCCATACCCACTGAGTTAATATTACTCAGGAACTGTTCCAAGGCAGAAATATGAACTTCACTCACCCGGCCAGTCAGTGACCGTGTCTAAACCGACTTCTCGCAGCCTCCGTCTCAGATTCTCGTTTTCACGGTGCGTCCGAGCCGTCTCTTCCTGATACTCCGACACCGTGCCCTCCACCACCTCCAAAATTTCTCGCACAGCGACCATTAACCGCTCGGTAAGGTAGGCGTTTAAAAGTCCCAATTTAGTCATGTCGACACCGATTTCCCGGTAACGGTATCCGACGACAACACAGCCACTTTCTAACCTCTGACACTCCTCTTTGGTACTTGTAATGACTCTTCACGTGATACCGCAGAAATACTCTTCTTCAGCTATGAAAATTATCATCATGTATTATCACCAACCTTTTACCGCCCTCTGCTGTTTGGAGTATTGAACATATCAGAAGTCGTGATTAAAATAAGAAGTTTAATTTTTAAAAATTTAAGTGCATGTTATTATATACCTTCTGAAGTAACACCAGACCATTCGCACTTCCATGGGTAACAATGGCTGTTTAATTTGCATTCACGTCGATGTCAAGCACGGCATCATTCAAGAAAACGAAACTGCTGCTTGGATGTTGGCAATATAATAACTGCCCCCAGCATCTTTCCACTGGCTCCACATCAGATTAATCACCACTAAAGCCTCATCCTCACGACAAGCAACCTATTGCTCAGGTGTAAATTTGGTCACTATCTTTCAGAAATAGGATTATCAGCCTTCTTTTTGAGACTCCTTTTTTTTCTAGTGAGAGAAGTAAGAACACCAATGTCTTTTTAAAGTTGAGAACAGTTGACCATATGTTTTGCTTTGGGGTCAGAAATCTACAACTTTTATTGGAGAAAAATTATGTCATCAACTAATCAATCAATTGGAAATTGCTTTAATTAATCAGCTATTAGTATTATTCATTTATTGTTATTCAGTTATTCAGAATCTCATTATCATGTATGCACCATTTATACACTGAGTTAATATTCCTATAATTATACATGCTTGTTTTATCATTTTAACTGAAGTATTATTTTTATGTATTAGAATATAATTAGTATGTTTGTAAAACGAAGATGATACTGTTAGAGGAGTGCAATCTTTTTCCTGTTCTGTCCTGTTCCTGCTTCTCAGGACATGAGCTGTGTTTGGGACCGGAGACCAAGATGTGTGTGTGTTATTAGATAGGAAACTGCACCATTTAGCAGAACACACTTTAATAATATATTTGTCTCTGTAAACTTGCCACAACAATAACAGAATGGTAAGATTATGTACACATCGAAACTGCTCACTTTTGTAAAATTAGTTTGGGAGTGTATTCATTTAAAATACTTATTTCTGTGATACTGATTATAAAAGTGCATATTCTTGAAGTGGTGATCGCCAATAACCCTGATCATATGTCACATACAGAGGGTGTTATATTTACTATTGTGTGTGCACTGCATTTATACATTATATAATCTTACAGTTAGTATGCTTAGCTTATCATTCTTATGTGTGCGTTAGAATAGATATTAGCCTGTAAGAGAAGCTGAATCTTTTTTCCCTCTCCCTGAAATTATAGGCCTGCCTTGATATGTGAAGACACTTACAGCCCTGACTTGGAATGTGGAAACACCGAACTATACATGGAGATGGTTTTTGGTCAACTTCTCAGGGAGGGCAAGGTCATTCCTTAGGGCCGGACCAGTGTGTCTGTGATGTTTACTGATGTGTATCCTTGGATAGAAAACTGCTCCACTTGGCAGGATGCGGTTTAGTTATATACAGTATCGACTCCTGGAGCTCTATCCTAAAGGATGACCTGTGTGAGAGAAACAAGTCTTTGAAAGTGAATTCTGACATGTTGAAATATATACGTTGTTCTAGGAGAATTTGACAATCTGATTGTCTGCAAGATGCAGAATGTTAAACCCATGATAATGGACACCCTGTTCTGGTAGACCATCTGTTGTTCATTTTTCCATGCCTAACTGAGAACACAAAATTTGTCTGAATAAAAAAGGGAGTTAATTCCAATCCTAGGTCAGGATCCATCTGTAAGAAGCTAATTTTAATTCAGAGGAGTAGTCTGACTCCCAAACTTCCACTGAACATTTTGTAACTTCCACTGAACTTCTGGAAATTACCTCGAGTCACGAACATGACGTAAATCTTTTGTAACATTGTGTGCGCTCCCTTGTGATGTGATTTTTGGCCATAAGTGTTGAACAGGAGAAAAGATGATCACTTTTGTTTTGCGCAAAGGAAAGCTCAGCTTTATCTCTGTTTGGAATAAAGTCTATAATTATCTTGGAAGTCAGCCTCGCTCTAATCATTTCAAATCAATTTTAGAGATTTTCCACAACTCTTTGTCCACCCCTAACTTCAGTAACAGCTTATATAAGTAAGCAAGATTCTTTTCTCATCTTTTTTTCACATGAATTAAATGAACAGGATGAGAAAGCTGTGCATACTAGAAATACCAGAATGATTTATACATTTCAATGAGTGCACTCTTACTAATGAATATAACCTTGTGCCTCCTCCAGGGGATGAAGACGATCATTACTAATGAATTCTTTGTAAGAGTACCAAAGGAATCCTCAGCTATCCACAGGTCTTCGATCATTTTTTTTTTAAATCAAAAATTTCCATCTGTAAACAAGTTTCTAGGACTGCTGACTTTGAAACCAAGTTAAACTGCTATGTAGATGCTCTTTTTGAAGCAACAAAGTCAGCCAAGTCCAAAACGGCAAAATATTAAACTTCTATTCGTCTTCTTGACAAATTCTTGGTAAAAAAAAAAAATAGCAAAGATTAAACAAATGCACACCGTAGACCTTTGGTGCCACCATTTGCTTGTTAACTTTTGCTGCAGAGAACTGCCAGGGGAAAGGCTGGATACTGCCTCACTGTGAAAAGTCTGTTAATGCTTAGGAGTACAGAAGTGTATTGCAGAAAGACTTGCTTCCCACAACTGAAAAGTTATTCTCTAAAGAGGGAGCAATCAAGTGTAATTTTTATTCCATTCTTTTCCCATAAAAAGCTGTCCACATGTTTACCCACAAGCCTTAGCCACATACAGAAATGACAGGGAAAAGCAATTCCATGCGAAGTTACATTATATTTCTGTTCAATTCTCTTTAATTTCCTGACCTATGATTTATTGTCCATACCATAAAATGCTTCATGATATCCCATTTTGCATTTGGCCTAGTTTTTTGCCCAGGAGTGTATGTTGCTTTCGTAAATTGAGTTCACCCAAATAGGCCTGTTACCTTGCTGCACTTCAGCCTTTTTTCCGCGGCGGCCCTAGTGCCATCCCACCAACAGAAAAATGTAGAGCTGCCATAAAATATATATATATATATTATGTTACAGTAAAAAATTTTGTGTCTGCTATAATTTATGTGGTATCACGTATTTTTGATCCCATTAATGTTTACAGATCTGCCATCCAAAGAAATCTAGAATCGCTATGCTCTTGTATACATTTATTGTACACTTAGTTCTGTTTCTAAAGCAAATAATTAGGAAAGGGAATGTTTGAATGGCTTACCATTATTCAAAAGGCATGTGTTTAACTCAACAAAGGAATGGTTGCTGACTCACATAAATGCGACATTATTTTTGTTTGTCTTCTTTCCTTTGGTAATGGGAAAGCCTTAGTTATTGTGGCTATGTACCGCTACTCTTGCCAAGGCGCGACATCATCTCCACATCACACACTGAGCCAGTAGCCCGCTAGTGTGCCATGTGGGTTATTCATTTGCCATGTTCGTAATTAAATATTTACTTCATACTGCATCAGTGTACACTGATACTCCATGCTACTCACCGTAGTAGTACACAGTGTGGTAGCCAGTATGTGTTCCCATTGTTTGTGTACAATGCAGTCATGTGACCATCGAGCTATTAAGACCAACAATGTCACCCTGGGACATTACCTTTAACTGCATTGCACTGTGGTTTACAGTGTACCATGAAGATTGTTTACGCTGCGCACTGTCAAATTTGGTCAGTGTACCATATTATCTGGATTTCTTTGCTTATCACATGGAGTACTGTGCTGCATATCACTTGTTACTTTTGGCTGTGACCAGTAAGAAGCGAAAAATTATGAACGCAGCCATCGTGTTCTCTTGCTTGCTGCTTTATGATGTCACGGTCAAGTTAATCCACTTTACAATGACATTCAGCTAATGGTTTAATCGATTTGGAGCTTCTTATATCAGTTCAGTGGAATAGATAAAAATTAATTAAAATGTTAAATCCCGCAAGAATATTATGGGGAGAAAGTTCGGATACGTTAAAAGGGTAGCATAACATGGCCATGAGGCAAGGTAGCATGCAAAATAGACACGTAATAATGAAAACTGAGACCCTACGTTTCCTGATATTCATTAGGAGCTCTATCCTGTTGGCAGCTTCCCTCCCTATTTGTATCCACCTTGACCACTGTGTAGCATCTGACACCTTTAGCAACCAGCTACTTTAATCTTCCGTGATTAAACTTGAGGTTTTGCAGCTAGCTTTTTTCTTTGAATGACACTCAAGCCAGGTTGCAAGGTGCAGTTTGAATATGCCTGCCAAGTGTCCCTCAGGGCCCCAATCCTTGGACCTCTCCATTTTTCTGTCAATACCAAATTGTTTTGCCTAGTCATCTCCCCTCCCAACATCTTATTATTCCAATGCTGCTTTCTCTCCTTCCCACCCATCAATACATATGTCACAACATGCAACTTACCTTGTGTGAATGACATCTCAATTTGTGTGTAACATCACATGCTTATGCAAAACTTAGAAGAGCTGCTGAATTTCTCTACTTCCTTGATAACTCCTCCTGTCAGCTGGATCCATGCAGTAAACCTCGCCTACCAGGAATTGGAGTGGTGCTACATGAAGTTGTACTCTCTCCCTCGCAGAACAAAGACCATTATGGCAGTTGGTCACGTGCAAATTCTTCCTGAACAACATCCAGAAAATGAAACAATCCGTCAACACCCATCAGCCCAGATCTTTGCCTATGCACCACTTAGCTCCTGCCTGGACTACTGCAACTCCCTCCTTATCGGCCTCCGTGCCTGCGCCATTAGACGACTGCGGCTTTGTCCAAAATTCTGCTCTTTCTCTGACCAACAGTGTCTCACACCCTCAATAAACACTTCGTGAGATGAGGTGATTGGAGCAGAAGATGAGGGAGGAGACATATTTGATTGTACACACAGGATCAAAGCAAAGGTATAGAACAGGGCTCTCCAAATCCGGCCCTCGAATGCAAATACAGTCGGGTCATTCCGTATGAAATCACCCAAAATGGGGGGTGCTCCCAGCTTGATGGTTTCAGAAATGCTTCATTTGGTGATATTTTGTTGCATGTGATGAGCAAATCAAATCGCAGGTGGTTTCAAGTTGATATCTCGTTCCGTTCTCATTTTATGGGCCCCCGAAAAAGGGCGTGGGCCTATTATTAACCCTCTGGTCACAGTTTGTGACCATTTTCAAAGGGTTATAACCGATGAACTAATAAGGATACAAATTTCATTCTTTCAGGATATGTTTATTCTGTCTAATAGTCTGTAACAAACCTTTTAATATAGTGGTTAACCCTTTGAGTGCTTTGCAATTAACCCCTAAACATTGAAATTTGGTGCCGAACATGTCGATTTCAAATGAAATATTATGCAAGTATTCTTAGAATGTTCCCTTTGCCATTTACATTGTTGATAGTATACCTGATGGAGTTTCAAATGAAGGTAAAAACATCTTTCTATCTTCATCCAATTTGGAGAAACATTAACCCCTTTTCAGCTAATTACTGAAACGGTGCACTTTTTTGACCCTCATTTTGACCATGTGGGCCTGTTTTGATTTTCAAAAAGTTGGCCTCAAATGAAAGCTTATTCAAAGAACTTCAAAATGCAACACAATCAAACTTGGAACAAATACTCTGCTTGGAAAAATAAGACCCCTTTTAAGGGCTATTTTAAGGGCACATCGGCACAACTACTCTCAGTGTACGTAAATGTACAATAATGTACAGGGAATACTGAGCTCCACTCATTTATTTCTACTTTCAGTTGCATGCTCTTCGATCATTTGCAGCCTGTGTCATTTTCTTGTATTTGTTTTCCCAGTAATTTCAAGATAATTTGATAGACTAGGCAGAATTGTTACTAATGTGGATGAAACCCTTCAAACCGTACCTGCCCCTTCATGCCCTTTATTTGCGAAAAGGGAACTGGGTAACTTTAACTGCTTGAGCCTGGTTTCCTTCTCTCTTGTGTTCAAGATTTCGATCATAAATACTGCCTGTAGATGTCAGCATAAAGGTGGTAGGTGGATCCCCTTAGTAGGCCTACATGGTTTCTGAAAACAATGGCTGAACCATCATAATCTTTCGAATCTAATCCCCCATGCACTGCTGGCATTGTGAATGAGTCCCTGTCCATTTATGTACATTTACCTGTACACTGAAAGTAGTTGTGCCGATGTGCAAATAGCACTTAAAAGGGGTCTTATTTTTCCAAGTAGGAGTATTTGTTCCAAGTTTGATTGTGTTGCATTTTGAAGTTTTGTGAATAAGCTTTCATTTGAGGCCAACTTTTTGAAAAATCAAAACAGGCCCACATGGTCAAAAATGAGGGTCAAAAAGTGCACCGTTTCGGTAATCAGCTGAAAAGGGGTTAATGTTTCTCCAAATTGGATGAAAATAAAAAAATTTTTTTACCTTCATTTGAAACTCCATCAGGTATACTATCAACAATGTAAATGGCAAAGGGACATTCTAAGGATACTTGCATAATATTTCATTTGAAATCGACATGTTCGCACCAAATTTCGATGTTTAGGGTTAATTGCAAAGCACTCAAAGGGTTAACCACTATATTAAAAGGTTTGTTGCAGACTATTAGACAGAATAAACATATCCAGATAGAATGAAATTTGTATCCTAATTAGTTCATCGGTTATAACCCTTTGAAAATAGTCACAAACTGTGACCAGAGGGTTAATGTGGGCTACGCCCCCTTTTTCGGGGGCCCATAAAATGAGAACAGAACAAGATATCGACTTGAAACCACCTGTGATTTGATTTGCTCATCACATGCAACAAAATATCACCAAATGAAGCAATTCTGAAACCATCAAGCTGGGAGCACCCCCCATTTTGGGTGATTTCATACGGAATGACCCAGTCCTGGTTTTCCTTCCTTCCAGGCAATTAAGTGAACAATTAATTCACTGCTGATTGACCAGATTGTCATCTCACCTGACTCTCAGGTAAAGGAAGGGTGGAAAACCAGCAGTTCTCTGCCCTCGAGGACCGCGATTTGAGGAGCCCTGGTATAGAGCATGACACAATATGCCTTTAAAAGCAAATAAAACAAACTGAAGCAATTCCAAAGAAGCATATTCAGCAGGTAGTGTATTCTTTTTTTGAACAAGCACAGTAAAAACAATACCTTCATTGTAACAGATGAATACTGACCTTCATTAACAGCATATTTCTACTCTTATCTCCTCCTCTCTATTTTGCTTGCTAGATGCACAAGGGCCTATCTGAGTCAAATCACCCTGGCCTGACCCCAGGATGTCAAAACCCTGTTTCTTCAGGTGACGTAATGCTGAATACCCCCCATTGAAAAGAATGCAGATGCTTCAATACTGTCCATCCCTGCACACAATGATTTCTCGCCCAGTGCTATTGTCGACCCCCTTTCAAGTGATTTCTCAGATGACTCTGCAGGCTGCTAGCTACAGTGAAAGTCTTCGAACAGTGAGCGCAGCGGAAGGGTCTCTCTCCTGTGTGGACTCGCTCATGCTTCTTCAGCGTGTCCCCATTGTTGAAGCTCTTGCCACAGAGGTTGCAGCAGTACGGCCTCTCCCCGGTGTGAATCCGCAGGTGCCGCTTGAGATTTCCCACCTGCGTGAAACTCTTTTCGCACCAGGAGCAGCGGTGCGGCTTCTCCCCGGTGTGGATCCGCTGGTGGCGCCTCAGGTCCGCCGACTGAATGAAGGACTTGCCGCACCAGGTGCAAGCGTACGGCCTCTCGCCGGTGTGGATCTGCAGGTGGGTTTTGAGATTGCAGATCTGACTGAAGAACTTGCCGCACTGGAAGCAGCGGTGCGGTTTCTCGCCCCGGTAGCCGATGAAGTAACCGTCAGTCTGGATTTCAGTGATCCTTGTCCCCGTTTCCAGAGGCTCTGTGTCTTCTGGGTGTCCCGCCTGAGCACAGCCAATCTCAGAGCCGTCCAAATGTCCGACAACCCCGGCTTCACTCGTCTCCGGAACGCTGCTCACGTGTGCTTCTGACGGAGTCTCCGGTGGGCCTGGTTTTGTCTTGGTTGCGGAGGCTGGTTCTGGGGGCGGCTCGGACTTAAAATCCGGTCCCTCGTCAGGTTCCATTTTCACCTGGGCAGACCTGAGGTGCCCCAGCAGTCCGAGCTGGGCGGCGCCGAGCGACTGTGTCCTGGACGCTGCACCTCCGCCGCGCTAACGGCGCCGAGTTCATGGCTGACAGTCAGCGAGGCAGGCGAGACCACAGATAAGGCTATTTCCAGCGCCAGCTTCTTCAGTCCTGGGGCAGCATCGCCCTGAGGCGGCGGCTCTGAGCCCGTGTCCGTCTCAGCCACGCCATCTGTTCCACCAGCGTCCTCTTCCTTCTGTCTGCTCCTCGACGGCTCGCCGAGGTCCTGCTCCTCTTCCCGAACCCGGAGCTCCTCCCTCAGGCCGATGCTCCACTCCTCCTCCCCCCGTCTGCTCCCCTTCACCCTGTGGAGCTCCTCATTCTCCTCCTGCGCGGTGAAATCCTCCCTCAGGCTGGTGCTCCACTCCTGCTCACGGCAGCGCTGCTCCAAGGGCGGCCTCCCCTCGGTGGCTGAGAGAGAGGGAGGGAGTGGAGCTGGGAGAGAGAGAGAGAGGGAGAGGGGAAGAGAGAGAGAGGGGGGGAAGAGAGAGAGGGAGACATGAAACAGAGAGGGAAAGGAGACAGTCGCACTCAATCAAGCAGCATGAGGAACATTTTTGTGTGATTAAAATCTGCAGTGATTCCGAGCCACAGGCGGACTCCTGCTGGACACCTCAGTTGTTCCTTCCTGACAGTCTTGTTGCGTAACTCAGCCGAGCGCAGTGCTCTGCTGTATCACTGAATACTCATTCATTGCTTAAGCCAGGCCCACATCTGGGGAGACTTCAGCCGATTTTGGGCCCCGATTCCCCACCTTCTGGCAATCTTAATCGAACCTCAACTTTATAACGGCTCTTAAGATTATGTTGCCCGATTCCCCTTGTGGTGTGAGGAGTGTTGACATTACCAAATCTGCTCAGTAGCCCGTCAAGGGCCACAATATTTCACGTTGGAAAAACTCAACATTTTCATTAGATAAAGGGCGAGACTGGAGCACTCGAATCACTTGCATTAGGTGCCAAGACTAACGTTTCGACGCACTGCATCTTCCTCTGAGGACCATATCGACACGCTTATTTTCCTTCAGGGAATAGGGAGGCATGTCACAAGATCTCAGCGAGCAATTCAAAAACATTGGGATTTTTTTTTTTTTTTTAATTCTGCAAGAAATATCAGCAGATATCCAAAAATTGTCAACATAACACAAACATGTATTAACCCTTAAAGTGCTTATCACTGCTATAGTCACACAAAGCGCAAAATATATGAAGCTAAATTTCAGACTTCAGCCAAGCGAATCAGAAATCATGCGCAGCAGTACCTAAAACACCTCACCGGTGCCTGACCTGACCTCTGTGATCTGACCAACCTCTGACATCACATTGTTGTGGGAATTTTAAATTGTATTCCTGAAAGAAATCAGACTGAGACAAGATGAGAGTAAATAGGATCCTTTACTACTTGCAAATAGGGTCTTCGTTACATGCAAGAAAAAAGACAAAGGAATTCCTCCTTTGTTTAGATATATGTATGAGCAGAACGTCATGATGTACGCCCTCTGCGTCAGCTGCGTGCATGCACATCCCACATAAGTCTGGCTCCAGTAATCCTAAAAAGTTTCTCCCCCCGCAGAAATTTACGTTTCCTTGGGTCTTATCTAGAACACTCCAGGCTTCAGAAGGAACACACTGTTTCAGTAACACACTTCATGACGCTTCTTCATAGGAACAAGCTAGATTATAAAAGTTGCAATCACGCATGGCCTAGCTCACCTAGGCTACTCGAGAACAAGCAAGGATAAACACTTAAGGGGTGATCTGGGGTTAAATGAAAAATGACACCAGGAAACAACTCAGAATAAATCTAAAGAGGTATATGTAATAACCACCAAAAAAGATACAAGTTGGCATTGTTCTGTTTATGCGGTTGCCATGGTAACCGAGCAAGCTCATTAAATATGCAGAAACTTTCTGGCACCAATTCTTCTTTAACTCTATTATAGAATTCAGTTTTTCTTTCATCATTTAAAAGCCATTGCTTATCCAAATGTAATGACATAGCCATTCTTTGCCCAATTTATCAGTTTTGTGATTTTGGGGCATTTTACTCAAATTTTGACGTTATTTTGCGCAGAATCTGACGAATACTCAAAATATTCAAAGTAAGTAACAGATAGGCAAAATTTCCCTATGTCATTGCATTTCTAATGAAGTAAAGTACCTGCAGCCCAAATTTCATTGATTTTCAAAGATAAAAAAAAAGTTATGGCTGCCACAAACATGAGAAATGTGGAAAAAGTTATACCTTAGGAAATCAATGGAAAAAGCATAAGACTGCATTGAAAAGTTGAGTTCAGTTTTTAATCCTTGTAGCAATTAGTGATTATGAAAGGTGGGTTATTATAGAATATTTTATTCAAAAAAAAATTTCTGGAAAAATAATCAAATTTTGCCCATTTAACCCCAGATCACCCCTTAATGACTGAATAAACAAGTTAATCAATACTAAATCGAGAGCAAGCAAGGATAAACAATTAATAACCAAATAAGCAAGTAAATCAATTCTAAATTGTTTCCACAACATCTACAATTTCCATAAATGTAAAAACTTACATACTCGCATTAATAATACAATTAATAAATTTAGACATTATTTGATATGGAAAACTACTATTATAAGCAGCTCTTTGCACAGAAGTCCTTGTGAAAGCTGTCCAGCTTGCTATAAAACAAAGGTTTTCACACTTTAGCCATTTTCTCAAACATGTTACACAATAAAAACATCATTTGCTTGAAATTAATAGTATTAAAAGTTTATTCCCCCCCCCCTTTTACTTCCCTGGATAGATGCAGAAGTCCAAAAAGACATGCATCAATGGATTAGGTGGAAGTATATGACTAAGCTACTCTAGGTGTACGTCAGGTGTGGCGGCACAGTGCTTTGTAACAGCCGGTATCAGCTTCACTCAAGCCTGCAGTGATACCTGACACAAGAAGTGACAGCTCCACACTCTCCTCTACACGTAACCGGAAATTTTATAGGAAGTGGCTATTCGCTCCGCAGCGGGGTGAATTGGGGGAAAGAGATCGGCTATCTGCCCCGCAACGGGGCCATCAAGAGAAGCAGTTCTGCAATTCGCACCGCGGTGGGACGGATTAGAGAAGCACTTGTGCTATTTGCCCCGCAGTTCGGGCCAATAAGAGGTTTCACTGTGTAATCCGCCCGCTCTCTGATCTTTCGCGCTGAACCGCAGCGGGGCGAGTAGCCTCCTCAAATTTGATATTTCGTAAGTGTTAAGTATACTGTCAGACGAAGCTCAATAGTGCAGTGTACCTGTCCAATGTGGTTACACTCAACGCCATAGCTGATCCTACACCTAACGCGATTAATAAGTTAGGTGTCCTGCATGTTAGACAGACAGGCACGTCTTTGAGGAACTGGTGCGCATGATTTTTTGATCTGCTTGACCCACATAATAAATGGCTAATAAACGTTACAGTGACCTGTCCATCCAGGACAACAGCTGTCTAGCTCAGGTACCAAATGAGCGCAGAGAAGTTAAACCCAAAGACGATCAAATTCAGAAACGTAGAGGCAACAGCTTGTAAGGTAGTTTGAGCCCATGAATAAAATAAGAAATCCTATTTCAATCCAGCCAGACAAATTATATGGCTACATGTAAGATGAGTCCCAGTGTCCCTTCGCACAGCAACCGTTAATCAGATGAGAGGGGTTGACCCAGCGCCAGTCAACCCAGGGTTATAATCTAACTGAGCCAGATACGGTTGTAAACCCTAATAAATAATCCGCATTTTAACATTAGGCACTGATGTTAGTTAGGTTCTTTGTTAATTCATTATAACTGAATGAATAATTAGTTTATAGGTATGGCAGTTAGCCTTTGTACTACCATACGGCAATCATTTGTTGCGCAAATTAGCTAGAGTTCCCTCATTTTCCGGTAATCAGTGACGCATTAAACCGGCCTGCACAAAAATATCGTTCACCGCCTGAACCCCGATAAAGATGTGAACGGAAGATGGGAGTTCGTAACTCACCCGTCCAGTCCGACTCCGCTTCGATCACGACTTCTCGCAGCTTCCGCCTCAGAGACTCATTCTCCCGGTGTGTTCGGGCAGTTTCCTCCTGATATTCCGACACCGTGTCACCCACCACCTCCAATATTTCTCGCACAGCCACCATTAAACGCTCTGTCAAATACGCACTCAGAATTTGTAATTTTGTCATCTTTAAACAATTTATATCTGCTAGAATTTGACAGCGAATCTGTCTGACCCTTCTGTGCACGGATGATGACGTCCGTATTTCTCCGTGTCATGTGACCTGGGAATGACGACACATGCATGTAGAGGTCGTCCATAGCCGATTCCGGTTTAATGCAAGCAGTCCGTCGTCTTTGCTTTCTAAACACATTGAATTAATTTACTTAATGGATATTTGTTGAATTTCACTATAATTTCCGTAGGTAGGGGCCAGTTTGAAAGGATGTGGGATAATTTCAATATCACATTCAGTATGATGAGTTTTTTTTTTTTTTTTTTTTTTTTTAATACTGGGGCTCTCCCGAATACCACAGAGCCATAGAAAAAGGTATTTTCCCGAATTCCCCCCTTCTTGGCTACTACTGAATGTTTTTCACCATGACCAGTTCCCAAGCTAAAGACCTGAAAAAGGAAAAACCCTTTTTCGAGCCCAGCCAGGCTGAGCACTGTCCAATTCAAACGCAGATCCACTGCAAAACCTTGGAATAGGACTTTTATTTGTTGCAAAGTGAACAAGAGAGCGGGAGAACTCTGAGAAGCGTTATCCTAAATCAAATGATACAAGCTGGGTGTTTATCGACATATCCCAGTAATTTTCCAACATTTCAGCCGGCTTTCCTCCCTTCACATATGACACCCAGTCCCGTGACCTTACCATCTTATTGTTTTGGCTTAGAAATCAGTTTTGACTGGGCACTTGTCACTGCCAGGGCAAAGAGTTTCTGGCTTATCTCCAAACTAGAGACGTAAACATTCATCTCACAGACTAGAGAGGACAGAAGCTTAACTTGATCTGGAATGCATGTTATGCAGAGTATATTTATAATAATTTAAATTGGCTTATATGGTTTAATATTAATAAAAACTATCATGTGGTCAATCATAAAAGAAATAATAATTTTGACAGGCCAAATGTTATAGTAGCCCAGGGGCTCCCGAGTAAAATTGAAGCTTATTAAATAAAAATATACCATGATACATTCATATTATCCAAAGGCATGCAAACAATTGTGTATCAAAATGATGCACAATTTCTCCCTGACACTACAAAAAAAAAAAAAAAAAAAAAAAAAAAAAAAATACAACACCCTCAGAAACATTGAAGAAGCCCTTTAACACAAACTTACTGAATAATCTACACACTTCTGAAAACAAGAGAAATGTGTTTTTGGGCAAAATGTTGGAGAACACTTTTGGCTGCCATCTTCCTGCAGACCAAATACAGTACATACCATACGCATTAATATGACCGAAGTCACACCCTGCACAAACATATCTCCATGCACAGAAACTTTGGCATCTTTCATTCCAGACTCAGAATGTAAACTATATTAACAAATTGTGCAAGCACAACAAAATATGTGCGCAATAGGTTTATACATGTCACGCATCAACACTTTTCTCAATGTGCAGCATCCAGAGTCATGTCACTGTCAAGCGCACGATCATTAGCCTTATCAGCGACACTCTGTAAAATAAATTTAAAATATGGATGAAACATTAACAGGCTGCATGGTGGCACAGTGGGTAGGTAGGTTTGCGTCAGGCCTGGGGTTCTCTCCGTGCAGAGTTTGCATGTACTCCCCAGCTTCTCAAGGGTTTCCAAAGACATGCATGTCAGGCTAATTGGACAATCAATTTAAAATTGGACAATAGGTCCATTTTATTTTGCTGAAATGCATTCATTTATCTTTACCTGATCTCAAGTCTACAGAATGATTTCATATTGGGGGCTTGGAGCCATTTTTTGTATAACATGACTATTACATTTCAGTCAATCAGACAATCAAGCATTTCATCAACTGTCAATCAGTATATTCACCTTGAAGCAAATCACATTATGCATTGGACACATGGCTGGATGTACAGCTTCAGCTTGTGGTTAGACGTGATATTTCAACTTGACTGGGAATTTTTTTTTTTCCAAGCTATAACATTTTTAACTTGTGTTATTGAGAACATTTTATGTAAAGATATTGTCATAGCATGTGAGCATTTAATACAGTTCAGCACAACGAGCAATGTGGAAATCAGACATGTACTCCGGGGAGAACTTTTAGATTTTTCACTGAGACTAAAGCATCTGCTCACCTTTCATCATCAAAACGGTAGCCATGGTTACTTAGCTAGCCTCATACAACCAGCAACCAAATCCATAGTTTACAGCAACTCAATCAAAAATGACTGTTAGCTATTGCAATTTATAACATTCAGTTATTTCAAATGTGTTCATGGTTATCTATCCATTATGTAATCTTTATTTTCTACATTCCATCCATCCATCCATTCTCTATACCCGCTTATTCCGCACTAGGGTTGCAGGGGGAGCTGGAGCCTATCCCAGCTGACTTTGGGCAAAAGGCAGGAACTCGCACTGGACAGCTGGCCAATCCACCGCAGGGCGCACACACCATTCACACACCATTCACTCATACCTATGGGCAATTTAGCGTCTCCAATTAGCCTGATATGCATGTCTTTGGACTGTGGGAGGAAACCGGAGTACCTGGAGAAAACCCACGCGAACACAAGGAGAACATGCAAACTCCACACAGAAAGGCCCCAGGCCGGATTTGAACCCACGACCTTCTTGCTGTGAGGCGGCAGTGCTAACTACTGCTAGTTTGCTGACTTCAGTTGGTTGTTGCCCTTGATTCGCCAAGGTCACCAGACAGAGTATCAGAAAGCAGGTTAATCCATCGACAGTGTTCCACTTAATGCGTCAGATCGCCTAATCACATGGTCCACGCGTTCAAACCAAAACTGTGCCAAGCTACCTTCATAGACAGAGGACGGATGGAGGCTAAAAGCGTCACTATAAAATCTATTCCCAAGTGAAGAATCAAGTATTCTTCTGGAGGTGGAAACCTTATATCAGATTGCATTATTGGTACAGTCCTGTATATTGTACATTCTGTACATTTTATGAGGACGGTTTGTCCACCTGCCACACTGCATTTGCTTTGTCTTCTTTGGTGATGCAATTTAGTGGTTAAACATTATACTTGCAGCTAAGCTTGTGCCCTCAGTGCGCTACTGTGACCAGTGTCCTCTGCCAGTTTTGTTGTCAAGTGTAAATCTAATACAAATGTTTCAATTATTCATTATTTTAGAGGGAATAAACTGTTGGAAAGTAATATCAGAATATTTTGCAGGGTTAACCGGAGGATTAAAGTGAACAAAGTCAAAATATCAGAAACACCCCAGAAAAAATGGCTTTAGCTTTATAGCTTTATGTACCTGACCTACCATTAAATAAGCATCTGCAAATGTGATTCCTGTTAATTCACATTCTAATTACTAGCATTTATCTGCTTAAAAATTGCCTAGCAACAGAAGTTTGCTCGGTTAATCTCGAATACAGAATGACACTAAAAAGGGCTCAAATTGTTGATGCCTGAATTACAAGAACATTGGTCACAGAAAAAAAAAGAAAAATCATCATGATGTCATGGGGAAAAGTGTCAAAAGTTATGACAACGTATGCTCAACTCCAAAAACAGCAACAGCAAAAAAATGACCGTCACTGTAAGTCAAAGCTCTTTGATGGAGACAGATGGGAACTGGGGTCGAATAGTCTCCAATATCCACAGGATTACTGTTCTAAAAATCTCCACAGAATTCGAGTCGATCCATATCTGAACCTGGCCCAACAAAAACAGTGCGTTGTGAGCTTTACAAAGCTGCTATTTATGGGAGGGACAAGGTCTATGGCAGGGCTATTCAACCTTATCCAGAAAGGGCTGGTGTATATGCTGGCTTTCATTCCAACCATGCACTTACACACCTGACTCCACTAAACCAACTCCAAGAGTCTTTGCTAAAGAGCTTGATTAGTAGTATCAGGTGTGTAAGTGCTTGGTTGGAATGAAAGCCTGCGCCCACACCGGCCCTTGCAGGATAATGTTGAATAGCCCTGATCTACGGCTTACAATATGGAATGGAACACAAAACCTGGATCAATGAGCAATGGAGAAAAGTAAAATAGCATGATGAGTCAACTCTTCTATTTAAAACGTCTCGATGGGGAAGCCAACAGAGTCATTCAATCCACAATGTATATTACTGACTCTGTAATATGTTGGGGGTTCTGTAATGATAGTCCCAGCAATTTCCTGGGACTCATTGGGTCCATTGATCGTTCTCAATGGACGTAGGTCAGATAAACAATATGAAACCATTTTACCAGACAAACACTGTACTCATATGGTACAATCTGAGATTGCCATGTTAATGTTCCTCTGGGATTCATAAAATACTGCTGGCCCAGAAGGAACATTGTGGTCCACTAATAGCTGCTTTGTTATGATTATACAACGAAACCACAATGGCTTTTACAACAGCGCATCATACACAGCTAGCTGTTTGTATCAACTAAATCCCTGAAGGTGAGATATTTAAGAGTAAAAGTGGTGTGAAAATTCTACAAATTCTCAAGGCAAAAACCTTGATTACATGCATATTGGCAAATCTCTGCTCATCTGCATGAAAAGCTAGCTAACATCAGCTTGCTAACTGTTGACAACAAAAACACATGACATTTGTCAGAGAATAAGAGCTGTCATTCATTTGTGGACGATAATGCTATTCTGGGAAGAGTGTTATTTTCTTGATCCTGGGACAACAACCTACACGGTGAGATCAGATTGTGCCCCTAGATGATGTACCCGTATTCACTTGTATAGTTACACCCCAAAACAAGGGTTCCCAAACTCAGCCCTGGGGACTCACTGTGTCTGCTGGTTTTCATTCCTACCACATTTATAATCCCAGAATATTTTACAATTCATTGCTTTTCAGGCTAAAGAGATGTTTCCCCCTCTTAAACCACCTTGACAAAAATGGCTATGCATTCCACGATGCTTAAAAGCCCAACATTTTATTGTGCTTATTTTCTGACATGCTTAGTAAGGAAGCCAAGCCAAGGCGGCAATACATTTTGCATGATCAAGATTAGCACTCATCATAATTTGCTTTGTCTTTCAAAACTTAATGACTGGTTCATTTTAGTGTCCACATGTCCACAGTTTTCAGCAATAAAAATAGCTGAAAACTCAGTTGAGTCTACAATTTTAAGAGACACATTTTTCCTCTCTCTTCATGCAATGAAGTAATTTGTAACAGAATACAGTTTTTATAGGCAGCAGTCCAGCTCTTCTTCAGCAATAGCCTGAATGGCCACTTCTGACATAATGTGGCTTTAAAGTGTAAATAATCCATATGAGTACGGGTACCGCAGTGAAGAAAAATTAGCAACTCAGTAGAATTCTGGGATTGCAGTAGTGGCTGGAAAAAAAGCCAGCAGACACGGTGGGTCCCCAGGACTGAGTTAGGGAGCCCCAGCCCTAAAGCACACTGCTTAAACATTTAAGAATGGCTCTTACAACACGAGGATGCAGTAAAATGACTTGGATGCCTAACTCAATCAATCTGATCATACCTAAATTTTTACAGGAAGCTCCTGCGCTCGGAAAATCCCCAACTCTGGAACATGAATCGCAGTAAAAATTATTGTCGCAGGTTTGACTCAGAGCAGTTATCAAGCTAATTTAGTTACCTTAGTGATAAAAACCCGGCACTCAAAAATCAGTTATACCTTTACCAGCAGAGGGCAGCACAAGCACTAATATAAGCCTCTAGGATGAAAAACCTCATTGAAAATTTTAGCAGAGTAAGACGCGTTTAATGCAATTTTTTCGACTTATTTTGGGTTTAGTAATCATCTGTTATATACAGGGGAGACTGGAGTCCGATGAGCCATGGGGACCAATGAGCCATATCACTATTTTGCTATCAATCGATGCCAAAGGTGTTTAAAATTGGCAAAATAGTGATATGGTTCATTTATCCCCATGACTCATCAGTCAATGGTCAAATATTTTGCCTATTTTAAGCAGCTCTGTCATCGATTGATCGTAAAATAGTGATATGGCTCACTGGTCCCCATGGCTTATCGGACCCCAGTCTCCCCTATATTATTTTGACTACAAATGGCAGTAAAGAGATGCATTTCACTCAATGGTTTAAAGCAATTTTAGTTTTAGAGAATGTTTACAATTCAACCATGCAGTGTACAACGCTCAAATTGGGGTGCTCAATGTTAAGGCTCTGCTCCACTGCTCGTTTATAATGGCTACATCTGGAGCATTCAAAGGTATGGTATGGGGTTTAAAGATAGTAACTTCAGTGTCTTCAAGTTGGTTTATGCTACAATATTATGCCCATCATTGGCTGCTCCTTCATATGGCTGCAGGATAAAGAAAATGTGCTTATTCCCATTTTAAATATTTCATACCTTCCCTGCGATTTTCCTTCCTTCAATTTCTGGTTTGTCACTCTTACCATTTGGCAGGCGAGGAAAAGAGACGAGAAAGGAATTTAAAACGGGGAATCAGAGAAACGTGAATTTGCAAGATGGAACCTCCTCGCTCGTTCAGAATTCTTGTCGAAATGGAGTCCTTTGTCGGCATGGCAGGTTTTCTTGCTCTAGATATCTTTGTAGATGCAGAATCCCTGTTTCCCAGCAAATATAATGGATTGTTATCTGCTCACTGGAGGACTTAAATTGATTTTGGAGTCAGTTGCAAGGACAGAAGGGATATCGGGATGAGCCCCATTGGAAGCTGTAATTTTCCCTGTTGTCTGCTGTTGTAATGGCCTACAGCCATGGTCGAAACACCTTTATAGCTACTGCGCCCTGTAAATGTGTCCTGTTCACTAAATATGTGGCCATGTTACCTTCTGTGCACCATTTTTTTTTTTTGCAACAGCAAACTGAGTACACTGGATGAAAAAGTTGTTAAGTATACAAAAAGCGTTCTCTTTATTTTGGCTCGTGCATTCGGGAGAACACTCAGAGAGGGAGACCATACTCAGAGGCAAGATCTTAGCGTCCGATCAGTCAGAAAGATCATTGATGCTGAAGTGGGTGCTTTTCTTTTGAGGGCGGACATCTTACAGCGAGCCCATTTAATTGTTTATTGGGCAGTCTGCACAGTATTTGGACATGACTATACTCCATGAAACCATGGAAATACTTGAATAATTAGAATGTTTTAAATACGCAAGTAGTTAACCACTTGACCACTGCACTCTATTTACATTAAGCGGAGTAAGCTGTTTCAAACGTGGCTCAGCTCTATGGCAGTTATTCTTTTTCTGTGGTGTTTAATGGTGTTGGGGAGAAACTTACACATGTAGTGTACTGAGGAAGCAGATTGCGGACGGCTATGGCAAATATGCATTGTTGTAGGGCTACAATTGGCACATCATAGACAATGCAAATAAAATTTTAAAAGGACTGATTTTAACAGTCCATTCACATTCTTGTATATCGAAAACAGTACCACAACATATTATTTGATATTTTAATGTTATTTTAATTTCTTATTGAAAATATGCAATATGATGACTGCAATACAGCCCAAAAAAAGTCAACTTCATATGTCTGTGTAACATTACCTTGTATTTTTATCACACTCATTAAGCATTCGGGCACTGATGGCACCAATTAGTCAAGTCTAACAAGTAGAATTTCTACCAATCCTCCATTATGCTGGTGGTCAGCTAAGCAAGTGCTGTATAGTTTTCCTCAATGCGCCTTACATTCTTAATCAGAGACAGATCAGGACTGCAGGCAGGCCAGTCTACTATCCACACTTTCTACTTATGTTGCCATGCACTTGCGATTTGTGCAAATGTGGTCTGGCGTTGTCTTATTGGAAAATGCAGAGATGACCCTGGAAATGAAATCTCAATGGCAGCATATGTGACTGCAAAATTTGTACATCTCTTTCTGCATTAATGGTGTCCTTGAAAATGCACAATTCACCCATCCCATGTGCACTGACTCATGCCCATACCATGACAGACACTGGCTACGAAACCTGACACTGATAACAGCTTGGGTTGTCCTTGTCGTCTTTGGGAGCCGAGTCTCATCCCGACGCATCACATATTGACGCTACCTGACCGCATGTCGATATACAATACAAAAGGACACTTTTGGCGTCCTTATTTGATGCCAGTTTAAAACGAAAACTACCCCCTAACCCTTAACCTGAGCCCTAACCCTAAGCGTCAAATAAAGATGCCAAAGCTTCTTTTTGCCTTGCATATTGAGGCTTGTTCAGGTAGCGTCAATATATGACGAGTCGGGATGAGAATGTGTTGTTTTAGGTGCAGTGAATGTAGCAGTTTTTTTAACCACTTTAAATGTTGACGACGCTTCCAGTCAGCTAATGTCCATCCGAGAAGAAACAGATCCCAGAGAAGTTAGTGGGGCTTTTGGACAGTGTGGTTAAATGGCTTTTGCTTTTGATTGTAAACCTTTAACTTGCAGCTGTGGATCGATCTTGTTTGCAGTCTGTTTCAGCCATCAGATTTGAAATAAGCCCATATTTTGAATCAACAATGGAGTTTTTTAGTGAAACCGCAAAATAATTAGTTGTTTGAGTGTTTAAATTTTGTGCAGAGTGAACAAACGTTTGAGCTCACTCTCCCTGATTTTATCATCATTTTCCGTGATATGCCAACTTTTTCGGAGTTGGGGTTGTAGCTGGGACTATTTTGTGAGGAAAACCTAAAGTCTCGAGGGTTGATAGATCTTGCACATTATGGCATTGTTGAAATTTACCAAAATTGTTCTGCCAAAATAATTTACCCATCTGTTGTGTCGGTAGAGCTCGCATAAAGCTTGGTAGGTGGTAGAAAACAGGGAGGAGGGAAAGGAAGCAGACAAGATTGTTATTAAATGAATTTGACCCTGCCTTCCGCATCCGTCTCTTTAATAGTCTGTTTTTTTCACCCAGGAGTTGCTGTATCATTTGGCTGCTCAATCAGGTTTGCTGGATGATAAGATGCAGGTTCTGGTAGCTGGCCAGTCTTCTTGGGAGAGGCTAATCATTAGCTGGCTGGTTCTATAGCCTGAGAGACCCTACAAATCTGGGAAAGAAGCACAGAGGGGAGGGTAGCAGACAGTATAAGACCACCCAGCAATACCGTCAGCCCACGACAGCTGATACTCTCTCCTAAATCCTTTCACGTAAACAGAATTTCAGCACCAAACTCAAGCGCTTATTTTGAGCTTGGCTGAAAAGGTAGGGTCATTTGGGCATTTCACATCTGAACAACCATCGAGGCAGCCGTGTGAATTCTAAGACTTTGATATAGTACTGCCAAGTTTGTTTTAAGTACTTGATGTTGAGGCTGTCAGATATGGAGGGAACTGCACTCTCACAGTCATGGGATTATCATTTAATATTCTGTAAATATTGTCCAATGTGTCACAAACTGGGCAGGAGTGGAGCCAGTTGCAGGATCAGAGATGAGCAATTATAGGGCGCATTTATAACGAGGAAGAAGAGGAGAAATGGAAGAGGTCTTAGAGAAACTGCTGTACCTAATAATTTGCTCGTTGTAATGTAGCTCACTGGAAGAGAAATCAGGGAGGAAAACTAGACTTCAGAGTAAAAGGTCAGTGTCACCCCTACTAGTGAGATGATCCAGCTGCGACTGAGACAAAACCCACAACTTATATACTCAGGACAATTAGTGGCAACAGCTGATTGCACAATGGGAATAATCAGTCAACCAGCCAATCACCAGGAACAACACGCAAGACTGCTGGAACAGGGGAAGAACCAATTAAACAGACTCGCAGGTTGTGACAAGTGCATGCTACACACTTCAGGCTATAAGAGGCACATGACAATGACTCATTTTATTCAAGCTGTCAATCAGTTCAGGACAGGAATCTGGAACTGCAGAGTCATTTCCATCATTTTATTTCTGTTTCTGCAAGGGTCTCATTTTAAAAAAAAATTGTGAGGATTTCAAACCTAAATATTGTATGTGCTCAAAAACAAAAAGAAAAGAAAACAGTGCATAGTAAAGAACAACCAACATACAATCCTACTGGATTGTACTGGACCGTGTGGTGTGGCGTCTACAGAAGACAACTAGCTAGCTACAGAGCTACATGAAAAACGGCCTGCTCAACGCCATGATTTCCATGTAGCTCTGTAGCTAGCTAGCTGGCTACTGTAGTCGTGAAATAAAGGTATGCACAAGTAATGTTGCTGTAGTTGCCTACATTTGAACTGAGCCAGAAACACACAACAAATATCGCAAGCATAACTATTGGTGAAATCCAGCCTATCAGGCTTTGACTGAATCACTAATCATTTTATTAACTAGCATATTAGTACCCATGAGCTTGTTGAAACCTTGTGATCAGAAGGCAAAACCGCATGCATGCAATTGCTGGGCTGGGTACCAATTCGTATAATCTTCGCATTGGTCGCAGCAATGGGCTAATCAGGATTTTTCGGCACTGTTCAGCGCGTGATGCGGGCTCGGTAGCTGTTCTATAAATATATAATAGATTTCCGAATCAAAAATGGGCTCTAAAATGCAGTTTCTCATCATCGTTATGAATTGGCAGGGAGAGGTTTTAGATACAGGACAATAGTTGAAGTGTATACTAAGTTGCTGGTGTGCTCGTTGTGTGGTTGTTAAGATTTTCATGGTAGTCTGTTTATTGGTATAGATGGCTCGCGTACAGCCTGGACAACGACAGTTCGGGGAAACTTCGGCAGCACTCGGCAGATGAATCCCAATCTAAAAATAGATTACGAAGAATTAGTGATGGATTTCCCTTTCTAATTCACTCTTTGCAGAATAATTTCTGTTGAAACGGGGAGGTATATGACAGTGTACTATCAGTGACACATGGGCAGAGTTTCAAGTGAATACGTTCAGCAGAAAGCCAGATTTATGCAGAAGTTTGCTGCTTTAATAGTATAGATGTGCTAGCTAGCTTGGTTAGCAAGCTAAGTGCTAGAAGCAATGTGCAGTCCTGGTGGATTGTATTGGACTGTGCGATGTGGTGCGTTTTTGCGTATTAATTTGGTATGATGCAACTACACAGATTGAACCAAATTTTTAATCAGCTCATTGGCTACATTTCATCTGTTAGTTTGCAGAGTTAGAAGGTTATGGCTGGTACCATTCTTGAAACATTGAAAGGATGAAAGGATCATGACTCACTCATTCACTCACTCAATTCCATTACCGCCATAATAGCCTGCTAAAGCAGGGAATATCCTGATTTTCAAAACTGTGGGTTAGCTAAACTGTATGCAATTCTTACTTAATGAGGATTTACGGGGAATTTTTTATGTGTATAATCTTATTAATTTCACCTTTTTTAATGTCAAGTTTTTGAAATCCCCAAAGAAATCGGCACATGCAACTTTTAAAAATCTGCAACATTCATAAATATGACCCCAGAATAATCAACGGATGAACTCATCCACATTTATTTACTTCAGTTAGATTGGAATTATATTAGAAAGGCCATTTTAAATAATTGTAATTCAATCAAAATGTTTTATTAGAATGGATTGTTACCTCTTTCTTCCCAGAGTAAATTACAGTCACTAATAAGCCTTCTCTGTCTCTCTGTTTTAATTCTGAGGGTTCCGGACATTACGTTTTATGAGTCAGGATACTTAAGAGAGGTCCATGCAAAGCCAGCCTTCGTCTGTTGGAGTGCAGACAGAATAATGTGCTCCCATAAAGAAGCCATTTTATTCCCCGGAGCAACTTACCAACCAGTGACACTAGACCAAATGATGTCATAGAGGGTGACCAGAACAAATTAAATAGAATACAGAGTTATCAGGTTGCTAAGTAGGATCTGGGTGTTTTTTAGACAAATTATTAAGGCACGTGCAGACTTTCAGTAAACACTGAAGACGTGTGACAGTTAACTTTTTCGTTCATGGTCACAATAGGAATCTGCTGTGCACTTGTACCCTTATACCACAGAGAGTCAGAGATGACCTACTTCTTGTCTGACAGCTCTGTCGGACAAGAGCAAATCACTTATCCATTGTGGCTGCAGGCAGGTTTACAGACTTATCGATGCAGCCATCCAGGCCCTGATTTATACACACGTATATCAGGAAGACACACTGTATGCACCCTATTGAAAAGTCAAAGAAGTTCAAGATGAACAGGTTAGGACTGAGATGGGGACTTCACCATGATACTGGTCTTCCTCAAAGCCATTTTTTCCATCAGGTTTGTGTCAGACCTTTACTAGTCAGTGTAACGTTCTGACTGCTACAATACTCACTTCAGTATTGAACTACTCACCCAGCCGTTTAAGTTTCAGTGGGCTTTTCAGCTGATGTAGCAGACATTAGCATAGAGCTAACAAAGACAGCATTAGCCTGTGGCATTTAGACTGATTCAGACAAGGGCTCATCCACTGATAACGCACACATTCAGTGTTACAGTGTGGTATAACAGCTATAACACCTCTGCTGTGTGAACCTGTTTCCTCCCCAGGTACAGTCGTGATAATCCATTCCAATCCAACCTGCGATCTACTACATTCCACCATATTCCTATTATTTCAAAATCATACCATCATGTTCCCTCACCAGCCATCTGTCATGCTGGGCAATTCCAATCGAGGCGTCTCTCAGGTTTGCACCAACAGTGACACGTTGTCAGGACAGAAAGTTTTGCATGTTTGAGAAATCCTTCCCAACTGCCCCTCGCTCTCAAGTTTTGCGAAGAATCAACTCGACAGCACAGGATAGTAGAATTTTTATAAAATGCTTTTTATAAAATTGGCGTCAATTTTAAAATGCTAAACTTTTAGAGGATCATCTACTGAACATTACTTAATGCAGGTTTCATGCACATAGTATTTCATAAGCTGTAGGAGGAGATGTTTTCCAAGTGATTTTTTTTTTTGAATGAATGAATGCTAATTGGTAAAACAAATCTGCCCATTAATATGTTTTTGGTCCACAAGCACCTGGAGCTAGGGATTCTGAGGGAAAATAATTTTGACTAGGACAGCCTGAACGATTGGAATGGCGATAGTCCAAAAACATGCCATGGCTCGCTACAGCTCCGCTATCTGGCCAATCTGGGTAATTTTTCTAACCCGAGTAGTGAGTTTGGAAATGAACCAATCAGCGAATCTTTGTCTTTGCTGTATCATATAAGGTTGTGCTGCGTAAACAGTTTCAGGGCAGCGCAGTAACATTGGAAATCAGCAACATAACAAAAAAAGAAATATTATAAATAGCGTTCCAGCACTTCATCATCATTATCATCAGCAGGGGGACTCAGCGTCGCGCCGTCTGATTGGTTGTCGTTTGCTGAAGTTCCGATGGTGCAGAGGCAGCCTATGGAATCCCATACGGAACCAGGCTCCTGGGACTACCCCTCTCCACCCTCCCCCACCCACCCCGATCCTTTACCCAATTAGAACCGCAAGCAGTCCCCCACCCCCCCCGGACTGCCGCAGACGCACAGAGCTGTTCCGCTGCGCTGCTGCAGTGTACTGCATTATCTCCGAACCCATTACAACAAGAGTCCTGCTACGGAAATGAGCCAATCTCCCCTCCCCTCCACGAATCTCTTCCCACCCTCCCTCGCCTGAGACCCGTCGCATCCATTTCTGCGTATTAATTAAACTCGGATGAGACGTGTCGACTAAAAGTGCGGCCCCCTGGGCCACGCGCCCCACTGTAAACACACAGACCCCCGCTCTAAGCACACACAGCGCTCAGGACACACACTGCTCTACAGCACTGAGGAAATAACAGGCTTGGCGGTGAGCTGCTTGTGCGGCGAGAGGAGAGGGAGAGCGTCATTCTCTCGGGTGTGTGGGGTCTAGTGTTCGTATCCAGAGCCTCCGTGACTCTCGGAGTACAGACCGTTCTGCTGACAGCACTCACATTTCCATTTCCTTCCTTGAACTCTCTAATCGCCTTAATCCATTATCGCAACACAGGAAACTGTTCTTCATCTTCCACACCCTTTCTTTTTTCTCTCTCCTGTGCATTTGATTTTTTGTTCTTTCCTCACCCTCTATCGGTCCATTACGTGCCTACACGCGCGCACACATACGCGCACAAACACACGCACACACGTTAGCATGCAGATACACGCTTTCACACATATGTGCATGTTAGCACACACACAAATGTGTACATACACACGTGCACGCACACACACACACACACACACACACACACACACACATTCTCACGCAGACACATACACACTCAAACACGTGCATGTCGGCGCACACCTGCACATACATACACACACGTGCGCGAACATACGCGCGCGCGCACAGATACACAGACTCTTCTATTTCTGCAGGCTTCCTTTCTCCATCATCTCTCTTCTTCGGTCTCTCTCTCTCTCTCTCTTTTTCTCTGATTGGTAGCAGAATGTTTCAATTATTCATGTGACTGAGAATTCAGATGAAATGGATTTTTTTCTCCACAGACAGCAAAAGCAGCTGCCTCACTGCCTCATGCTTCCCTCCCTTTCTCCTTCCCAGTCAACCATCTCCCTGGCAACAGGAAGGTCTCCGAACACAAAATGCAGGCATGTGCCGAACCTCACCCTCTTCAACATACTCATGCAGAAGCACACAATGCAACATATTCGGCACGCCACAACCCATTTGATGAGCATTTATTTGCCATTCTTGAAAAGGTTCACGATCTATAGGCAGACTCGTCAGAATTTTTTCAGAATAAGTAGATGATATTTGTTTACTGAAACAATATATTAAGTCATGCACAAGCCTTCACAGAGTCAGTAAGAAAGCCCATAATAAACAGAAAGCTTACACCTGAAAATTATCCCTTTTTCACGGGAAGATAGCAGGAATTCCTTACAAATACAAAGTTTGAAGAGCCTTCTTTCAGCATAAATCGCAATCTGTCAATCAGAATCTGAACTAAAATGATGTAAATTAAATTTTAGAAATGTAAACAAAAACGATACTAAATGTGAGCAGAAAATAAAAACAATTATTTCCATTAGTGAACTACAAATTCAGGATAAGAAATTTTAAAAAATAAATAGAGAAAAAATAAAAAATATAAAAAGAAATATAGGAATTTAAAAAATTCAGCTGGCAATGAAGGACATGCCACAGAATACATAATAACATTCTATAATATTTCCAACACCAAATTCAGTAGATAGGATATACATGTATATTAATATTAATTAATATTAATTAAGTGTAAACATGCCATTGTGATCATACATGTGCCATAATTTCTTACAAGGAAAACAAGAACGAATCAAAACTATACGATAGTAAACGCGTGCTACATTTGTTTATGTGAACAGTTGAATCCCACCGATAGAATCTTTAAAAAATAATGACACATCAGAGCAAATCAATGAGCTAATTTCAGAGGTAAATAGTTTCAGTTGGATTCTGTTCTCATACATGTGCACAGGGGTTAACAGTCAATAATAATAATAATAATAATAATAATAATAATGCACATAATAATAATGCACGTGTATATATGTTTGTACATTTCTGTGATATAACAGATAATGCAAGCAGGTTACATAGTCATGTTCTGCAGTTTGAAAAAGCCTGAGCAAGCCATCATTCAGTCACGGGAATACAGTTTTGCGAATGTTAAAGAGAAGGCATGCGGCAGTCCGCTTCACTGTGAGAGAGCTCGAGCGGTGTTCGACACACACTCCACCGAAAACGCCCCACCCCGTTCCCTGCGCTGACCTCCCCAAGATTCACATGGGCTCGGCCAATCACTGAACCTGTCACTCCGTATAAGCTGGTGCTCTAAATTTGGCACGAAGTCCAGTACTTTGAAAGCTCACTGTTCTTACAAAATGGACACAGGTCGGTGTAAAGGGAATTAACAGCCTAGCCTCCTAAAGGCCGAAGAAAATAAATTCGCCGGTAGGATCGCCGATAGCTATTGCAATTAAACCTCCTGGCACCTTCCGTCAGACCTTTGGCTGATGGGAGTTTTAAGAATGCTGTGGAAACTTTAAAGTGTGATTAAGATCCGCATTAACCCACGCTCAAATCAGACAGAAGTATACATTCTACTAAGAGCTCCACGCAGCATGCAAACAGAACGCCCGCCAGACGGGTAAGGTTTCTGGATAAAGAGCAGCCGGGCTAGGCCACACATTTGCTAATATACAAGTGAACGCTCGGCTGCCTCATTAAAACCACTCAGTACACCACAGCCTGCGTAAAAGCCTTGAGGAAAATTTTTTGGAAAGCACAGCTCTCAAAGAGCACTATACAACTTGTAATAGAACTCACAAACCATAATATAGCTTCTTCGAATACCGTAGTGAAACACTGAAAGTATTAGAAAACACCTTATTTTAACTACAGTGCCTTGACTCGAGAACGTACAGTCTTAACGCAGTAGTAAATGTTAATTTGGTTTCGTCTGCGCACTCAAGAGATGCTGAGACTAACATCGTACAGCAGTGTGCATATATCTCAAAGTTTCATTTTCTTTACAATAATACACAACATTAAGTGTGCTGAGGGTTTTTTTTTACAGGGTTAATAAATCCATATTCTGTCATCAGTAACACCTTTTGTGTGACTAACTCCGGGCACAGGAGCAGGTCACTTTCACCAAGTGAACTGTAACTCTGATTCGATTCGTCATCGTGCTCCTGAGGGAATAAATCCATCTGCCCTCCCATTCCTTCCATCTCTCTCTCCCTCCCTCCATCCCCCTCTCTCTATCTCTCCCTTCCCTCCATTCTACTGCAGTTTTCCTTGCTGTAGTTCTCTCCCCTCTTTCACCCAATCCCTCACTGCCTCTCTAAGCACCTTTTCCCCTCTTGCTGTCACTGTAGAAGCCCCAACCGCAGCTGAAAGATGAGTCCATGTATTACAGTCAGCAGAATCATGGGAAGGGCTCTCACCGTAGTCTTTGCAGTCAGTCTCCGGCACTGTCCATTAAATGACTCCCCACCCCACCACCCGAGCAGTGCTGGCATCCAGGTCCAATGGCGTCAAATTGCGCTGAAAAGTCCTTAGAGTCCAGCACCTCACCTCAGGTTCTCATCGCTCGAGTCCTTCACAAAGTCAGCACCTCGTCTCGATCCTTCAGCTCACATCATCAGGGGTGAGCCCGTCGCTCAACTTCCTCTCCACGCTTCTACATGTGTTCCAAGCAAGATTTTGGCACAAGAAGGACATTCAGAAGGTTTTTTTTTTTGTTTGTTTGTGCTAAGCCGTGCATTTGGGGTGTGAGAGTGGATGGGATGTTTGGGTGTCACCAGGCCACATGATGACAAGATAGCCAGTAGCAGAGTTCATTCATGCTCATCGGTAATCGTCATGCTCTGTCAAAATGACTGGGTCCTGAATGATGGGGGATGGGTCCTAAATAGTGGGTTATGAGTCCTGAATAATGGGGTTTTGAGTCCTGAATAGTGGATCATGAGTCCTGAATAGTGAATTATGACACCTGAATTGCAGGTGATGAGTCATGAATGGCAGGTGATGGGTTCCTTGTGGAGGGTGATGAGGTTTGCATCGTTGAATAATGAATGGTATATCTATGAACTGGTCTTCAAGCAGTCATAGGTCATAGGTGCTCTTCTGATGGACCGATACACCATCCACACTTGGGGAGGAACGGTAGGTTTCATGTGAGGGGTAGGACAGTGACGTATGGGAACAGTATGGAAACTGAATGGGGAAACGATGGAATCGAGGGATTGGCGCTTTCTCCATGAATCCTGGTCAAGACTTCAATATAACTGCAAGAAAAGAAAGGAATTTCCTTGTGACGCGGGAGCACAACAAAACACAAGCCAAGCACACCAAAAGGTACTCTCTTTTAATACCGTGAATGAAGTCACGGTGCAATAATATGTGTTGGACAACAACCAGACTAACTCTGACCATCTTCAGCCAATCAAAATTTAGAGCTCCACATGGCAAAAGATGACTGGCTGGAATCTGTGAGTTACTGGTTGGTGACTGCATGAGATTGATTCACTGCATTCACTACATCCACTGGGGCTGTTTTCATGATTCAGGTTAGTTCTTTTATTTCCACCTAAGATCTTGAAACTCAAGCATGCAGTGATAATTGAGATACTTCCATGCTTCCATCAGTTTAAAGCTGGCTCTCTGCCATCTCAGTATGACAGCGTCCCCAAGCTAATACCATAAATGGCTTGTCAAGAATGGTGCAGAACAGGGATGGGCAACTCCAGTCCTGGTAGGCCCACAGTGCCTGTGGGTTTTTAGTGTGTCTCTGCATGAGTAATTCAAGGAATCAATTCAGGTCACTGATTGGCTCAATGACTCCTCACACCTTATTTTCCAAGCGCTAATTGCTCGTTGATTGAAAAGAGACCACAAGCGCAGCAGACACTGTTGGCCACCACGACCGTAGTTGCCCATCGCTGATGTAGACAACCTTGACTGGTTTTCACAGAGTCCTGATATCAATCCCATCAACCACTGCTACAAGATGAACTGGAAAGCCAACTTTGAGCCAGGTGAAATCTCCCAATACCACTGCCTGACCACAGGAATGCTTTCCTGGCTTGACTAAATGCAAATCCCCACAACAATGTTCCAACATCTGGTGGAAAGCCTTTCCGGAAGAGTTGAGGTTGTTGCAACAGCAGAAGAGCGACAAACTCCGTATTAGTGCCTGTGATTTTGTAAGGAGATGTTAGACGAGCAGGAGTCCAGATACATTTGATCGAGTAGTTTAGATAAAGCTGTGGCCTTCCAAGGACCTTAAGCGACCCAGAACACAGAGTAAGAAACTCACGTCCCCAGTTGACAACGATGAGGGTGATGATGATGATGGTCCCGCCCACCAGCGAGAAGATGGACAGCACCTTGGCCACCCTGCCCAGACGGCGAGCCCCATCGACATTACCCTGCTGTAGACTGTTACGAGACTGGGGGAGGGAGCGCGAAGAAGGGAGAGAGAGAGAGAGAGAGAGAGAGAGAGATCAGGAGAGGGAAAGAAGGATAAACAGAGGCAGAGGGGTGGAGAAAAGGAGAATGGAGTGAGGAAGACAAGAGGAAAGGAAGGGAAGAAAATAGGGAGGGCAGGAAGGTGGAGAATTGGGTTCATGCTGCTCTAACAACTGACTCAATTCAACAGTATGAACATATCACAATGCAAGACCATTAAAATGCACAAATACACATTTATACAATAGCAGTACACTCACAAACACACAGAGACTCACTTGCTTATATGTACACAGACGCAAACAAAAACAGATGCGTACTACGCACAATCTCACTCACTTATTCACACGTGAACAGACACAAACACACACACAGACTCACTCGCTCACAGTGACATGCGCTCACCATAACAGAGTAGACCAGGGCTACAGACTCACTGGCTCACAGTGACATGCGCTCACCATAACAGAGTAGGCCAGGGCTACAGACTCACTGGCTCACAGTGACATGCGCTCACCATAACAGAGTATGCCAGGGCTACAGACTCACTCGCTCACAGTGACATGCGCTCACCATAACAGAGTAGGCCAGGGCCACGATATTGAAGGGCCACATGGGGCAGAAACAGGACAGGATGGCCAGGAAGAGGTAGTCCCGGGCCTTGCTCCCATCCCCCAGGCCCTCTGTAGCCGTGCTGGGTTGGCGGGATAGTGACGGGCGAGGGGTCCCCACCATGGAGGCCATCGACCCGGACCGGCTGCCCGCCCTGATCCGCCCATTTGGGTATGCCTGGGATTTTGAGTGTTGCCGTCGAGGGGGCGAGGAACGAGAGGACTTGGGAGGTGACTCAACTGGTCCGGGGTACACACCATTACCTGGGGAACCAAAATGAGAAGACAAACATGCCCAGTCACACGCCCTGCGCGGCTGCAGCGAACGGCCTGGTCAGCAAACGAAGCCGCTAAACTGTGCCACTGAACAAAGCCACTAAACGTAGCCTTTGTCACTGTCAATGCCAAATTGAGCTAACTTGACTAAGCTGCTGAATAAAGCCCTGCAAAACTGAGATTGCTGTACTGAGCAGCTGGACATAGTCCTGGTAAACTGGGCTATTGAACATAGCCCTGTGAAAATGAGCTCGCTAAAGTGAGCTGCTAAATATAGCCCCGATAAACTGAGCCAGTAAACAGCCCTGCGAACTGAGCTGATAAATATAGCCGGGCTAAACTGAGCCATTAAACACCGCCCTGCTAAACCAAGCTACTGAATACAGCCCTACGAATCTGAGCCGTTAAACATAGCCGTGCTAAACTGAGCTTGCTGAACTGAGCTGCTAAATAATGCCTGGCTAATCTGATTCATTAAACATATTCCCTTAAAACTGAGCTTATAAATATAGCCCTGATAAACTGAGCCGTTAAACATAGCTGTGCTAAACCAAGCTGCTAAATACAGCCGTACTATTCTGAGCCATTAAACATAACCTTGCTAAACTGAGCTTGCTAAGCTGAGCAACTGACTGTAGCCCGGATGATCTGATTCGTTAAACATATTCCTTCTAAACTGAGCTTGCTAAACTGAGCTTTTAAATATATCCCTGATAAACTGAGCCGTTAAACATAACCTTGCTAAACCAAGCTGCTAAAATACAGCCCTTCTAATCTGAGCTGTTAAATATAGCCCTGATAAAACTGAGCTTGCCAAACTGAGCAGCTGAACAGAGCTGATGAATATAGCCCTATTAAACTGAGCCATTAAACATAGCCCTACTAAACTAAGCTTGCTCAACTGAGCTGATAAATATAGCCCGCCTAATCTGAGTTGTCAAAGATATTCCTGTTAAACTGAGCTCACTAACCTAAGCTGATAAATAGCAATATAGCCCTGCTAAACTGAGTTATTAAATATTGCCCACTTAACTGAGCTTGTTAAACAGAGATGATAAATATAGCCCAGCTATCCAGAGCTGTTAAACATAGCCCCACTAGACTTGAGCCCACTAAAAGATGCCACTAAACAAAACTTTGCAAAACTAATCTTGTGAAGCTGAGTCATTAATATGACTTAACTGAGCTGCTAAACATAACTGTCCTAAACGAGCCCGCTAAACCAGGCTGCTAAACATAGCCCTGCTGAACTGAGCCCTGCCAAACTGAGCTTGCTAATGTGAGTCATTAAACATAGCCCTGCTGAACTTGGCTCACTAAAACTGAGTTGTTAATATGGCCCAACTAAACTGAGTTTGCTAAACTGAGCTACTGAACATTGCCCTGCAAAACTGTGCTCAGTAGCTGAGCCACTAAACATAGTCCTGCTAACAAACATAGCCCCATAATTCTGATTTTGCTAATCTGAGTCGTTAAACATTGCCCGGCTGACAGGGCTCGATAGACTGAGTCGTTAATATGGCCCAGCTAAACTGAGCCGCTACAAACATAGCCCTGCTAAACTGAGCTTAGTAAACTAAGCTACTGAATATTGCTCCACTAAACTGAGCTCAGTGAGTTGAGCTGCTAAACGCAGCCCAGCTATTCTGAGCTGGGCAAAGATGCATATACAGTCGCGTAAAAAAAAAAATAACAGTGCAACAACAATAGCCAGCTGAACCACTGTTATTAGTAGTAGTGATATTTCTGCATGGCAAATAATTTACTTGTATGGGTAGTAGTGTATTAGAAAAGAACAGACCCAACTGTCATGACATGCACGCTGCTTGTTCTGAGTACTTGACTCATTCATTTGAAGGGGCGTATTCAAAATAATAGCAGTATGGAATTTAATATGAGAATTAATTCATTCTGTGAAGAAACAAGTGTCATTAATTGTCCTTCATTGAGGAAGAAGGGAAGCAAATGTTTCACACATTACTATAAAATATATTTCTTTCTGAAATGCGAAGCAAAATGGGTTTGATTAAAAAGTTGATTGGAGAGGGAAAATCATCTAAAGAAGTGCATTAATTATAGGATGCTCAGCTCGGCATTGATTCCAATTTCTTTAAAATGGCAGCAAAAACCTGAACCCTACAGAAGGAAACTAGCAACTACTGTTAAAAAGGATTGAAGAATAGTCAGAATGGCAAAGATTCAGCCAATCATCCCCTCCAGAAAAATCAAAGATGATGTAAAATTACCTTTAAGTGCTGTTATAGTCAGAAGACATTTGATCAAAGCTAAGCTATCAGCAAGAAGCCCCTGTAAAGCAGCATTGTTGAAAAAACGGCATGTGCAGAATCGGTTAAAACACATCGATTGGCCCAAAGAGAAAAGGCGTAACATTCTGCGGACTGATGAGATTAAAGTTGTTCTTTTCAGGTTTAGTGGTCGTCGATGTCAGACCACCCCCGGGTACAGAATTCAAGCCACAGTACACTGTGCAGACAGTGAAGCATGGTGGTGCAAAAATCATGGTATGGGGATGTTTTTCATACTATGGTGTTGGGCCTATTTATCGTATACCAGTGATTATGGATCAGTTTGAATACATCAAAGTACTTGGAGATTATGTTGCCATGTGCCAAAGAGGAAATGCCCCTGAAATGGGTGTTTCAACAAGACAATGACCCCAAACGCACGAGTAAGCGAGCAATATCTTAGTTCCAGACAAACAGGATTGAGGTAATGGAGTGGCCAGCTCAATCCCCTGACCTCAACCCCATTGAAAACTTGTGGGGTGACATTAAAAATGCAGTTTCTGAAGAAAACCCAAAAATTCACTGGTACTGTGAAATGTAGTTTGCTCATCCTGGGCTGAAATATTCTAGGTGCCAGAAGTTGGCTGCCTCGATGCAACGCAGATGCGCAGCAGTTATCGCAAGCAATGGTTATGCAAATAAATATAGTTCAGTAAAATAAAGTGAAGTTAAATCTTGAGTTAAATTTAGTATTTGAGTTTGAAGAGAAAATTGTTGACACTGCTATTTTTTTGAAGAGATTAATATTCCTTTGCTTTGCTTCCTGTAAAAGAATGAGACAGATTTGATCAAATTTTTTAATGCTCTGATTTAGAATTGGATGTGTAATGTTTCGAATACATTTGAAATATGGAACTGAAGCCTATTAAAAAACTATTTGCACTTCATTCACATTTTTTAACGCATGGCTATTTTTTAACACGACTGTATCTCAGAACAAAACATTCTGCACAAATCAGAGTAGGCATAGCTAGAGAAATTTTGTGGCTCTGCAAATCAAGCTACAGCGCCGTCCATAAAGGACAACTCCATCTGCGTACTTTTCTGGGTTCTCAAATGGAAACGCCCACTGAACGGTTACCAAAGAGCAGTGACGTATGTTAGATCGCTGATGATGCCCTCTCCTCCCTAAACACACGCAGTTTGCTGACAATGCGTGTAGAGTGACGAAAGTGTTAGAAACCAATATCAGGTCACATATGAAAACGTTTTTAGAAAGGCTAGGGAAAATAGCATTTTGAGGCCAAAACAAAAGCTATTTTGACCAAAATTTGAATGTTAGAATTGGAATACATGAGAAACACTTTTTGTCTTTGCTGTACATTTTGGTAAAGTGAAATGAAACAATGAAAATTATGTCTATGTTCAAACTGTCAGCATTAATTTGGGGGCATTCCCATCCATGTCATGATGTGAACCATGCATAAATTGAAACCCTTTTGAATGCTGTCACTGACCAATTACGTATAGACTGACAAATGAGAATTTGGGACGAAAAGTCCTTGGAATATTTGTGGAACCAAAGTTTAGAATCAAGTATGAGATATTAGGTGCATCTCAAAGCGTAGGCTGCATCCTTCAAAGGCTGCACTTTTAGGAGTCGTCACTTAATTTCACCTACCAGACTAGCATGATGTCATTTCATCTCCGTCAAACAGCTTTGGTTTAAGCAAGTCGTCACTGGTTTCCCCAACCCTAACCTTAACTCTTACCCCTAACCCTAAATCTAGCCCTAAACCTAACCCTACCACAAAATTTATCCTTATCCCGAACCCTAAATGCTAGTTTGGCGAGTGGAAGTAAGTGACAACCCCTAAAAATGCAGCCTACGCTTTGAGATGCACCCCTTTTTATCTCCTCTTTCTCTGGTACATCCTTACTTCTGTTCGCCTTCTCGTTGACCAAGATCAAATCGTCCTGTTCCCCATCATGTTCCAGAGAAGTGCCGGCAGTAGGGCTTGTGCTTTCCTCCTCTCTGACTGGCTGAAGGGTGACTGGAGCAGGGCTGAACTCCTCCCCCTGCTGCAGGAGCATGGCCTGCTCTGGCTGTTCCTGCACTTCTTCCCCCAGACCAGCAGGGGCAGTGCCAGGAGACAGAGTGGGCTGGGTGGAGCCGGTGTTCACTGCCATGGCATCAGTCTGTGCTTCTCCTGAATTGTTCGCCTAGAGGAAAAAAGTAATTAACATTCTCTGGAATGACAGAGTCATCATTCCGAGTAACATCTCAAAATCATAAATCATTTACTGTGAAATGTCAAAATCTCACAAAACCTTTACATGGTACATCCATCACATTCAATATTTAGCAAGGACCTGCTGTTCTTTTACTTATTCTCCCAGTTTCAGTTCACAAGCGCGGAGTGAACATCCAAAAAAATAAAAAAATAAAAAAATAACAGAGCCGAACAACCAAAGGCTTTGTCTCTGGTGCATTTTAAAGACTTTTCAGCCAATTAAACAAAATAAGTCTATGATGCCAGCCCAAAACATAAGGGAAGAAGTCTAAAGATAACTCTGTGATGTACAGTATGTGTTCTTCTTGTGTGTGAAACCAGTGTTTCTGTGTGGCACAAATCATAGTGTTTTTGTGTGTAGTGTATGACTAAATTCAGATCACGTACAGTATTTGTAAATGTGTTTTTGCATTTGTGATACAAAATGCGCATCATTTGTGTGTATATAACGCAAAGTGGGGAGAGTGGTACAGTCACACAAAGCAGTGTTTATGAGCATGTGCACTACAAAGCAAATTGCGTATCATCCACAAATCCACACAAAAATGTGTTTATTGCAAAGCACAGTATTTGTAAAGCAAGACAAAGTGAGTGAACGTTTGTTCACCTGCAATAGCCTGTAACAACGCAGTGCTCTTTTATGGACAAAGGCGCAGGGGTGTGTGTGTGTGTGTGTGTGTGTGTGTGTCCTGAAGGGGGGGGGGTGGATGGATGTCAAGATAGAAAATATACAGTAGAGAAACTGAGACAAATGAAAATAGGAGTGTGGTGCATATCTATCAAAGCCAGAATAACGCCCTGTGGCGAAAGTGAGTGCCTATCTCGCCTGTATAGATTAATCTAGTGCGATATATGAACGATGCGAGTGCCGAAAGGAACGTGTTAATGAAATTTTAAATAACTGCGAAATTGACCCTTGAATTCTAAGATCAAATTAAGGCATAGATTCAAAGAATAATAGTACCTCGAGTTAGAAAACGATTAAGAGGCACACCGTAGTCAACACCGAGCCAACATGCAGATTTGACAGTCCAGTCATGTTTTGGCTACACACTAAAGCGCGCACTGCATCACACCCACATTTCAAACATGCTTGTTTTACAAATATGTATAATTTCTTTAAAATGCGCAACGTACCTTAGACAGAGTTCAATACCAACAGCCTCTGGATTGCCATACCATTTATCTTCACCATATATATTTATTTAAATAATTTCTTTCCTAGGGAAAAAAAATGTCAATTTGGTCGTGAGCTGATCGGTTTTTTTTTTCTTTTAAAAACGTTACTCAGAAAGTGACAAAAAAAAAAAAAACGTCGATTTTTATGTTTCAAGAATTTAAATGATCAGAACCGAGCTACATGAAACGCATTCGAGCCGCATAAATTCGCAGGGCAACGCATTCCAGTCAGCGATACCTTGGCTCTGGTATCTTCTAGCGCGCTGCGCGAAGGGTGTGCTTCTCGCTGGACCGGGAGGAGGTGGAGAAGGGAGGAGGGAGAGACAATGAAAGGGGAGGGGGAGCGCACAAAAGAAACAAACGAGCCTAAAGCTGAGACTCGAGAGAAGACGGCTGCTGAAGGACGATTTGGGGGGTTTCCCTTTTGTTTCCCGATTTCCACAAACCAAAGGTCGTGGTGTTGGTGCAACGAATTATACGCACCAGTCGCTACTGTTATTATTTATTTCATTTTCATTAATCAGAAGCGAGCACCGACCAGATCAAGACTGGGAAATTAACTCATCCTCGCACCAATACGTAAAAACTGAAACTGCCTCTTCAATATTCGAAGCTTAATGCTGCGGGGCTTACAGTGGACCTTCTTATACCTAGTAAACGATATACCAATATGCCACAATAATTTCCTTCCCATAAATGGTACGACACCTGGACCCACACAAAGCGAAGCACAACATTACATCAATCTTTAATATAAAGCATGAGCAAAGCAATTTCACTGTGCGAGTACCAGGCGCCTTCTGGTGGACATTGGGGAAGTCATGTCGATTGCTTTGAATCAAATGAGAACAGTCGAGATCGCGTCAAATTAAGGCCTACTTCAATTGGTATTTACAAATTGTATTTACTAGTTACTACTCAGTCTTTGCATCCTTAAAAAGGCCTAGTGTAAAAGACTACATTCGATAATGACATATGATATGACATTTTATAAAGTTAATGTATTTTCTTTATTAAGCTTATCCAATGCTTTGAGAGAGCAATCCCGTTTCCATTAAAGTTGAGATGCTGTGTAAAATGTAAATAAAAAAACAGAATGGAATAATATGCAAATTATTTAAACTCTGTATTTAATAGCACAAAGACAACATATGAAATGATGAAACAGAAATTTTGTTTTTTTTAGAAAAATATCTCATTTTAAATTGGATGTCAGCAACATGTTTCAGAAAAGCTGAGATAAAGGCATGTTTAACACTGTGTTATATCACCTCTTTTTTCAAGAACACTCTGTGAGCATTTGGGAACTGAGGAAACCCACTGCTGTAGTACTGAGAACAGAGAGTTCTCCCATTCTTGCTCAATATAGGATTTCTGCTGCCCAACTCTTTGTGGCCGGCTTTATCATATTTTTCATTTTGCAATGAACCAAATGCTCTCAGTGGGTGACAGGCCTGGATTCTCCTCAGAGAATCGCTACCTTATTGTGGTGGAGGAGTTTGCGTGTCTCTGGGATCATGGGAGCTATGTTGCTTGGAGCGTTAGCTCCTGGTAGGGTTCCCCATGGCAAACTGGTCCCAGGTGAGAGGCCTGACAAAATGTGATTCATCAGACTCCTATGACGTGTTCTCTAGACAGAATGGGAACCTTGCCCAGAATAAGGACGCCGGGGCCCCCTCCTGGAGCCAGGCCAGGGAAGGGAGCTCGTAGGTGAGTGCGGCTGGGTTTTTCTCGGAACCTGGCCAGGCTCAGCCTGAAGAGGCTGCAGGGATCCACCTCACCACCCTCAAGGAGAGGAGTAGGGGTCAGGTGTAGTGAGGACTGGGTGGCAGACAGGGTCAGAGGTCCTGGCATTCTGGGCATCGGTTATGGAATCTGGCTCTTGGGACATGGAATGTCACCATACTGGTGAGGAAGGAGCCGGAGCTTGTGCGGAAGGTTGAGCGGTACCAGTTAGATATAGAAGGACTCACCCTCATGCACAGCTCTAGCTCTGGAACCAAACTCCTTTGATAGGGGTTTGACCCTCTTCCTTTTCTGGAGTTACCCAAGCTGAGAGGTGGTGAGCAGGGATTGGGATACATACATCCCCATGGCTCAGTGGCGCTGTGTTAGAGTTCAAACCAATGAACGAGAGGGCCTTTGCAATGCGCCTGCGGGTTCTGGAGGGGAATGCTCTGACTGTTGTCAGTGCTTACCTACCTAACAGCAGCTGAGAGTATACAGCCTTCTTGGAGTCCCTGAACAGAGTCCTAAACAAGGCTCCAACTGGGTATTGCATAATTCTGCTGGGGGACATCTATGCTCACGTGGGCAATGATGGAGACATTTGAAGGGGCCTGATTGGGAGGAATGACCTCCCTGATCTGAACCCGAGGGGTGTTTTGTTGTTGGATTTCTGTGCTAGTCATGGATTATCCATAACAAACACCATGTTTGAGCATAAGGGTGTTCATAAGTGTACTTAGTACCAGAGCACCCTTGGCCAGAGGTTGATGATCGATTTTGTAATCGTGTCATCAGATCTGCGGTCGTATGTTTTGGACACTCAGGTGAAGAGAGGCAGAGCCGTCAACTGATCACCACCTGGTGGTGAGCTGGATCAGATGGTGGGGAAGACTGCCGGAGAGACCTGGGAAGCCTAAGAGTGTTGTGAGGGTGGACTGGGAACATTTGGTAGAGGACCTCGTCTGGACGATTTTCAATTCACACCTCCGGAAGAGCTTTTTGCACATCCCGGGAAAGACTGGTGGCATGGAGTCCAAATGGATCCAGATCAAAGTCTCCATTGTGGAAGTAGCTGTCTTGAGCTCTGGCCTGAAAGTTGTTAGTGCAAGTCATGGCGACAACCCAAAGACTCGTTGGTGGACATCATCTGTGAAGGAGGTCGTCAAGCTGAAGGCGGCAGCCATTCGGGCTTGCTTAGCCTAAGGGGACTCCTGACTCGACAGACCGGTACTGACTGGCTAGAAAGACTGCAGCCACGGAGGTCAGAGCAGCAAAAACTTGGGCTTGAGAGGAGCTTGGGGAGGTTATGGATAAGGCTTTTCGGGTGGCCTCAAAGAGGTTCTGGCAAACTGGCAAACAATCAAACAAGCTCTGCAGCGGCAAATCACCAGAGATGGATGAGATTCATCCCATGTTGCCGAAGGCTCTGGATGTTGTTGGGTAGTCATGGTTGACATGCCTGTTCAACATCGCATGGATGTCGGGTACAGTACCCTTGGACTGGCAAACTGGGGTGTTGGTTCCCATTTTTAAAAAGGGGGGCCAGAGGGTGTGCTCCAACAACAGGGGACCACATAGCTCAGCCCCCCCCCGGGGAATGCTTATGCCAGGGTGCTGGAAATAAGACTTTACCTGATCATCAAACCTTGGATTCAGGGGGAGCAACGTGGGTTCCGTTCCGGCCGTGGCACAGTCGACTAACTTTTTACCTTTGTGGCAATGTGGCGGTTGGTCAATAACAGCAGCAAACAAGGCCGTCTAGCATGAAGATGGGCATCGTGTGGATGATTTCTAATCATCTGACCTGTCACTCGGATACCAATAGCCCTGTGTAGATTTGCAGCAATCTGATTTGCTGTTTGAGAGTGATTTCTCAGAATCCTGGGCTCTTGTTGTTGACCGTGGACACCTTGAACGCCGTCAATCATCAAAATTATAGGTTTGCTGATACCTGCTCTATAATCTGCTAATCATAGACTGGGAAACATTGAAGAAATCGGCAACTTCAGACTGACGGCTGCCAGTTCAAGCATACCAATTGCTCTTAGATGTTCAGCACGTTGGAGACGTCGCATTGCAAAAAAACAATCAAAGGATGTCTCAGATAAACAAAATCAGCAAAGGATTACAGTTAGAAGCTATCAGAATGAAAGAAGTCTCAATCACAAGGGAGTACATGACCTTTCTCTAAAGTGTCAAATTCGAGTATGCACCCCGGCCACACGTTGAGGATTTCCATGTGCTGCACGTGCACAACATTGGCTGCGTTTTGGTGCTCTGTTTTAGAGCAGTTCATGTTATCTTCATTGCAGTCAGTTATTATTATGTCTCCCCCCCCCCAGAGAGAGAGGGGAGACATATCGTTTTCGGCTCGGTTCCCGTTCGCGTTCCCGTTTGCGTCGGCAGTCCCACTTCGTTTCCGGAGCGTAACTCCAAAACTGTTTGCATAATCTTTACGAAACTTTGCATACTTATTACACACGTCCTGAAGTGGTGCCTTTTGTCATGTGCCTGTCCGTCCATCCGTCCGTCCGTCCGGGTGTGATCTATTTCCGGAGCATATCTCCTAAACGTTTGTATGATCTTAACAAAACTTTGCATACTTACTACTCAGGTCTTGCACTGGTGCCTTTTGGCATGTGCCTGTCTGTCTGTCTGTCCGTCCAGTGAGTTAGGCAGGGAAGGGGTCCGGGGGGGGGGGCGTATGTTTTTTAAAGTAAAAACACACTAGTTGTATCTGAAACACAATCATTATTTTGTTATTGACCTTGAAATTTCAATATCCCCTACTTTTTTTTGCAGTTAATTATATATATATATATATATATATATATATATATATATAAAGTATTGTTTATGCATTGCCAGTCAGAGGTGCCAGTAATTTTTGAGCCCACTGTAATTAACTCTACTTCGTGCAATTGACAAATCGGACATTCCTTGTCATGGCTACCAGCCGAATTATTTCCTGTTCATGTCCATTGGTGAGGAAGGTTCCTCGCTCTTTAGAGAATTCTGATACAGCCATATAGTTTTTTTTCTGTGAAAAGCGAGTCAAGTTCAACAAAGAAATAGGCCAAAGCTCAAAAATCATTTGTTGTGCAATGCTTACCCTCAGAATGGTCCGATTGACTTGAATTTGAAATGAGCCAATTAAGAATTTGAAAGTTAAATTGGCTATGCTTTATAGGAATAAAGCTTGCCTTCCAAGGAGTTGCAGAAGGCAGGTTCTTCAGGCAACTATTCTCTCTAGAATGGATTTTGGTGATGTAATTTATGTGCACTCTGCTCCCTCATCGCTGAAGCCGCTTCACGCAGTATACCATACTGCCTTAAGGTTCATAACAGGAGATGGCTTCAGAACGCATCTCTGTAATCTTTATTTCAAGGTTGGTTGGTCTTTGCTGGCCTTGAGAAGGGAGCAGCATTGTTGTCTTCTAGGCATTGTTAGATAAACTGCCTGGATATATCACCAGTTTCCTTAATTTTAGAAGTGGGGAGTACCACCTTCGTGCTCTTGACTATTTGGTTTTAGACATCCCAAGGGTTCATACTGAATTGGGTAAAACTGATTTTTGGTATTATGCCCCACTGAAATGGAATAGGCTTCAACAGTTGCTAAAATTGGAAAAACTTATTTCATTTGATTGTTTTAAATGTCTGTTATTGGCTCCCATGATGCTGGTACGTACGTGTGTACTGTATTTCTTTTGTTTAGTTTTTTATTTATTGTTGTACATCATGTTTTACATTGGTTCACAACTGGGCTCCGTTGCAAAACAGAGCTTCCTCTCAATCGGACTATGAATAAATTAAATAGAATTAAATTAAACTCATTTGACTGTCCTTTCAATGCAACTTTGCAGCTTCATACAACATGAAACTTAATTTCAGTAGGCTTACTGTCGTCTAGGCAGCTGCGGATTAAAGACAGGAGGAGTTGGGCAAAATGCTCATAAAATTGTTAATATTCATCACAGTGCCATGTCATTTTATCATGGATATATTAATTTCCATAAAATATGGCAGATATTCATTCATTCACTTCTGTTTTCCATGACAGCAAAATTTTCCCATTATAAGCAATGGGAAATTTGCTGATTCCCATCAACGTTAACTAAAGCCGTAATTCAGGAGACATTTCAATACGGGTGGTTAGCATATTTGCAAGGGCTCGTATAATGCAGAACGCGATGCATATATTTTGGAGAAACAAATGCTGCCCTCTAGATGCGGTCTGTTCCAGGAACATCAATGCAACACAACACCAAACCACATTCTGCAAATTACAAGTGAATGGCTGACTCAGTTGAATCAGGGTGCTATTCTGGCCAGCTCACTGCGCTCTACTGTCTCCGATTGAGAATAAATACCAGATTATGAGGCAAAATATACTGCCTGGCCAAAAAAAAAAAAAAAAAAAAAGTCACCATCTGGATTTAACTAAGCTATTAGGTAAGAGCCTTCCATTGGCTAATTGCTGCAGTGATTAATATACTGAACAACAAAAGAAACGCAAGTTTTTCTGTGTGGTTTAGACAAGGGGGTATGTGTCCTGTTGAGTTTTCCAACAAAATGCAGAGTAAAGTTGGTGAGCTGTACCCAACGGAGCATGAGTTTGCAGACAAACACGATCACGTGTGATGGCCAGCACTTGTATGAATTAACGGAGGTGCGGCATGTTTTGAGCAATACCGCAGCCTCGCCAAAAATTGGGAGTGGCGATTTCGTTGGTGTATCCGGGGTCTATAAAAGCAAACGGTAACATTCGACATTTACCGCATTTTCATGATGCCACGCCTCACACAAAATCTCAGGGAACGCGCCATTGGTATGCTTCATGCTGGTATGACGGGTCGCAACGTTGCCAGACGTCTTAATGTTCACGAATCAAGCATCAGTAGGCTGAGGACGAGGTTCCGGAACCTCAGGTTCCGGATATGTCGCCCATAGAGCACTTGTGGGACATTCCGGATCGTCGTATCCCGGTCCCAAACACAGTGGGGCAACTCCAGAATGCTCTGAGGGAGGAATGGCAGGCGATTCTGCAACAAGAAATCCGTCATTTAGTGGGTTCGATGCGCAGAAGATTGGCTGCATTAATTGCAGCACATGGTGGTCACACCAGATATTGACTTTGACCTGATCCAGAACGCTAATTTCTCTTCATTTCTGTTAATAAACTCAAACACACTGTCACTATCAATTTCAAAAGACGTCCGCACACAACCAAAAAGAATTCTCCCATATAAAGCATACTAAACCATACTTGCATTTCTTTTGTTGTTCAGTACATGTTTCAGCTGGAGAAAAGTTATTTAACCCGAACTGATGCAGCGAATACCTTCTCATTTCTCAAAAAACCACATCAGAAGACATATCCTGTGGTTGTGGAAAAGATGTTACTCAGTTTAAGAAGGGTCAATTTATTGGCCTGCATCACGCAAACAAAACAACTAAGGAGATTGCTCCTAAAACTGGGTTAAGAACTGTTAGAAACACATTATTAAAACCTAGAAGGATAGCGGTGAACCATCATCTTCGAGGAAGAAATGTGGCCAGAAAAGAATCTTGAATGATCGTGATCGGATAACACTTAAATTTTTGGCAAAATCAAATCGTAAAAAATCAACAGTAGAACTCACGGCTATGTTTAACAGCAAAAGTAAGAGCATTTCCTCAAGCACAAGGCAAAGGGAACCAAAGCGATTAGGACTAAACAGCTGTATAGCCTTCAGAAACCCACTTATCAATAGGGCTAATTGTGAAAAAAAGGCTTGATTTGGTGAGGGAGCATAAACATTGGACCCTGGAGAAGGGGAAAAAGGTTTTGTTGTCTGATAAGGCCAGACTTGCCCTGTTCCAGCATCGATTTAAGAACAGAGGTAGATGAACTGATGCAGCCATCATGCTTAATGCTCGCCGTAGATGCCTGAGGGGGCCGTGTTATGATCTGGGGTTACTTCAGTTGGTCAGGTCAAGGTTCAGCAATGATATGTGCTCAAAAAATGAGGTCAGCTGACTACCAGAATATACAAATTGGCCAGGTTTTTCAATCGATGGATTTTTTTTTTCCCTGATTGCATGGGCATATCCCAAGTTGACAATGCCAGGATTCATCGAGCCCAAATAGTGAAAAAGGGGTTCGGGGAGCATGAGACATTTTCACCTCAGAGTGTAGACCTGAGAATTAAGAATCTATGGCGTGTACTGGAGAAGACTTTACGCACTGGTCTGACTCCCCCATCATCAATTCAGTATCTTGCTGAAAAATTAATGCAACTCTAAACAGAAATGAATGTTGTGACACTGCATAAGCTTGTTGAAATGAGGCCATGAGGAACGTGCTGTAATCAAAGTTAAAGGCGGTCCAACAAAATATTATTGTGCTTTCTTTCTTTTTCCTTGGCTGGGCAGTGTATACCGCAAGGAAGGCCATGAGCAAATGTGAAGCTGGAGTCAAAGTCGAGCATAATGGAGGACCGGGAGAAAATTCCACTTGCGAGACTTAACCAATTGGTGCCAATGCCCAAATGCTTAATGAAGGTGATTAGAGGACAATGATGTTCAACAGTGGTAATAGTCAGCATTGCATAACAAATGAAATTTCTGTTACAACACCAAATAATGTGCGCTGAACCATTTTCAGTACGGTAGAGGGTGAATAGTGTTTCCAAATCAGTTTTTTTATTTTTTAAATTTTATTGGCAATTTCCATGAAGTGCATACTCTTTTCAGAACTCGGGGTGTACACTGCAGTCAGCATCACTAATTCCAAATCCAGCCCCAGTTTCTCCCGAGTAATTAATTCATTAACTGCAAAATTACTCCTCCTGACTGGCCAAACTGCCTTTACACCAGACTCCGTTATAATGGTGGAAAAACAGCAGCTCACAGCCCTCAAGGACCATGAGTTTACATTCCCAGCATTAGAGCATTTAACCAACATCTTTAACAAATGCGAATAACAATATTAATGCCAGACTGTGACCCTAATGAAAAATGTTACCAGACATTCTTTGTGAAACAGAGTTAGAAAGTCCTGGGGGAGTTAGCTGTACTACTGCCCAGCTTAATAACCAGAGCTGTCCCAGATGTGGAACACGTACTCAGGTAAAAGCGCTGTTCCGGGCTTTACTCAGCAGTACAATAATGATTTGTGAAAATGGCCCCAAAGCATCAGAAAAATATCAGCACCACGTTTTGCACTCATAACCTCATCGAGCACATCTGACCAAATAGTTCCAATTGCGCCAATTATCAAGCCCAAGTGACAGGAACAGAATACACTGGATCAATTTCACTTTCCAGACCAGGATTTTGCACCTCTGGTTACATATATCTCATCTTGTGAAGAAATTGTGCTTAAAAAGCCTTAAACTCACATGTAAATAGAATCCGCCAATTAAACAGAGGATTTTTATTCAATCAAACGGGGGCAAGTCTACTCTAGTGCGAATTATAACAGGGAATCATGCGTCACAATCATCCCAAAGTGCAAGTTTTACCGATTAAATCACCTGTCAGTTTTGTTCCATCCATTCTTACGTCACACGAGCACAACATAATATTTATTTAACATAATTATTAACATAATATAGATTAAAATCTTGCTTTTCTTCTTTTTCTCACCAACCGCTAGTAAATATCTTTTTGTCTCAACTTGATTATGGTCCCACTTCCCTGGCTAAACTCGATCCGCTCCATCATTCTGCAGTGAGATACATTTCTAACTCACCCTATAAGACGCATCACTGTACACTTTAGTCGGCTGGCCTTATGCGCAGGCTGCACCACTGATATGTTTTAATATACAAGGCTATTTTAGGCAAACTACCCCAGTACATTTTCTGTAAATTTGTTTTAATTCAGGACTCTTACCTCAGATCCAACACCTGGTTGCGTTTCATGGTGCCTCCTGTGCGAACTGAGGCTGGTAAGAGGAGTCTGTTTTACTTTGGCCCTTGGTCATGGAATGACCTTCAGATTCATCTTAAAATTGCTGCTCCCGTCTCCATACCAAGTTTCAGACAAAAGATTTCTGAAGCCTTTCCTATTAGCTGCTCCTGTCATATTGTTTAGATATATTTTTCTACTGTTTTTTAAAATTGAGCCATTTTTATAACTTATGATCTAAGTTTTTTTTATTGCAAATTTAGTTTTGTCCTGTCAGATGGTAGTCTCTATTCTGTCCCTTGTTTTTGTATTGCATTGTACCGTCTTGTCGATATTGTCTTGAACTGTGTTGTGTTTATGTAACACTAGTGTGTGACTTGCTTTCTTGCCAGATCACCATTAAACAAGACTAGGTGCGACCTAGTATATGGCTGGGCCGCCAAGTGCTGTATGAGAATTTGGGCCCAAGAAAAGGATGGTAACACAATTATATGAAGTGCAAGTTTAGTAATGAGCTGGAGCTGGAGCTGATAAATTATTTATAAAGTGGGTGGGGAGAGTGCAAGAGTGTGGGGGTGGGAGAGTGAGTGTGAGAGTGAGAGTGTGTGAGTGAGGGAGTGAGTGTGTGAGGGAGTGGGAGGTGGGGGGGAGGGGGTCTTGAGCAAGGAAAACATATGAAAAGCATGTTATACATGATAATCGTTTACTGACGGCCTAAAAACCACTATAATTGACAATAATTAATAGTATAATTACATAGTATCAGTACCATGTCGAATTTTTGCTTCAGAAAACCGATTTTTCTTAACTACTAACTGGGATACCATTGGCTCACTGTAGCTGAAGTTGTTGCTGCAGAGGACAACGATTATTTATGTAGCAAGAGATGATTTTGTTTGAACTGCTACATAGATACTATGGTCAAGTATATTGAGCAGTTTGCACATCAGGCTTAGCTGAGGAGTTTTATTCAGGTTACTCCTGAAAAACAGGATTGGACTGAACTCGTCCATATTCTAAACCGCGAGCTCGGCTTGCTTGTGAATATTCAATAACTCAGAGCCGTACGGATCTGCAAAAACTGATCCTGGTGTGCCAACTAGTGATAGAATATTGCAACTGCGTGCATATATTTGCAGCTCCATGATCACTTGCGGACACATCTGCACAAAGATACCCTGCTGAGTACCGCTGTTCTTCTCGAACACGCCAAATCCAGATTACATTCATATTTTAATTTGTAACGAGTAACGAAGTGGCCACTGGCCATTGTGAAAGTAACGGTGCGAAAGTATTTTTTATCTTTTAAATGTAGTACAATAAAAGTCCCAGTTAAAAAAAAAAAAAAAAAAACTCGAGTACACATCCTCAAAAAAAAAAAAAAAAAAAACTACTTCAGTATTGTAACGAAGTACATGTACACCTCTGTATGATAATGTATCCCAAATCCCTTCATTGTACCCGTTTTCTCTCGTATAGGGAGATTAAGGAAATAATCCTTGTACCGGCTGCGAAATTCAAAAGGGAGATAGGGGAATGTAACACATCGTACCAATCTATCGTGAAAGAATCTTGACAATGGTCGGAACGTGTTTTTAATTTCCTATTCAACCTCGCAACCGATGCTGTCCTCCATGCTTGTTAACCGTCGTATCGGTTGTGAGATTGAAAAGGGAAATTGAAAAACACATTCCGACCATTGTTATGATTCTTTCACGCTAGATTGGCACGATGTGTTACATTCCTCCGTCTCTATGGGATCTCGCAATCGGTACCAGAGAAAACAAGCATGGAGGACTGAAACAAACCGAACCAATCTAGAGTGAAAGAAGATTAGCCTAATAATGGTCAGATTGTGCTCGAAATCAAAAATCGAATGGAACTTTTAAAAACTTGTTTTCATAGGTGTCGGTTACAGTCGCTGTTATATAGGCTACAATCAAAGCGGCCACCGCAGCCGCTTCCGTTCAAGCGAACCAACTCATGAACGCGCAAGGGTTTAAGGTAATTTGGAAACCAGTAGGGGCACCATACCGGTATTCTTGGAGATACTGAAACGTAATAGTGCCGGCGCCACTTTAGTGTACGTAAATAGTCCAGCTATAGTCACAGTAACAGTATACATCAATTTTTTCTAACATCGTGTAAGTTCCCATGTTGGACTGAAGGATGTTTAACGTAGGACGGGATAATCACAAGCATAAATGTGTGTGGCGCATTCAATTCCACGACCAGCCAGCCAGCCAGCCAGCCAGCCAATCGTTGAAGTTCTTCCCTGCCGGCCGACCAATCGTTGGACAGCCAGCCAGCCAATCGCCGGCCAACCAATCGCTGAACTTCTTCCCCGCCAGCCGACCAATCGCTGAACTTCTTCCCCGCCGGCCAGCCAATCGTTGAACTTGATCACTCACATTCGCGTTTATAGGGGCCAGGCCGCTGATCGGCCCGGCCCAAAAAGAGACTTTGGTCTCAAATGGTTTTATTGGGTTAAATAATGGATTGAATGAATGAATGAATTATTTAATGCAGTAAATTTCTTTCTACAAAGAAGTGTCCAACCTTCCCAGCCACTTTCATGATCTGAAACTAACCTTCCCACTATTATTGTAGGCAGAAACAATTAAGACTGTACACATGCAAAGGCACAGACAAAGAAACTCCCACAGTATCACTGCCATGTTTTTGAGAACTGGAAAAATTATTTATTATGTATCAAAATGACAGCAATAAAGTACAATTTGCCAAACACTTCAAAAAGAAAGTCTGACATTGTGCTAAATACACCATTCAGCAGATCAGACAACAGTGAAAAGAAACTGGGTGTGGGGGAGAGTGAAACAGCATCTCACACGAAGCTTGTAATTCGTGCGAGCACACACATCATGTGCGCATACAAACAGACGCACACACACAGACAAAAAAAAAAAAACAGAACACACGCTTTGCAATTCCTCTCCCTGCTGTGCTGTGAATCCTTAACCTGTGAAAGGAAAATAAGAGGAATTTGGTCATCGTTGACGCGAGAAGTTACGCACTGAATCAGTCAGTTTAACAACTATCGCCAGCTGAAACATACTCATCGTTGCAATAATGTTTCAATCATAGACTTGAGTATTTGCTCATTTAAATCCAAATGGTGACTTTTTTTGGACGGGCAGCGTAGCTTATAGGCCGACAAAGTTATGTGCCGATAGACTGATAACGTTAAGCACGGATTACAGACAGAGATAAATACAGGGTTAAATCAAATTATAGGCTAAGAGTTAAGTACAGATTATGGACTGATGGAGTTGTTACACATTATAGACTTAGTGTAGATCATAGACCGACATTCCAATTCAGATTATAGACTGATAGTGTTAAATACAGATTATATACGGATTTAAATATAGATTAAGGATTTACAGAGGCAAGTATATTTAGACTGATAGAGTTATGTATAGATAATAGCCCAATACAGATATGATGATTACTGACAGTTAAGCACAGAATATAGATGAAGATGAAGATAAATACATTAGATATACAGGTAGGGTTAAGTACAGATTATATTCTAACAGTAAAATTAGGGCCGGCCAAAATATCATTATAATATCGATATCTAAATACAAGATATCATAGAGGATCTTAGATATTGTAATATTGCAATGAGGCATAATTGTCATCTTTTCTGGTTTTGAAAGCTGTATTATAGTGAAGGGATGCAGTTTGGAGTGTTCTAGCTCTTGCCTTCATCTGCTTAGTCATAATATCCACATTACAAATGACTGTGTATCAATTTTCCATTATGTGAATATTTTCTGAATGCACCAAAAGTTATTCCCACAATATCGCCACAACATCAATATCCAGGTATTCAGTCAAAATTATCATGGTATTTGATTCTGTCCAGATCGCTAGGGCTGGGCGATATCTCGGTATGTTTATCTATATCGATTTATTTCTAAACAAGATATAACACAGGACAATATTGCTTGTATCGATATGGTTCATTTTGCGTTAATATGACAATACATGGGCCGCACGTTCGCACCTATTTCTCCTCTCCCTCTCCGTGTCCCTGTCTCACACACACAACCTTTCTGCCCCGCCTCCCTCGCTCTGTGACCACAAGCCCTCCCCCCTCCCCCTCCGTCTCCACTCTCACCTACACTCAGCGGCAACATGGAGACGGAGTGTGCCGCAGAAGAGAGGTTGGTCAGTAAATATATATATTGTTTGTTTGCAAACGAGCTAGCGTTAATGAACTACTCGGTTTTCTGTGGATTTAAAATCCGTAAACGTTCGTTCAAACGCAAATGAGAGACAGAGTCATGGAATTAGCGCAATGCTCAGATATAGCAAATGGGAATCTGCAAGGTGCAACGGAAATTAAATTTGTTTGGTAGTAAACAAAGCTGTTGAGAACCGCGCACCTCCTCCTAGCAAGTGTCTATTCTGCAACTGGCGTAAGAGTTTATATACTCAGTCAAAAAAGAAACTTCACACTCATAAATTTCTAAATATTTTCTTGAAACTTAATACAAGAGATTTTATTTATTATTATTATTATTATTATTAGGGGTAAATGCGTTGTCAAAGACATCATGACACACAGCAACTCCGGCGTGCACAAAGCATGCAGCACGCGTGCGAGCATACATCAAGGTAAAAGCATGTTTCCTCGTGTTCCTAGTCACTTGACCTTATGAGACACGTGCAATTGAACCCACGTTAGCACGGTAGAGTGACATCTCGGAAAAACAAGTTCTTACAGTCAATTATCCGTTGATTTGCAATGCCACAACTGTCAAACATTCAACGTGAACGTGCCATTGGCATGCTGAATACGGAACGTCAGTCACTGGCGTTGCCAGGGGTTATGGGATGCAGTCGATGGACTATCCATGATCTTCGGACACGCGTCTCAACAAACTGGCACCACAGCAGACCGAACTCGTTCGGGTAGACCACGATGTGACGACACAAGCAGAAGACCGACAAATCGTCTTACGTCATTTGCGTAATCGATTTCTCACTGCAACGTCCACTAGGAATGAATTGTTTAGAGGTCGTGTGACTGCCCAAACCATACGTAATCGCCTGCGCACTGCTCGTCTCCATGCACGCCGGCCATATCGTGGACCAATTTTAACCCAGTTACACCGGCGTCAACGGCTTCTCTAGGCACAACGACATCTGAGATGGACTCAGCGTGATTGGAATAGGGTCGTTTTTAGTGACGAATCCAGATTCACTTTGCACTTCGCTGATGGGAGAGTTAGAGTTTGGGAGACGCGGTGAACGCAACGCCCAGTGTTGTGTGCAGGAAGTGGACCCGTTTTGGGGGGGCGGTAGTGTTATGGTTTGGGGTGCCTTTAATGGTCCTGCCCGTTCCCGACTGATGGTCGTTCAAGGAAACCTAACTGCTGCAGGATACAGAGATCAAGTGCTCATTCCAGAGCTTTTTGCCATTCGTGGCAGCTCATGGCCCAGGTCTGACATTCCAACACGATAATGTCAGACCTCATACTGCCAAATTAACGCGAATTTTCTTAGGAATGCTGGCATCAATGTCATGGAGTGGCCCTCAAGGTCTCCCCGACCTTAATCCCACAGAACATGTATGGGATGTGTTGGGCAGAAGACTCCGTCAAGTAAGGAACCCTTCACAGAATTTGCAGGAACTTGGTGCCATGTTGGTTCAATTATGGCGACGCATCCCCTAAGCTGTGTTCAGACGCATCATTCAATCCATGAGGAGACGTTGCGTCGCAGTTGTGAACGCTCATGGAGGGCATACGCGCTATTGACATGTTTTCATCAAGTTGTAACTTACCATTTTTACTCTCTTACATTTCCGTAGCATTTCCGGTGGAACTGGTTACATTATGAACATGATTTTTATGGTACACCGTCCTTAATGGGTACAGAATGGAATTAAATCATTATTTAAAACCACTTTTCTTGTATGTTCAACTTATCGACCTCCAAACGAGTGTGAAGTTTCTTTTTTGACTGAGTATAGTTGATAAGCTCAAGAGCAAATAGCCAGCGGTCTTACTGCTTAAAGCTTACGCAGTGACTTCGCCACTCATTCGCGTTTGAACGAACTTTTGCTGATTGTAAATCCACAGAAAACCGAGTAGTTCACTACTGGTGGCTCGTTCGCAAACAAACTACATTCACAAATATTCATTCAGTACCCCTCCATAACCAAATGGAGCTAGTCAGCTAAATAACAACGTTCACCTAGAAATGAGAGTCACAAGCCTACCGATATGTGTGCAGGACCAGGAAAAGGGGTCACTTGGGTCATTTTAGAAAATTTAGATTTTCCAACAAAATCAAAGAGTGATCCAAGTTTTTCATTTTGAGAAAAAAATTGGGTGAATTTGTGCACAGCAAAGTGGTGTAAATTGACAGTACAACTGTAAACCCGGTTCACGGCAAAAAAAAAATATTGATATATATCGAGTATCGCCATTCAGCTAAAAAATATCGAGATATGACTTTTAGTCCATATCGCCCAGCCCTACAGATCGCCCAGCCCACAGTTTAGTACAGATTTTTGACTGACGGAGTTGAGCACAGATTATAAACTGACAGAGTTATGAACATATTACATAGTCAAGTACAGTTTACAGCCTGACCGAGTTAAGAGTATAGACTGACAGGCCTAAGTACAGATAATGTACTGACAGAGCTAAGAGCAGAGTATACACTGACAGAGTAAAGAACAGAGTATAGACTGACAGAAGTAAGTACAGATAATTCACTGAAAGAGCCAAGTACAGCTAATGCACCAACAGAGCGAACACAGGCAGCCCTTCAGGACAGCGAGGCCACTGACTGAATGTACAGCAGATGTTGCAGGCTCTAGTAACGCTGCATATCTCCATGGTGACTGGAGCGGCGCCAGAGTGAATTAATGTCCGCAGAACAGAGTCAGCGACAGTACGGAGACCAGCGAGCAAGGGCTCAAGCCTATTCCTTCCCGATTCCTCATCCAGACCTCCCCAAATAAGGGGGTAAAATCCTACACCCCCATTACTCAAGGCAGAGGGGCTGTTAAACCCCCAGCCCCTGCTCAGGGATATTCCAGCGCCCCGTCATTATAGCAGGTATGGTTAACCACAGATCTTTACATCTACCTTCTCAAAAATATTAATATCACCATTTAATTTACTTACTATACTTTCCATTAACATTTATTCAATATAATGGTCAAACACATTATCCCAGCCATTACTAAATAACAGGCTTTTCAACCTTTGCTTTGCTCAACTGCCCGTAAAACTGAGGAGTAATGACCGGAAACGTCTTCTTTTCTTGGCTATTGAGGCAATGCCCAGCATGCGAATGAGGTGCTCAGGAAAGCGAGAGCTGAAGCTAGGACAGGAATGGAAATGCTAAGTGCTGGAATGCAAATACAAAAAGCTAGAGTCGAGTGGGAATGCAGATGCGGGAAATGGGAATGCGGGTTGCGGACTGTGAAACCCGCCGGAGGGGGCAATTCAGGAGAGGGGTTGGCAAATCGTACCCGAATTTCCCCGCAGGACTGGAGGCTTGTCACCCGGCCAGCCGAGTTCCTCTCTCTCAGCATACGAGCATCAGCGGGTTCTGGTGCCAGCTCTTCCTGTGCGGGGCTAACCGGAGACAGCTGCTGAGCTCACAGAAACCCAAAACTACAGCATATCAGCTGACACTGCAGGGTTGGGTCGATGCACACTGACCCAACACCCAGACGGATAAGCACGCACGGAGGTGAAGGTGTATGTGAGCACACGTAGGAGCGAGCGTGTGGGCGTGTATAGTCTTCTCCCTCATATCCCAACAGGCACAGCACCAGTCTGAGGGCGTCTTGGGGGAAAACAGTTTCCTGTCAGCACCAGCTACCAAATCCTCACCTACTGCACAGAGGCCAGGACCTGTTAAGATGCTTTTCAGACAGAATTACGTGTCGGAGGCTCGAGAAACGCCGGTGTCCGTACGCAATCTGCGTCACTAAACCATAGGCATGGGGCTGAGAAATGAAGCATTTTGATTGTTGCCCATTCTAAAACATTCATTCCGCACTTGGCGCTGTCAAAAAGGAAAAGCTGCTGTGAAAATATCATTTTGTCAGATTACTCTTCTCACGCAAGATCTCAGCAGTATTTCACAAAAACACGAGTGACAATTTGTCCATAATACAACATTTATTTTGTTTCATTTCATGTTTTCAGTGTAGAAAACAGATCTTTTTAGCCAGCTAGTAACTAGCTCGCTAGGTTAGTCAACTTGCTGTTACTTACATTAAACTGAGCTAGGCAATTTGCGGCTAATATTGACATAATCGTCAGTAGTCAATTTAGTCACACATTAACCCTCTGTTAACCAAGTACCTTTCCAACTGTGTAAAAATCATTTCCCTAGGCAAAATATGTTGATTATGGGCCAATATTTGGAAAAATGGAAAAAAAAAAAAAAAAATTAAACCGTTTGGCCCATTTTTTTCCAAAATGTAGCAGATCTGCTACATTGGGTAATAATGTGAATGGAAAAATTAAAGTGACGGACCATTCAAGTTATTCTCAAATGTTTATTTGGCAATAAGAAACAAAACCAGCTGGGTGTCCAGGCTGTTCACCCTTTCACTTTATGTAGCAGATACGCTACGGTGGTTAATAGAGGGTTAATACAGCTGTTCTTCAGCACCTAATTCCTAGCGTAAATCATTATTTAAAAAAAAAAAAAAAGGACACATCAAACTGACCCTACACATCCGTCCCCATGCTCAATGCCCAGTGATGCAGACAGATAGCACAACACTAACTGTACATCATGATGCACAGTTAAAGTATTACTACTTCACTTTACACGAAGACTAAACATAATGTTATAATTAAAATCGCAAACTGCCCCACTCACCGATCTATAAATGACAGCCAAGATCCGATCCCCATCGCATAACCCGCACTTTCATGTCGGGACAGCGCCCCCAACTGGTCTGTCTCTACTCTGTAGCAGCCAACCCTGCTCCTCTATGGGTCATTCACAGGATCTGAGGGAGGGCAGAGTTCAGAGGTTAGAGGTTAATACCAGGCCACTGGCCAGCGACGCAGCATCAGCGCAGACACTGAGAAAATGCAGCGCTACTAACTGGTCCACTGGTGTGCGGGGTATTAAAGGAGCTGTGTCACGATTACTGCACATGTTCACACCTTTGAAGAAAGTAAATCCACTCAACAGGAAGTCAAAATCTAGAGGGTATTTTTCTTCATCTATGATTACTGGCGATGGCAACCAGCTTACATTCTTCGTATCCCTTGGCTAAAATTTAAAATACTGCTTCGAATCCTCAAATTTCCATAGAAAGCTCCTCAATATAAAAAGCATAATGCCAGAGTAACTAAAATACATGAACACAATGCAAAACAGATTGATTGGCAAGGATGGAATCAGATTGTGACTTGCAGTGAAGCGGATTCAATTCTGTAGGGTCTATGTTCTGAGCAGTGGCTTGCCGTCAGATGTCAGGAAGGCCTTCAGTAACATCACCCTTTCCCGCATAATAGCTCTAAAACCGTTTGCGATCAAGTTTCCCGATTAACAATCAAACAATTTATTAACTGAACAACCACCACCAATGCATGACACGTAATGATAAAGAAATGCTAATTACAAAGCGATTGCCTATTGGCTACATGTTGATATAATTGATGTGACTCCGCAAGGATGACAATCTGCAAGTAAATCAGAAACATTCACAGACTTCGCAGCAATTATTTTCGGCATCACTCAGCTGTGCATCGTACCTAACTACGCTCTTTAGCGGTCACTACATTCAGACAACAGAACGGATTCTCATGGCTTATTGCTCAATGAGCCTCGCAAACTAATTTATGCAAATCTGTGGTTTCATGTGCTTCATGAGCGCAGAAATTACAAAGAATTGATATTTTTCGTAGTAATTGATGTGCGGAAAAAAACTCCATATAATTTAAAGTAGTGCAATGTATAACAAGGCTTTCAAAAATAAATTGGACTCTCATCGGTTCTACCCATCAGTCTGAGCAACTGTTGCTAATTGGGAGACGTAAACTGCGAGAGGTGTAGGTCATTAAGCAGTGAAAGGTGAGGTTATTGCTGGCCCTGTGTTTCTGCCGACGGACCGCCACTGGTTCTGAGCATGCGCAGTAATTGTGACACACCTCCTATATGCAAATCAGTGCATGTAAAGTGCACCATCGAAAGGAACAGCAGTCTCAGCGTGTCTGTGAGTGTATTAATGAGCGCGAGTGTCTGTGTGTGTGCCTCCGTGACCATGCACATCTCCGTGAGCTTGTGTGCATCTGTGAGTGTGCGCATCTCTGTGTGTCACAGTGAGCGTGTGTGCATCTGTGAAACTCTGAGCGTGTGTTTCTGTGAGTGTACGTCTGCGAGCACGTGTCCCTGTGAACATGTGTCTCAAAGCGTATATCTCTGAGCATGTTTCTGTGCGTCTTGCACACATATGTGGGAGAGTGTGTTTCTGTAAGCGTGCACATATATTGCGAGTTTGTCTCTGTGGCTCAGTGAGCGGGGGCAGCTCTCAGTGTGTCACTGTGAGCGTCTCCGCGAGTGTGTACACATGTATGGTCTCTCCTTATTCCCACAATGCACGGGCGTGAGTCAGTGGGCATTTCAGGAGAAACCGTTTCCTGTTAGCACCAGCTACCAAATCCTCACCTACTGCACAGAGGCCAGGACCTGTTAAGATGCTTTTTCAGACAGAATTACGGTCGGAGGCTCGGGAAACGCTGGTGTTGGCACACAATCTCGTCACTAAACTATAGGCATGGGGCAGACTGAGAGATGACGATTTTGATTATTGCACATTCTCAAACACTCCTCCGCACTTAATGTCGCCAAAGAGGAAAAGCTGCTGTGAAAATATAATTTTGTCTGTTTACTCATCTCATGCAAGATCTCCACAGTATTTCTAAAAACGCAAGTGACAATTTGTCCATAATTTAACATTTAATTTGTTTCATTTCATGTTTTCAGTTCAGCAAACTTTTTTTTTTTTTTTTAATCCAGCTAGCTAGCTTAGTTAATCAACTTGATGTTACTTAAGGTTAAACTAGCGATGCCAATTTGCTGGCTAATATTAACACAATCACTCACAGTCAATAATTTAGCACACATAAAATACAGCTGTTCTTCAGCACCTAAGGACTAGCATATATCAATTAAAAACAAAGGGCGCGATCATAAACTGACCCTACACATCAGTCCCCATGCTGAGAGCCCAGTGATGCAGACAGACAGCTCAACACTAACTGCACATCATGGTGCACTGTTAAAGTATTACTGCTTCACTTTACAGGAAGACTAAACATAATACTATAATTAAAATCGCAAACTGCCCCACTCACCGATCTATAAATGACAGCCAAGATCCGATGACCACCGCGATAACCCCCACTTTCATGTCGGGACAGCGCCCCCAACTGGTCAGCCCACCTCCACTCTGTAGCAGCCAACCCTGCTCCTCTATGGGTCTTTTTCCAGGGTCTGAGGGAGGGCAGAGTTCAGGGGTCAAAGGTTAATACCAGGCCACTGGACTGCAACACAGCATCAGCACCACAGACTGTATAAAAAAGATGGAATGAAGCAACTGTGACACCACCCATTGGATTCAGCATACCACTGAGGAAGCCTTGATTTTGGCAATTTGAATTATGCATTTTGTCATTTTGAAACCGGATGTGATTCCTATTGGACGAGAGCGTGAACTGAATATCCAGGGAGGAGCGAGGGGTGGATCTACGGGTGGATCTGACCGTATCAGACAAGAACCAGAGGACAGCCACGCCCTAAAAGCATATACTGGCTTTATTCTATATTCTAGTCTATTTGGGACCATAATTTACAAAAATGAACATCATGATATATAGAAGGAGACTTGAAACTTGCGATAGATACAATAAAGTAATTTGGAATATCATTATTTACATTATAAATCTGGTGGGAAAGTAGGGTCATTTTCTCATAGACTTCTACTGGATTGAACTTCTTTCTGCAACCACCGACGTCGCCATCTGCTGGCCATTAAATAGAATGCAAATTTTGGAGATTTCCGCATTGGCCTCAGTTTTCAGACCAGTGCTGTGTCCATCTTTTTTATACAATCTATGATCAGCAGAGACACTGAGAAAATGCGGTGCGGCCAACTGGTCCAGTGGTGTCAGGGGTTATAAACAAACAAGTGCACGGAAAGTACTACATAAAAATGAACAGCAGCCAGAGAGCAAAATGAAAGAATTACTCACAGATATAGATGGCATGTCTTCCTCTGTCAACCACGCAGAGGAATCACAGGTAACAACCTCTCACTCAATCTTCTCAAACATACTATACTGAACCCGCTCCTGAAAAATTAATAGTACCAACAATAGTTCAACTGTTTACCCAGAGATGTTGATAAGTTCGTAATCAACATTCATTCACTGCTTCTGAATTCAAATCTGATTGGTCATCAGCTGATTTCAGAATATATTATGGAACTTCCTGCAAGAACAGCGTACATATAACAACTTTGCTAATGCTGGATCACTGAGGTCCAGTTTTACACAAAGAAAAGCCCTGGTCAAACACATTATCCCAGCCATTACTAAATGACAGACTTCTCAACCTTTGCTTTGCTCAACTGCCCGTAAAACTGAAGAGTAATGACCGGAAATGACTTCTTTTCTTGGCTATTGAGGCAATGCCCAGCATGCGAATGAGGTGCTCAGGAAAGCGAGAGCTGAAGCTAAGACAGGAATGGAAATGCTAAGTGCTGGAATGCAAATACAAAAAGCTAGTGTCCGTACGCAATCTGCGTCACTAAACCATAGGCGTGGGGCTGAGAAATGAAGCATTTTGATTGTTGCCCATTCTAAAACATTCATTCCGCACTTGGCGCTGTCAAAAAGGAAAAGCTGCTGTGAAAATATCATTTTGTCAGATTACTCTTCTCACGCAAGATCTCAGCAGTATTTCACAAAAACGCGAGCGACAATTTGTCCATAATACAACATTTAGTTTGTTTCATGTTTTCAGTGTAGAAAACAGATCTTTTTAGCCAGCTAGTAACTAGCTCGCTAGGTTAGTCAACTTGCTGTTACTTACATTAAACTGAGCTAGGCAATTTGCCGGCTAATATTGACATAATCGCTCGTAGTCAATTTAGTCACACATTAACCCTCTGTTAACCAAGTACCTTTCCAACTGTGTAAAAATCATTTCCCTAGGCAAATATGTTGATTATGGGCCAATATTTGGAAAAATGGAAAAAAAAAAAAATTCGACCGTTTGGCCCACCTTTCCAAAATGTAGCAGATCTGCTACATTGGGTAATAATGCGAATGGAAAAATTAAAGTGACGGACCATTCAAGTTATTCTCAAATGTTTATTTGGCAATAAGAAACAAAACCAGCAGGGTGTCCAGGCTGTTAACCCTTTCACTTTATGTAGCAGATATGCTACGGTGGTTAATAGAGGGTTAATACAGCTGTTCTTCAGCACCTAATTACTAGCGTAAATCAATTATTTAAAAAAAAAAAAAAAGAACACGTCAAACTGACCCTACACATCCGTCCCCATGCTCAATGCCCAGTGATGCAGACAGATAGCACAACACTAACTGTACATCATGATGCACAGTTAAAGTATTACTACTTCACTTTACACGAAGACTAAACATAATGTTATAATTAAAATCGCAAACTGCCCCACTCACCGATCTATAAATGACAGCCAAGATCCGATCCCCATCGCATAACCCGCACTTTCATGTCGGGACAGCGCCCCCAACTGGTCTGTCTCTACTCTGTAGCAGCCAACCCTGCTCCTCTATGGGTCATTCACAGGATCTGAGGGAGGGCAGAGTTCAGAGGTTAGAGGTTAATACCAGGCCACTGGCCAGCGACGCAGCATCAGCGCAGACACTGAGAAAATGCAGCGCTACTAACTGGTCCACTGGTGTCAGGGGTATTAAAGGAGCTGTGTCACGATTACTGCACATGTTCACACCTTTGAAGAAAGTAAATCCACTCAACAGGAAGTCAAAATCTAGAGGGTATTTTTCTTCGTCTATGATTACTGGCGATGGCAACCAGCTTACATTCTTCGTATCCCTTGGCTAAAATTTAAAATACTGCTTGAATCCTCAAATTTCCAAGAAAGCTCCTCAATATAAAAAGCATAATGCCAGAGTAACTAAAATACATGAACACAATGCAAAACAGATTGATTGGCAAGGATGGAATCAGATTGTGACTTGCAGTGAAGCAGATTCAATTCTGTAGGGTCTATGTTCTGAGCAGTGGCGTGCCGTCAGATGTCAGGAAGGCCTTCAGTAACATCACCCTTTCCCGCATAATAGCTCTAAAACCGTTTGCGATCAAGTTTCCCGATTAACAATCAAACAATTTATTAACTGAACAACCACCACCAATGCATGACACGTAATGATAAAGAAATGCTAATTACAAAGCGATTGCCTATTGGCTACATGTTGATATAATCGATGTGACTCCGCAAGGATGACAATCTGCAAGTAAATCAGAAACATTCACGGACTTCGCAGCAATTATTTTCGGCATCACTCAGCTGTGCATCGTACCCAACTACGCGCTTTAGCGGTCACTACATTCAGACAACAGAACGGATTCTCATGGCTTATTGCTCAATGAGCCTCGCAAACTAATTTGCGCAAATCTGTGGTTTCATGTGCTTCATGAGCGCAGAAATTACAAAGAATTGATATTTTTCGTAGTAATTGATGTGCGGAAAAAAACTCCATATAATTTCGTAGTGCAATGTATAACAAGGCTTTCAAAAATAAATTGGACTCTCATCGGTTCTACCCATCAGTCTGAGCAACTGTTGCTAATTGGGAGACGTAAACTGCGAGAGGTGTAGGTCATTAAGCAGTGAAAGGTGAGGTTATTGCTGGCCCTGTGTTTCTGCCGACGGACCGCCACTGGTTCTGAGCATGCGCAGTAATTGTGACACACCTCCTATATGCAAATCAGTGCATGTAAAGTGCACCATCGAAAGGAACAGCAGTCTCAGCGTGTCTGTGAGTGTATTAATGAGCGCGAGTGTCTGTGTGTGTGCCTCCGTGACCATGCACATCTCCGTGAGCTTGTGTGATCTTGTGTGCATCTGTGTGAGTGGCGATCTCTGTGTGTCACAGTGAGCGTGTGTGCATCTGTGAAACTCTGAGCGTGTGTTTCTGTGAGTGTACGTCTGCGAGCACGTGTCCCTGTGAACATGTGTCTCAAAGCGTATATCTCTGAGAGCATGCGTTTCTGTGCGTGCGCACATATGTGGGAGAGTGTGTTTCTGTAAGCGTGCACATATATTGCGAGTTTGTCTCTGTGGCTCAGTGAGCGGGGGCAGCTCTCAGTGTGTCACTGTGAGCGTCTCCGCGAGTGTGTACACATGTATGGTCTCTCCTTATTCCCACAATGCACGGCGTGAGTCAGTGGGCATTTCAGGGAGAAACCGTTTCCTGTTAGCACCAGCTACCAAATCCTCACCTACTGCACAGAGGCCAGGACCTGTTAAGATGCTTTTCAGACAGAATTACGTGTCGGAGGTTCGGGAAACGCTGGTGTTGGCACACAATCTGCGTCACTAAACTATAGGCATGGGGCAGACTGAGAGATGACATTTTGATTATTGCACATTCTCAAACACTCACTCCGCACTTAATGTCGCCAAAAGAGGAAAAGCTGCTGTGAAAATATAATTTTGTCTGTTTACTCATCTCATGCAAGATCTCCACAGTATTTCTCGAAAACGCAAGTGACAATTTGTCCATAATTTAACATTTAATTTGTTTCATTTCATGTTTTCAGTTCAGCAAACACTTTTTTTAATCCAGCTAGCTAGCTTAGTTAATCAACTTGATGTTACTTAAGGTTAAACTGACGATGCCAATTTGCTGGCTAATATTAACACAATCACTCACAGTCAATAATTTAGCACACGAAAATACAGCTGTTCTTCAGCACCTAAGGACTAGCATATATCAATTAAAAACAAAGGGCCGCATCATAAACTGACCCTACACATCAGTCCCCATGCTGAGAGCCCAGTGATGCAGACAGACAGCTCAACACTAACTGCACATCATGGTGCACTGTTAAAGTATTACTGCTTCACTTTACAGGAAGACTAAACATAATACTATAATTAAATCGCAAACTGCCCCACTCACCGATCTATAAATGACAGCCAAGATCCGATGACCACCGCATAACCCCCACTTTCATGTCGGGACAGCGCCCCCAACTGGTCAGCCCACCTCCACTCTGTAGCAGCCAACCCTGCTCCTCTATGGGTCTTTTTCCAGGGTCTGAGGGAGGGCAGAGTTCAGGGGTCAAAGGTTAATACCAGGCCACTGGACTGCAACACAGCATCAGCACCACAGACTGTATAAAAAGATGGACGAAGCAACTGTGACACCACCCATTGGATTCAGCATACCACTGAGGAAGCCTTGATTTTGGCAATTTGAATTGCGGCATTTTGTCATTTTGAAACCGGATGTGATTCCTATTGGACGAGAGCGTGAACTGAATATCCAGGGAGGAGCGAGGGGTGGATCTACGGGTGGATCTGACCGTATCAGACAAGAACCAGAGGACAGCCACGCCCCTAAAGCATATACTGGCTTTATTCTATATTCTAGTCTATTTGGGACCATAATTTACAAAAATGAACATCATGATATATAGAAGGAGACTTGAAACTTGCGATAGATACAATAAAGTAATTTGGAATATCATTATTTACATTATAAATCTGGTGGGAAAGTAGGGTCATTTTCTCATAGACTTCTACTGGATTGAACTTCTTTCTGCAACCACCGACGTCGCCATCTGCTGGCCATTAAATAGAATGCAAATTTTGGAGATTTCCGCATTGGCCTCAGTTTTCAGACCCGAGTGCTGTGTCCATCTTTTTATACAATCTATGATCAGCAGAGACACTGAGAAAATGCAGTGCAGCCAACTGGTCCAGTGGTGTCAGGGGTTATAAACAAACAAGTGCACGGAAAGTACTACATAAAAATGAACAGCAGCCAGAGAGCAAAATGAAAGAATTACTCACAGATATAGATGGCATGTCTTCCTCTGTCAACCACGCAGAGGAATCACAGGTAACAACCTCTCACTCAATCTTCTCAAACATACTATACTGAACCCGCTCCTGAAAAATTAATAGTACCAACAATAGTTCAACTGTTTACCCAGAGATGTTGATAAGTTCGTAATCAACATTCATTCACTGCTTCTGAATTCAAATCTGATTGGTCATCAGCTGATTTCAGAATATATTATGGAACTTCCTGCAAGAACAGTGTACATATAACAACTTTGCTAATGCTGGATCACTGAGGTCCAGTTTTACACAAAGAAAAGCCCTGGTCCCAATTCTGCATGGAGCTTCACTGCAATAAACAAGCAAGCTTATCTAGGACTACACTTTGATTGCCAAACCAGTACAAAGTTCATACAGGAGTGTGTGCACCTGCATGCCCCTTAGTGAGCACGTGTCTTTATGAGCGTCTCCATGAGTGTCTCCACATGTATCGGCTCTCCCTTTATTCCCACAATGCACGGCGTGAGTCTGTGGGCATTTCAGGAGAAACAGTTTCCTGTCAGCACCAGCTACCAAATCCTCACCTACTGCACAGAGGCCAGGACCTGTTAAGATGCTTTTCAGACAATGACACACAGGAGGCTTGGAAAACGCCGGAATACTTCTCTTACTGTAACACTCGGGGCTGTGTGGAAAGTACACATCTTGGTGCATTACCATGTGGTGACATCAAAATATTACCACTTAAATAAATGAAAAACTGTTGGGCTTAAATTCTGATATTTTGCAAGGTCATTTTTTGAATGTTTTACTAGAGAGAACAAAGCAACAAGCCCACTAGCTAATGCTGGGGTAAGTCATACACCCATAATGGCACACTGTTAGAGAATTAATTCTTTACCAGCCCCACTGAACAACCTAGCATCACTGAATAGGCTTAGGCAGTAAGCTTAAGAGTTACGTTTTGACATCACGCAATATTTACACCTTCATACGTAGATGCAACATCAAGCCATCATAACTGTGCAAGCAGCCTGTCAGCAGGTTTATGTACAATCAATTTAGGTCAATTATAGCAGATTTCTATCAGTACAGTGGCAATGACAATGCACCTGTGCACAGAAGTGCAGCACAACATCTACAGACTACAAGTAAAGTCGCTGTTCATTATTAGAGCTACCGGGTGTGTCCTTCAGCAAATGACCCCCGTGTTTCGGCACAGGTGCTTCTCCCTTCAAGATGGAGCGGCCTACCCGAACTTCCTTGCGGTTCCACTAAGTAAATGTGGTTTCACTACCAGCACAGCTACGCTTCCACAATCCCTAGCAACACTGCAGTCAAACAGCTGGATTCCTTATCACTGCGCTGTTATAGGCCTCTTACTAGCGCTATCCAGAGCCGAGGACAACATTGACGTGACACAGCAGAGCTACTCAAATCAGTCACTAGGTTACAAGGAGCTCCTCTCATTTCCCCATTTCGTGACTCCAAAGTCTCCTCTCTCCTCTGTGGGAGGGACCAAGACGAGAGGAGGTAGGAAAGGAATCGAGGATGTCCATACAGAGGAATGGGAGGAGGGGTACCGTTAAACCACCATCGCGTGGCACGCTTCCACAAACACTAAGAACCACAGTTACCCGCGCAACCAGCGCACTCCTACCTCGTTCAAAACTAGCGATTCAATTAACGTGCCGTTTGTTGCAAACAAATATTAAATAACCAGAAATTTTATTCCCCCCCCCCCGGGTTTGAGAATGCATTATACCCGTTTGAGTCAGCTATCGAAGTTATTTTGTGTCTCGTGCATGATCTTCAGCATTATATCCGTTGCAATAAATAAATCGCACCGGCAATATCTCGGCCACTCCGCTCTCTGAATGAGAGCATGAGCATCCACAACCGGGGAAAAAAAATATTATGCCTTTCAGTGGACTACCACTAAACATGAAAGCGTAAACTGCTCAGGCCGATAGAGATTCCTGTGATAGAATTATAGAACAATTTGGGCCATAATTACCCATTTATGGAATGATATTTCGCGAGAAGCCTAATTTGCAGTTCATTTAACGTTGGCCAATAGGCCACAATGCAATGCGGAGTTGCAACGGCGACCAGCATACACAGTATCTAACTTTAAGTCCCTTGAAACATTACCTTTGTTTGCCAACGGTCGGAGTTGTATGCTTGTCCGGCTAGCGACGTCTAACTAAATCCAACCATATAAAATATTGGCGGTGATATCCACATACCTTCAGGTACACTGCAGCCATGAAACAACTTCATGACTTTTTTCAACATTCCGGTAGGGCTTGTAGGCTAAAGCTGCTTTCACACCGGACGCGAAACGAATTTTTCGCACGGTACATTGCATTCAAAGTCAATGCAAAGACGCGAATACACGCGTTTCGTGTATTCGCGTCTTTGCATTGACTTTGAATGTAATCTGCCGTGCGAAAAATTCGTTTCGCGTCCTGTGTGAAATCGGCTTAACACGTGGCTCAGCAGGCTTAACTACTTCAGCAGCGGCATGGTGGACGTGTCCTAATCGCATCAGTTTCAAATTCCAGCTGGAGCGTGAAGCATCGTGCGGAAAAGCTTCAGAATATGCTGAAGGGCGTTTCTCATACATGCATGAAATATAAACTTTTAACAGAAAAATAACAACGAACCATTAGTCTCCACGTTACTTGTCCCATCTCTGAAATCCTTTCCCCATCTGAAACGGAACCGTTACACCGTGAAGCGCAAACGTCAGCCCCGTTAGAAAACTAGTCGCAACATCAGTAGTAACAAAGTAAAATTGGGTTTTAGTCGCGATTAATACGATCTTATGGCCAAACTATCATCTCATGTTCATAAACCGAAAATAATCTGCCGAATTTAGCCCCGTGATAGAAAGCCAACTACGCGACCAAAGCGGTTTTCAGAGCTGAAATTTCACGTGCATTCCGACGTCTCATCCTGCAAATCGGGACGGGGGGTGACGTATATTGTAGGCGGTTTTCTATAGTAGGAGTGGCTTTTCATTCAGGGGAGACAGGGGTCCGATGGGCCATTGGGGACGAATTAGCCATATCACATATTTTAGGCTAGTGATTAACTGTCAAAAAGGGCTTTAGTTTTTGCGATACCCCTACCGGAGGTAGAACAAAATCTAACAATGTTTTTCCTCATCTCTAAGGTCTCCCATATATGAGATGGGTTCTTAGGTTAAAATATTTTACTGCAAACATTGTTAAATTGATAAATATTGTTATACTCCCCAAACCTAAAAAAGAACAAAAGTATTGCCTGGCCGTATGGGAATTAAGACATATAAACTTATGTACTAGATTAATAACACAAGCTTGACAGCTTTGAAACTTGACATAATTGTGGTCAGGAAGTTGCTTTACCTATTAGAAAAAAACTGGATGTGAATATCTTGATGTGTGTAACATATAGAGACCTATGAACACTTGCCTAAAATAAGCGGACATACAAAAAAAGAATATCTATGCAGAATATTCTCATTTACTTTGTAGTTGCTTGACCAGGGATTGTCATAGAAAGACATATGATGGTTTGTTGGAAAGATGTGGTTGTGCTTAATCCAGTGATACCAAATATGTTAAAATAGCATGCATAGTCAGCGTGTGGCATCACTAAATATATGAGGTGTCCCAAATGAAAGAAAGTGAAACATTGACATAATCAAGTCTCCACAGCCCATTATCAATGGTGACAAAAATGTTGACCAATTCAATGTTACTGCAAAGTAAGTCACTTAAGGTAAGCGCTACTCTTTATTTATGATACATTAAATAATAGTATATTTCATATGACACCTTATACAGTTCATTTGGAAACAAATCTCCAGTAGGCTCTTCTGGAAAGCCATACAATCATGGCTTAAAAGACAAGGCCAATGTGCAATGACTAAAGCACAAGAGCAACTCCTACAAGATGTGCAGCATGCATTTGATGGTAATGACAAGGCCACTGCTCAACAGCTCATCAGTGAGGTGAAGACTTAACTCCCTGAGATCCAGAATAGAATCCAGATGTTCACAAATGAGGGAGTTAAGCAATCAGCAACCTTTGGATACTGGTTAACATTCCTAAATGGTGCTGATCTCTTGCTAAGGATGCTTCGTTCAGAGCGTGAAGCTGACTTTCAACTTCACCTGAATTGCATGTGTGAGGTTATGCCTTGGTTCAGAGCTGCTGGAAGGACCAATTATGCTAAGTACATGCCAGTCTATGTTGCAGAAATGAAACCCCTTGAACATGAACAACCAGAAGCAAACACATTCATGCAGCAAGGGGGATTTGTTGTTCGCCGGTCTGAGGATCGAAGCTTCACCTGTGTGGCTACTAATCAGGCACTGGAGCGAACCATCAACCGAGAGGGCAAGAGTAAGGGTGGAGTTGTCGGCTTCACACTACGGAAGGGAGCTCTCACAAGATGGCTGATGACAAGACGTGTGACCACAGCATATGTAGATGCCATGAAAGAGCTTTGTGACACTGTTGCAAAGAGACCAAGAGCACACAAGGAGTATGGAGCAACCAGAATGGACAGAGACCAGAGTGACATACAGAAGATAATGGAAGCTGTGGAGCAGAAGCAGAATCCCTTTGACCTTGATAGTGTTCCTGAGGAACTGATCAACATTGAAAGTGGTCAGGTTGCATCTGAGAAAGTTGCAAAAGAGCTCTCAAACTTCCTCCAAGATGGTGTAAAGCAGAATGCCGTCTTTATTGAACAACGTCTGACAAAATCAAAAAGAACAAAAGAGCTTCTGGGACCCAGAGAAAAGAATCCAGTGGGCAACCTTCAAGGACATGAAAACTTCAGCTGGAGTTAGTGTATTTAGACAGGTTCACATGGACTCAGATGTGCTCTTTCGAAGGTTACTTGCTGTCTCCAAACAAAGAGAGGTGTCCATGGAGACCGTGATGTCTCACGAACTCGCCGCTGTCCCACTCTCTTTGTTTTATGATGATGGAAGCATGAGGAAGACCACAAAAGCTCACCTTGCTAAGAAACTGGAGTCTGTCGTTGAAGAGACACAGCATCTGCACAGTATTAAAGAACCATCAGCATATCTCATCGATGGCATGGCTCTTCTGCAGAGTCTCCATGATTCAGGCTTTCAGACATTCAATGACCTGGGTGAGTGTATCCAGAATAAGATCACAATTTTAATGGGAAAGCAAGGCATCAGCTGTGTTGTTTTAGTGTTTGACAGATATGATTATCAACACTCAGTCAAAGACCTTGAAAGGCAAAGAAGAGGAACCATCCAAACCAGCAGGTGAACACATATTATCACAGGACAAGCAAGTGTTCCAAACTACAGGAAATACCTGAGGATCAGTGGGAACAAGGCTGCTCTTTGTAGCTTTGTCAGCAACTACATCACTAGTACTGGGCCACAGAGAATCTCCTCAGAGAACACAGTCATATTGGCTGATGGCTTTGAAAATGGTGAGGAGGTCAAAAGGGTTGGCGAGTCAGGTGTTAACTGTTTGACAGATCTTTACAGTGACCAGGAGGAGGCTGACACATGGCTGGTGTTACATGCAATACACCTTGCAGAGTCACATTCTCGTCTCATTGTCAAATGTGATGATACAGATGTACTGGTTTTGCTTGTGTACTATTCAAGCAAAGGGATGTTTGGATCCTCAGAAGTGTTCATGCACTCTGGACATGGCCTAAAGGAAAGATTTGTCCCAGTTTGTTCAATTGCTCAGAGTCTTGGAGCCTGCATGCCATGCCCTCACAGGTTGCGATACCACAAGCAGCTTGTACAGAATTGGAAAGACCACTGCCTTCACAAGACTGAAGACCCATCTGACTGACTTAAAGGAAATGGCCAAGTTTGGACTGTCTGGAAGCCTAGAAGAAGCTTTGCCTGTGGCAAGAAAACATGCCCTCCTCCTGTATGGCCAAAGGAAAAAGGAGAATGGCTGTCCTTGCACCAACCTAGATGAGCTGAGGTACACAATAGCATCCACCACAGATTCTTCAGCAGCAAATCTACCCCCAACAGAAGATGCCTTCCAGCAACATGTATTAAGAGCCTTATACCAAACAGCAGTGTGGCGTCACAGCCACCTGGCCAAGCCTCATCTCTGGAACCCAGTTGGTAGAGGATGGAGGCTCAGACAAGATGGGTCCATTGAACCTGTCATGTTCCAGAAGGCAGCAGCACCTAAAGAAGTTTGAGACATCACCCACCTGTACTGTAAAGATGGAAAATGCAATGAAACCAGCAAATGCCAGTGTCTTTCAGTGGGCTTGACTTGCACTATGTTTTGCTCTTGCTCGTTCCCAGACTGCCCAATTATGACCCACTTTGTCACTGATGATAATGCGGACGAGTGACAGGGATGGCTACCAAAAGCAGCCCATGAAGAACATCAGCCAAAGAGCTGGGGAGTTAGCGTGAAGAGCGGGCTCATTCCTCCTCAGAGTGTTTTGTTTGATGAACATTTATTTGATTTGAGACAGTAATTTAATTTGTACTGTGTGAAGTGAAGTTATAGTTTTATTAAAAAGATCATCAAGGCAAAACTACAATCCTGTCACCTTGTCTCCTGTGTGTGCTAGTGCTGAGCTGTAAGCCTTAGCTAGACCCATCCCCCGGTGATGTCACACAGTACGGTACAGTACAGTACGTTGCTATGCAATGCAACATATTCTTTTATTTGGGACATTTTACGTATTTAGTGATGAATGATTATGTATTTACATATTTGGTATTGCTGGATTCAGCACAACCATGCAATAAATGCATTATTAGGGTAGCACTTACCCAAAGTAACCTTTATTTATCCAGGTAAATCAATTGAGAAGTTACTTGCTGAGGTTGCAGTAACATTGAAACATTCTTGTCACCATTGATAATGGGCTGTGGAGACTTGATTATGTCAATGTTTCACTTTCTTTCATTTGGGACACCTCATACATTAAGTGATGTCACACGCTGACTATGTATGCTATATTAACATATTTGGTATCACTGGATTAAGCACAACCACATCTTTCCAACAAACCATCATATGTCTTTCTATGACAATCCCTGGTCAAGCAACTACAAAGTAAATGAGAATATTCTGCATAGATATTCTTTTTTCCGCTTATTTTAGGCAAGTGTTCATAGGTCTCTGTATGTTACACACATCAAGATATTCACATCCAGTTTTTTCTAATAGGTAAAGCAACTTCCTGACCACAATTATGTCAAGTTTCAAAGCTGTCAGAGCTTGTGTTATTAATCTACATAGGTTTATATGTCTTAACTCCCATACGGCCAGGCAATATTTTTGTTCTTTTTTAGGTTTGGGGTGTATAACAATATGCATCAATTTAACAATGTTTGCAGTAAAAAATTTTAACTTAAGAACCCATTTCATATATGGGAGACCTTAGAGATGAGGAAAAACATTGTTAGGTTTTGTTCTACCTCCGGTAAGGGTATCGCAGATTTTTGGGGGCATTGTCACTAGCCTATTTGTAGATGTCTTCTTTTTTTTATATATATATATATATATATATATATTATATATTGTATTATGAGTGCTTGGTTGTGTGTATCACACATTGTCTGCTACTGTACACCTGAATTTCCCCCATTGGGGATGAGTAAAGTATGTATGTATGTATCTATCTATCTATGTCAGAGCTGCTTTAAATAGGCAAAACACAGTGATATGGGTCAAAGGGACCAATGGGAACCATAGATTACATCTATTCATCACAAGTATGTGATATGGCACATTGGTCCCCATAGCTCATCAGACCCAAGTTCCCCTGACTTTAACACTCTCGATGCTGCTGTGAAAAACCATTCAATTTCTGTACATTCAGCATTTCAACAAATAGTTTATTTATGCCTTTTGATAGTGTTATGACTTGAAAATCACAACAAAGAAAACCAGCAATGACAACTTAAACAAATTTATTCTTCACTGATTAAAAAAAACTTCTACAAATAATCCACTGTTTAATCTTATAATAACACTCTAATGCCACTATGTAACTCTGTTGCCAAAACAAAAATTCTGCCTCTCCTGACCAAAATCACAGCATTTATATAGACTAGCAACATTCTGGAAAGATCTACAGGATTCCTGGGTAATCCCGCCCCTTCCAGGCAGGAAGAGACGAGAAGCTTCTAGAAAGCACTAGTCTATTTCATCACAAAGAAGTGGTATTGCATCAGATCATGTTTTTCTACAGACATACCTCTAGAGGGTGCCAAATGATAACCAAAATAAACAAATAGCTGACCAGTAAGGCAGCACAATATGTAACAAATCTCCATTTACAAATGATATACAGTGCTTTACATAACTATACATAACAATAGTTTGTGCCCCCTGGAACCGATTCATCATTGGATTACATTATATCTCAACTGTGTCAAGAAAGAAATTTTACCCTATATTGAAAAAATGTCTTCATATTTGCCACCAAACAATTTTGACCTGTTTCAATATTTTTTAAATGACTGTTTTTCCTTGTAATGTTATTTTCTTCCCATTTTAAACACTGTATATTTGCAATTCTTTGACTTTCTATAAACTTCTGGCCATGTTAACTTGAGCATAATACTTTCAATTCTCAAAAATATTTCAAATGAATGTGGAGACAATTTCATAGCATTTTGGTCCCAAAACCACTGTGTTCTATTCTACACCATGGGTGGAGATGAAGCTGGTAAAGGAGGCAGTAAAAAATCTAAATGCAGCCCCATTTCCTGAAAAGTTGGGACACTGTGTAAATTGTGCAAATCAGTGCATTCTGTTTTTATTTACATCATTTAAACCCTATATTTAATTGAAAATAGTGCAAAGACAACATATCAAATGTTGAAACTGAGAAATTTTATTGTTTTCTGAAAAATATTTGCACATTTTGAATTTTATGACAGCAACATGTTTCAAGAAAGTTGGGACCGGGGCAATGTTTACCACTGTGTTGCATCACCTTTTCTTTTTACAATACTTTGAAAGCGTTTGGGCACTGAGGTGACCAACTGCTATAGTTTTGGAAGCAAAATGTTTTCCTATTCTTGCTTGATATAGGCTTTCAACACTTCAGACTCCTTTGTCATATTTTTTTTTCATAATGCGCCAAATATTTTTAGTGGGCGACAGGTCTGGCCTGCAGGCAGTCCAGTTTAGCACCCAGTCTCTTTTACTACAGAGCCATGTTGTTGTAATACATGCAAAATGTTGTGTTTAGCATTGTTTTGCTGAAATAAGCAAGCTCCTCCTTGTCAAAGATGTCTCGATAGCAGTATATGAAACTCCAAAGCCTGTATCTATTGTTTAGCATTAATGGTGTCTTTACGGATGTGCAAGCTACCCATGCCATGGCCAATAATGCACCTCAATACTATAATGGATGCTGGTTTTTGAACTGTGCAGAGATCACAAGCTGGATGGTCCCTCTCCTCTTTAGCCCGGAGAGAGCGGAATTCATGTAACTTTCCAAAATAATTTCACGTTTTTGATCGGTCAGACCGGTCAGACCCTCTTTGCCTCAGTCCATCTTAAATGAGCTCGGGCCCAGCGAAGGCCGTAGCATTTCTGGATTTTGGTTTAGTATTTGCATTGCAGAACTTTAATTTGCATTTGTGGATGCAGCGACAAATATTGTTCACTAACCATGGTTTACAGAAGTGTTCCTGAGCCAGTGCAGTGATTTCCACTTCAGAATCTCGTCTGTTTTTAAGGCAGTGTTGCCTGAGAGCCCGAAGATCATTGCCATTGAATATTGGTTTTGGTCTTGTCCCTTGTGTACAGAGATTTCTCTGGATGCTCTGAATCTTTTGATAATATTACGTACTGCAGAGGAGGAAATCCACAAATTCTTTGCAATTTTACACTGAGAAATGATATTTTAAATTGTTGAGCTATTTGCCCATGCAGTCTTTCCCTGAGTGGTGAAGCCATTGCCAACTTTATGTCTGAAAGACTTTTTACACCCAATCATGTTACTGACCTGTTACCAATTTACCTTCTTTGCAGTGAGATTTTCCACCAGATGTATTTTTTTCTGGCATCATTCAACTTTTCCAGACTTTCATAGCCCCTGTCCCAACTTTTTTGAAATGTGTTGCTAGCATCAAATTCAAAATGAGCACGTTTTTCCAAAAACAATAAAATTTCTCAGTTTCAACATTTGATATGTTGTCTTTGCACTATTGTCAATTAAATATAGGGTTTAAATGATTTGCAAATCATTGCATTGTTTATTCACATTTTACACGCTGTCCCAACTTTTCTGGAAATGGAGTCGTATCATATTTCAAGAAGGGAAGTGATTGTTTGCATTTTGGGGTTCCCAAGTCTAAAAAGAACCAAAACATGTCACCTCCATTGTAATAAACTTCTCATTAGATTTGCATAAAGAAATCCTTCACTCAGCACAAAAACTTACACCAAGCATCTGGATGTCCCTGAAGCGCAAAGGAGGTGCATACTGTTATCACTTGAGACCAAATTTGACATTTTTGGTAATATACACAATCGGCAGATTTTGTGTAAGAAGCATACAAGGATAAGGACATATAGTCAAATATGGGGTGGGTCCTTTGGGTTTGTTTAGCTCCTTGTGATCAATGGTCAGAGTTAAAATGAATGGCATAATGAAATCCACAAACCACTGAAAAATTATGAGAGAAAATATGGTCCTTTCAGTCAGTCAGCAGAAACTTGGTTATATTTGTATTTCCAGCAGAGTAATGACCACAAACATACAAGAGCATCCACAGTGAAAGGGTGAGTGAAGTTAAAAAAAGATGTACGGGCTGCTGGATAGCTCACTCGGTAAAGCATCGCATTGCGAAGCAGTAGTGACCATCACGTCGCGGGTTCGAGCCCCGCTTCGTACCAGCCGGCAGTGGTCGGCAGCTTTTTCAGAGTAGCGCACAATTGGCTATAGCGCTACAGGGTTGCAAATTGGGAAGGGACTGCCGGGAAGGGATTACAATAGTTGCCTTGTTCGTTGCTCAAGCGCCTCCTGTTGGCCAGACGGGCGCTCGTCAGGAAGATTCTAAGCGTGGTCATGTCCGGGTATCCTCCGCCCTCGTTCTGAACTTGCGAAGATTCAACCAATGAGTGTATAAGAAGCGGTGGTTGACAGGCGTGCTTCGGAGGAGAGCTGCGAACTGTCTACACTCTCCTGAATTGGCAGCAAGGGGTCGCATACGAGCAAGCCTTGTACATAGTTCACCAGTTGGGCATTCCAGATTCGGGTGGGATTGGAGATGCCAAATTTAAAAAAAAAAAAAAGATGTACATTGGCTTTCTCAGTCTCCAGAATTAAACTACACTGATATCCTGTAGTCAGTACTGATGAGGGCAGGACATTAGTGTAACCCCACAGATTTCAATAGTCTTTAAAATCTGCATGGATGAATGGCCAAAAATCCCTATCCATATCAAAAATTATACAGAAGACTCGCTGCTGTCATCTTTGCCAGGGGTGTTTGCTCAAGGAATTAAACCAAATTTTCACATCCATGGTTTTTATGAAACATTAGATCACTGTTTGGAAAATATTGAAACATGAAAACAAATGTATTAAAATGATAGCATATACAGTCAAGTACATAAGTATTTGGAACAAAATATGAGGGAACCAGCTCCATTACCAGCCATACATGCCCACACATGAGCACGCTTCACTGATGAAGCGGTATGCTTCCGATGGTGAGCATTTTCTTCATAATCTCATACTCTTCTTTCCGGGTTGATCTTTGTCTCATCTGACTATCCATAGGAGGTTGTTCAAGAACTTTAAAGCCTTTCATGGATGTTTTTGGCAAACTTCCAGTTTTTGAGATTCACCTATGGTCAATCTTCTCTTGATTTTTGACATTGAGACAATCACACCTACTTCCACGAGAGTACCCCCTAACTAGCAAATAGTAGGGAAAGGGGTTTTCCTTACCAGGGAAATAATTCTCCTGTCATCCACTGCAGTCGTTATCCGTGGTCTCCAAGGCCTTTTGGTGTTCCTGAGCTCACCAATGCATTTTTTCTTTTTATGAATATGCCAGATATTCATTTGCTCTCACTTAATGTTTCTCCTGTTTCTCTGATAGGATTGTATAGATTTTTCAGCCTTTTGATGGTCCACCTCACTTCACAGCTCTCTCGGATTCATACTCAGAGTTAATAGCAACAAACTCGGAATGCAATTTCTTTTTCATCTGCTTTCTTGTTGATGAAATAATGAAGGAATAACATCCACCTAACTATAGAACAGCTGGGTAGCTAATATCCCAGTTACTTTTAATCTCTTAAAAAAAAAAAGGGTGGGAGGATCCCCATATAAAAAGTGCAGTTGTAAGAACACGCCTCCAGCCGTCCAGCTCACCAGTCTTCTAAGACCCGGACTGCACTTCATTCATTATTCAATTATCGCTCGCACCGCTTTCTCATTGCCACTGGGTGGTAGCAGTGAGTCTCTAAGACCCAGTTTCACTCAGTCTCATTGTGAAGTCTCGTATATCCACACCGGAGTGGCATTAGTTTTGTTTAGGCTTTTTCTCTGTATTTGCGCATCAAAACTCTAAACTCCTTAAGCTTAGTACTGTTTGTGTACAACGTTTGTGTCTTCTGTTGTGCAGCAGGCTTAATAAATACAACCAAGTCCATCCTTGCACCCAAGGCCAGTCCTTAACTTCCTGTCCTCCGTGCATCTGAACTTTGCACAAAGCACAACCGTTGCAGCAGTAATCTGTAAATGACTCAATTATTTGGACAGAAGTACCTGAAATAAAGACGACGTGTCTGCAATATCAGCAAATAATCATTATTTAATTTAATCTTCAATAGAATGCGGTAGACAGCTAAACTAACAAAAACATTGTCAATGTTGAAATAGTCGTGGACAGTCAATTTACATGGCTAGAAACAGATTACTGGCCCATTTCAAGCCACATAAACATTAAAGTAACATTCTCTTTAAAAAATCCACAATTTTAATTAAGTTCAACTAAGAGTTAAAGTTAAGTTTTATTTCAGCTTTAAACAGCATCCATAGACAGAGCAGCCTTATAAAAAGGGCGCTCTGTTACAAAATATCGAACACCTACTTGGAATGATTACCAAGTGTGTCACTGTATTTATCACATCAAGTAAATGTAATATGATGGAATACCACCTTCTGAATGAAGGGTATCACCTTCCACTAAACACTGGCGGGGAGGTATAGGACAGAACACAAAGAAGGCCACTGTAGTTGATCGCTGAAGAATTTTCACCATAATGGAGGAGATTTTCGCCCGTGAAGCAGGTCAGAAACTCTTCTCTTCAGGCCAGGACTAGTGTGCCGTCTACTACAGCATGCAGAAGACTTCACACTGTAAAATACGGAGGTTTCGCTGCAAGATGCAAACCATGAGTAAGCTGCAAGGCCTGGAGAACCCAGGAAAGTTCTAATGCATTTTTTCCATGCATTAACCCCATAAAACCCACAGACCCATATATGGGTTCATCAAATGCAGCTGCAGTATTCACACCTGTGGAACTTCAGGCCTATTTTAAATTCTAGTGAAGATCCCAAAGGTTTCCAATAATCCCAGATATATCCTACTGAATTACAGGGAAGTGTGTGTAACATGATGTACAAGATCTAGATACTTTCCATTTGCTGTAATGCTGAGGCCATAAAAACATGGCGTCCCGAGTTTGAATATTTCTCTCAATACAAGATATAGCTTCAGTGAAGACCTGTAACCTGCAGCTACAGAATATTTTATGAAATTGTTCTATTATGTGAAGAAAAAAAATGCTTTTTCTGACTTCAAACATACTTAAGGGAAAACACACTGTAAGTGAAAAGTTATAGTTTAAGGAGTTACTTCATCCAGCTGATTTCACTCAATAATTCCACCTCCTGGCTAAATAACTGCAGTGTTACAGCAGCAAATCCTGGGAGTTCAGAACAAGTTTCCGGGGAGGATTCTGACTTCCTGCACAAGCATTTTTAATCCTTAGAAACAGTTAGGTTAGAGAACCCCAAAATTGGCAAAAAAAAAAAAAAAAAAAAAAAAAGAGCTTTCAGGGCTCCAGCAATTGTGTCCTGTGAAGGCTTGTGTTTTATTGTGTCACATAGTTGATATCCCTCGGGCTCGGACCTCACCACCCTCCAAACGTCAGTCGCTGAGTGAGATTCTGATCTTGAGGACCAGGATGGAGATTAATGGGTTTGCCCTGCCCAGCTAGTGCCATCAGAAAGAGGGTGAGGTTTTTGGACGAAAGAGCTGAGAGTGATGGGCTAGCATGCATCTTTCAGACTGTGAGGCATCAGATTAGGCTATTTGACTTTCCATATTCAAAACAGCTCATCTTTGACACAGAGGAGGGCTGAGGTTGAGCAGAGTGAAGCAGTGGCAAACGAATGCAAATACGGCGCACGATTGTTTGAATATGGCTTTGCATTCTAAATGTGCTCCGGGCCGATGGGGGAATCTCCCTCCCGCGGTTTACACAACACTGAAGAGAGCAGTTACGGGTAAAAACAAAATGGGCAACAAAATCCTTGCCAATATCCCCTGCAGAGAGGACTATCTCACCTCAAATCTCCAAGACTGTGATTTTACTTTCACCCTTGACCTCCCTCGCTACATCATTGCCCTTGTTGGGCGTACCAAATTTGAGAAAATGTACATTTCATTTTACAGGTTATTAAAAGTATTTTCATAACTGGATCTAAATTACCTTCCCATTAGGCCATATAAAAAAAAAAAAATTTGTTGGTCAGCATCCACATTTCAAATTGCAGAGGTGAGCAGGTGGTTTTTTAATTATCATTTTTATAGAGTTTGAAAGCCAGGTAGCGCAACAATTCCAAATCGAAAGTACATGTAGGCTATTAACGTGAAGAGTGAAATCTGCCCGACCCATAATTGGAGCAGTGATTGAAAGGTGAACAGATCATCTGTTACAGGGACAGGAATTCTGAGCATTTTTCTCACTTTCTTTTTGGCACAATTTTAACAGATTTATTCAAAATAAAAAATAAACAAAAATCAGAGGCGGGGGGGGGAGATCTGGGTTACTAACAAACTTACCTTGTTCATATGACCTTTCCTTTCAGCCTGATGGCGCACTGAAACCATTGCCTTCTGAATGACATGTTCTGGGGCTTTCTCATTGGTCAGGACAGTATAGCGAGACAGGAAGAAAGGTGATGATGAGGGAGGATGAGACGTGTTAGAAAGGCCGATGGTTTATATGAGCAAAAGTACAGTGCTCCATCAGCTGTACCTCTGAGACTCACACCAAAATAAACTTTAGAGTACAATATATTATTCAGATGAGCACAGAACACATGAGATACCCGTGCGTGACCGAGACGAGGAGGATGTGCGTGGTGCATAAGCGGCCTTTTTCGTCCCTTCTCCACTTTTTTTTTTTAACCTCACTCAAAAATGTCACAAGGGTCAAGGGAAAGCTGCACAGAGATTTTGAAGGTACCTTGGTACATGCTTGAGAGAAATCAGAAATCTTTAATATGTCATGAGCTTAATGGTAATTCATGACATGACTGACCCAACAGGAATACTACAACAAATAACGCATCAAGAAGCTGCAGCTGCAAAGGATTGTGGTCCATTATCCATCATTCCTTTCTTCAAAGGTTTGTCCTGTTTCCCTGCTGGAAGGAAAAAGCGAATGAGCCAATTACCTCCTTTCCTTCATTAAATTGACGATTGGACTCTCCTTGTTGCGGCGACAAGTCAAACTATGTCCACTATCAGGGTTCCTTGAGAGAATTCGGACACACCCATTCGTTTATTTGGTTCTTTCCCTTCATTTTTTTCTCCTTGCTTTCTTTCCTTATCAGAGACCCACACATTGAAGTACACAAGGAGAGGAGGCAAGGAATGTACACTGAACAAAAATATAAATGCCCCATGTCAAATTTTTGAGTTTTTATTCACAAAAAACTGGAACCGGGCTTCGTCTGAATAGCACTCCTCCAGCATGCCAAGGGCCATTGAACGTATGCGTTTGCCCACGGGAGTCGGTTCCGACGCCGGAGAGCGGTGAGATCCAGACCACAGTGAGGACACTGAGCGTGCAAGTTGGCTTCTCGCAGGCGGTTACGGACTGTCTGTGGTGTGATGCGTCTGTTGTGCAGACCAAAGGTCTCATCTGCTGTGCGTGTCGCTGATCTGAGCCGATCCCGCAGGTGGACGAGCTGGATGTAGCGATCTTGTGCTGGTGTGGTCACACGTGGCCGACGTGGATGAGGTCAATTTGCAGTACTGCCTGTCTGTCGGAAACAAACTCTCAAACGGCCTATCGTCCGAAAGTTAACATTCAGCTGCACAGCGACCGCTCTGGTGGACATCCCTGCATCCAGCATGCCAATGGCACGTTCCCGCATGACCTGAGACATCTGAGGCATGAGGACTTTTGACAAAATTTGAGATTTTGGGGTGGCCTTTTATTGTCCCCAGTATAAGGAGTGTCTGGGTACTGCTTATTCTGTCTGATCACCGTCTGGAAATGCCACACCCATGTACTGAGTGAAATCACTGCATCACTGAGCAAATGCTCACTGACAGAGAGTGGATTAAAAAATGGTACACAAATCAAGAGAAATATCCCTACTGTACAAGTAGAAGTCAGCATATGCTCACTTAGAGTTGTTAACTCAATGTGGCATCAATATTTGACATGGGGCGTTTATATTTTTGTTCAGTGTACATGAGAGTGCAGGAATCCAGGCAACATGTCTTCCAGAAATACAGTACCAACACTCCACACTTGCAGGACAATCAGCAACATGTAATGTATCCATTAGAATGGCTTTAATACATGAAGCGCTCATTTTTCTAGCTCAAGAACCCACCTTGACCACCTTCAGACACTTCAATCAACCACTGCAGAACAGATTGATTCTCCAATGGTGAACAGAGCTGGTTAAACATGCTCTACAGGAACACTCCTACCAGTGTCCCTGACCAAGGCTCTGGCTTTACAAAGACATGCTCCATAGGAACACTCCTACCAGTGTCCCTGACCAAGGCTCTGGCTTTAGAAAGACATGCTCCATAGGAACACTCCTACCAGTGTCCCTGACCAAGGCTCTGGCTTTAGAAAGACATGCCCTATAGGAACACTCCTACCAGTGTCCCTGACCAAGGCTCAGGCTTTAGAAAGACATGGTCTATAAGAACACTCCTACCACTGTCCCTGACCAAGGCTCTGGCTTTAGAAAGACATGCTCTATAGGAACACTCCTACCACTGTCCCTGACCAAGGCTCTGGCTTTAGAAAGACATGCTGTATAGGAACACTCCAACCAGTGTCCCTGACCAAGGCTCTGGCTTTGGAAAGACATGCTCTATAGGAACACTCCTACCGGTGTCCCTGACCAAGGCTCTGGCTTTGGAAAGACATGCTCTATAGGAACACTCCTACCGGTGTCCCTGACCAAGGCTCTGGCTTTGGAAAGACATGCTCTATAGGAACACTCCTACCAGTGTCCCTGACCAAGGCTCTGGCTTTGGAAAGACATGCTCTATAGGAACACTCCTACCGGTGTCCCTGACCAAGGCTCTGGCTTTGGAAAGACATGCTCTATAGGAACACTCCTACCGGTGTCCCTGACCAAGGCTCTGGCTTTGGAAAGACATGCTCTATAGGAACACTCCTACCACTGTCCGTGACCAAGGCTCTGGCTTTGGAAAGACATGCTCTATAGGAACACTCCTACCGGTGTCCCTGACCAAGGCTCTGGCTTTGGAAAGACACGCTCTTGCAAAGGACTTGCAAAGGGTTAAATAGATGAATAAAATTTGTAAAACTTTTCCAGGAAACTATTGTGAAATCAAAATGACGCCAAGGTGATGGTCACAAGGTGAAAAATTATGACCTCATCGGAAAGGTCTTGTGTCAAGGGATACACATGTCAAGTATCAAAGGCCTATCTCTGACCAATGGTAAGTTATGGCCAAGGTTAACGTTCTTCTGCTGCCGCAGACAAACAGACAGACAGACAACCGGACAGGTGCAAAACAATATGCCCCCGGAATCGCATAAAAAATTAAATGTCCAGCTTTTCTTGCACAGAAGACCCAATGCACATTTCCTTCAAAACCGGTTTATTCCAAGTCCAAATTTTCAGAGCTTCAGAGCAGCACACAGGAGTAAATATTTGCAAAGCACAAGCGCATGAAGGCCACGTTTCAAATCCACTCAATCCCTCTTAAATCCTAGTCTCAATAATGTCTAAAAAGAGACCTCATCATATATTTAAGGTGCTAATACCATCTCACAGTGATAGGATTTGATATTTTAGGGAAATAACCATTCCGTTGTAAACACATTTATCTGTCTGCATGACAAATACCATCTATGACAGCACAGAGCAGATGTTCATAAACATAGTACTTATGAGGGCCTAGTGAGGCATAGACCATCTGTGCAAACATTTTCTATGCAAAAATAAGCAATACGAGTGTATGAATACAGTCCACTACTCTAGAATCTGCAGTACAATTTGCATATTTCAATGCTGGGTCAAGTTTCCAGCAAAAAAAAAAAAAAAAAAAAAAAAAAAAAAGTTGATTTCAGGGAGCGGGTTTTTGTTTGCGGTGAGGACTAATCGTTACACACACACCAGAATAAATGCACTGCCTTCAGCGGTAAACTGAATGAGCAATTTATTGCACATCGGGTCCATCTTTTGTACCCATCCTACCGCACATTCCTGGCCTGTCGACTTCTTTAGCATACAGTGCATCTGCATTTAAGACAGCCCGATTTAAAGGATTAGAGTGTTTTAAGCATGGCTATTCGCACCACTTTCTCATAAGACTTTACCCTCCACCATTACTCCTTTTAAACCATCTCCCTCTCCACCTCTCCCCTTTTTCTCCCTGGGTGCTGAGTATATCTTTCCATCTCTCCTGTTCCCTCTCACTCCCCCTTTCCCTGCAGCGCACCCAGCAGGCCATGGGCGGTACTGAAGAGGTTTATTGGCGAGGATCCGTCCGTGATCAGAGTCGACTTCAGCCCGAGAGCCTGCAAGAGTTTCACCTGAGAGAGAGAGAGAGAGAGAGAGAGAGAGAGAGAGAGAGAGAACGTGAGTGTGAGTATCGAGTGTGTGTGGGCAAGTATTTCCACCCTTGTGGGGACCCAATGTCCCCACAAGCGAGGAAAACAAGATTTTTTTTTAATCCTTGTGAGGACATTTAACTGTAAGGGTTTTGGGAATTAATGCAAGTCTATAGGATGTCTCCACAAAATATGAAATCACAAAATGTGCGCACGCATGTGAGTGTGTGCGCCTGTGCTTGTACGCACGCGCAGGCGTGTGTGTGTGCAGTCACAAGTTACTAGTACTTGTTGACTGAATTTGGGCCAAAAATGTTTAAGCCTTTCTGTGTAGTGCTAGAGTTTATTAGACTTTCCCTGAATAGATAAGAAGACCACAAAGGAAAAACGATCAGAGTCCAAACTTGGCATTTTTGTATATTTTATAAATTATATATTATTATAATATTTTATATATTTATGTTTTTTGCATATTTTTTCAGTGCTTTGTTTCCAAGATAGTTTTGAATTTTCAATTCATCATTTCTCCACAAGCGAAAATGTGACTGATAATTTTTCCATTGTGGTCTTCATATAGTGGAACAATAATTCAGGCAACAGAAACAGATCTATTGGATGAGACGTTAGCCCAAGGCTGGACTTGCGGTGGGATTACTGAAGGACTCATCACTATGGCTCTCTGCTGACCAGATCTCATTCATAATCCACCTTTCCAAAACCAGCCAATCACCGACCAGCACGATTACCCAAACACTGCCCCCGCCCTAGCTGAGGTGTAACCATTGACTGTATAAAACGGGTGTGAAAAGCATCCAGGCACAATATGGCTGCCACACGTCGCCATGGTGGATACTCGGCTGCATCCAAGCACTAAGAAAACATACCGAAGGATTATACTTCTGCATATATTATTTACAGTGTGATTTCTCACCCAACGACTGTTCAAGAACAAAATTAACTGATTTAACAAAAAGTTGGTTTAATTGCACATTCAACAACAAGTGTTAGCTAAACAAGATCAATTATTCCTTTATTATCAAAGTGCCAAAGTGCACTATTGTTGGATTACAAATCATGCTGTAAATATATGCAGAACTAAAGTCCTTCAGTATACACCCCCCTCCTCATCTCATCTTCCCTTTTATTCAACTTTCCTGCTGTCCAGATAGGAGGGGAGGATGAATTCAGAGCCCACAGAAGTCTAGGTGCAGCTAATGACCTCCCTTTCCCCAATCCTTAATGACCGAGGTTCTTCAAACGAACGAATGGCGTTTCATAGATCAACTGACAGAAAGTAGTCTTGTACATTCATATGGAAAGGGGGGGGGTTATTCAGTCAGTTAAAAAGCTAGGATTACAAAACCAGACGAAGCAGCAGATGGCGATCAGAGATGCGATTTAAAGACACCAGTCACTCACAGATTTGAACCAATTGTCTCAGTTTGTCATCCACATCACCCAAGCAACACATTCGACTGATCCAAAGCAGTCAGTGATTGATAGATTGCAGTTTCATCCACCACTGGTTTATGACCGTTCAAGTGCCAATCACAAGCTCACGCCCTTCATGTTAACAACCAATCACTGAAGTAAGGGGCGGGGCCAGACCGGTGATACAGGTCGGACAGGTGAGCGTGCAGGTGACGTAGGTAAACGGACGGGTGAGACGGGTGTTACCTGTAGTTCAGGGCCGGCTCTGGCCATCTCTGCCAGCGTCCCGCTGCCCAGGTTCTCCACCATCTCCTTGAAGCGCAGGTTCTCAATCTCCGCCAGTTTCTGCTGTTTCTCCACCTCCAGCTGGTTCAGCTCCTTCTGATAGGACAGCTCCTGCTCTCGGGCCTTGGCCAGCCGCACTAGCTCCGCCTCCTGGAGCACGCACACAGGTCAGAGGTCGCACCACGTACTACCATTCATTCAATAAAAAACAGGTTAAAAATCTATGCATGAAGGGAGAAACAGTTAAGATGGGTTTGGGGTGTACTGAGCAGTGATGGGTATAGGAAAGGGCTTCAGGGTTAGAGCGGTGCAAGGATTCAGGGGCAAGCTGAGCAGAGCCCTTAATATGCAGAGTTTGGCCGACTCGATTCCTCTTTTTAGGAATCTTGGACCCATCGTATAGCCAAAGATACAGGAGTCCTATTGCAGCAATGTCTATGTCTACAACTGATCACTGCCAGAGACAGACTACATTTCTCGTGATTGCCTGTATTGCTGGGTTCAAACTACACGCTATTTTTATCTGATATGATGGTCATTGTTTCAGATTAGGTGATTATAAAGTAATTTTGTAAAGTAAATTTGTGACAAGACCGAGGAACAAGACAGACAAAAGTTGGTCCCGGATCAATCAGTCTTCATGTTGAGCACGAGGTGCTGTAAGCAAGAATGGTAACAAACAATGGCGTCCGTGGCGGTGCGTATAATACTCGCTGTCTTGTGTTCAGAAAAACGAATGAAAATAAGAAAACATGACTGTGGACTCATTCTTTGGTTGTGCAAAGGGGCAGTATGGGTTTTCCATCTGTCAAGGAGAACTTGAGTAAAAAATGAGCAAAAAAAAAAAAAATGAAAAGTTTTTATCCTGCAGTGACACCAAATGTAGCTAGCCACCATAGGGTATTAAACAGATTTTGAAAGGCAATTTGCAAACGTTAGCTAAACTAGCTACGCCATCCATAACAAACAGGGCACAGAGTGAATGAGGATCATTCTCTTTCACTGCGTTTATGTTGAGATAACTTGCAGCACCGTATACGAAAGACTAAGGATCAGACATGCAAATTAGCAAACCAGTGTAAGCCAGTCAAACCACCCTGTGAACAAAAGTCTGAGAGCGAATGGCTAGCTAACGTCGTTGGCCACATGCTGTAACAACAGGCCTAACTGAAGATACAATTAATGTTAGCTAGGTTAGTGAGCAAACTAACTTCCACTCTCAACTACACTGGTGATCTAGCTCACACAATACGACTAATTTAATGCTTAATAACGTATGCAGGTAGCTTACTCGTAAGCTAGCGAGCTAAATTGGATACAGGAAGATCTATTGACTAATCCGGCGAGAGATTTGTGGACGCTGCCATCTTGTGGCGGCGCCATTACTGCGGTGACAGTTCTGATTAAATCGCCTGCTTGACAGGTTGTGCCGGTGGCAGAAGTTTCATTATTATGTCAATAGCATCAATAATTGCCGAAATGGCAGATTGGGTGGACGATGTCAGGCAGTGGCCTACCGTTAGCAATTAATGTCTTAAGTATTAATGGTCAGTTATTAGCTAAATGTTTGTGTTAAAAATGCAGCAGTGTGTTTTACCATGTTATTAGCACTAGCAGGTAGCGCAAACATTCACCTCAGCAGCTTAGGACCGCTATCTGCTGGCGAACGTCATCCTCCTTGGCAGGGAATCTGTGCAGTGAATATGGTGCTAAACTGGGGCAGTCACTATGTGCCAAAGGTGTATGGATTTCGTATATACTCTTATTCCAAATTTGAATTTTCCCACTGCTATTTGAGCAGCCGAACACAGAACAGTTTCTTCCCGGCACTGAGTTCAGAAGAAGAAAAACTTGCAAATAGAGAGGGCAAAAATATAGAGTGCCACCGGCGCTCTCCATAGACATCCGTTCATTTCCAATGACGTTTGGCCCGCAGCAATGGCGGCAAACGCAACTTCCTGGTTTCGGCGGATTAGTCAATATACAGCGCCATCCTTCGCCATGTTTAAAGTGAAAAATGTGAGGAAAAAATGAAGCATAATGGGCCAGTGAAATTCTTATTAATGCATACAACAGAGACAGGATTTGCAAGTGACTTGTATAAAGGTCGGGAACATCAAACGCGTCTCGAAGAGCAGAAAGTCATATCCACACATTGACTTGACATGTAACAATATGCAACGAATGGATCCAAAACGGCGCCCAAATCAGAGCTGGCCAAACTCTCTGTATGAAGGGCTCTGATGCTGACCAGTGATTGGTGTGGGACAGTGCTTCAAGATTTCAGCAGTTAAAAGACTCAGGGACATTCTGAACAGTGATTGGTGCAACACAGGGCTTTAGGGTTTCAGAGAGGGGTACACACGGCCTCTATCCTCTGGGCCTCAGCCTTCAGTTTGGCCTCGTTCACGGCTGCCTCGCCCTGAATGCGAGCCGCTTCAGCTCTGGACTGGGCTTCCGCCTTCGCTGCTCCTGTGCTCTCAACGGCCGCACTGAGAGAGAGAGAGGGGGGGGGGGGAGGGTGGGAGGGTGGGAGGGGGGAGAGAGGGAGATTGTGTGTGTAACAGATGCATTAACACTGCCTTGCTCTGAAATGTGAAGAGGCAGTGTGCAAAAACACCTCCTGTTCTATTCCCTGTTTACCCATGATGCCGAGCCCAGGCCTGCCTTCCTTTAGTTCCTTGGAGCCGTTAGCATTAGCCTCACCGTGCTCCCACCTTCTTTTATTTCCTCAGAGCTGTTAGCATCAGCCTCAAAGTGCTCCTACTTTCCTTTAGCTCCCTTATACTGTACCGTTAGCATTAGCCTCAAAGTGTCCCTGCCTTCCTTTAGCTCCCTTATACTGTACCGTTAGCATTAGCCTCAAAGTGTCCCTGCCTTCCTTTAGCTCCCTTATACTGTACCATTAGCATTAGCCTCAAAGTGTCCCTGCCTTCCTTCAGCTCCTTATACTGTACCATTAGCATTAGCCTCAAAGTGTCCCTGCCTTCCTTTAGCTCCTTATACTGTACCGTTAGCATTAGCCTCAAAGTGTCCCTGCCTTCCTTTAGCTCCCCTTTATACTGTACCGTTAGCATTAGCCTCAAAGTGTCCCTGCCTTCCTTCAGCTCCCTTATACCTTAGTGTCCCTGCCTTCCTTTAGCTCCTGTACCGTTAGCATTAGCCTCAAAGTGTCCCTGCCTTCCTTCAGCTCCCTTATACTGTGTAGCATTAGCCTCAAAGTGTCCATTGCCCTCCAAAGTGTCCCTGTGCCTTTAGCATTAGCCTCAAAAGTGTCCCTGCCTTCCTTTAGCTCCCTTATACTGTACCGTTAGCATTAGCCTCAAAGTGTCCCTGCCTTCCTTTAGCTCCCTTATACTGTACCATTAGCATTAGCCTCAAAGTGTCCCTGCCTTCCTTCAGCTCCCTTATACTGTACCGTTAGCATTAGCCTCAAAGTGTCCCTGCCTTCCTTTAGCTCCCTTATACTGTACTGTTAGCATTAGCCTCAAAGTGTCCCTGCCTTCCTTCAGCTCCCTTATACTGTACCGTTAGCATTAGCCTCAAAGTGTCCCTGCCTTCCTTCAGCTCCCTTATACTGTACCGTTAGCATTAGCCTCAAAGTGTCCCTGCCTTCCTTTAGCTCCCTTATACTGTACCATTAGCATTAGCCTCAAAGTGTCCCTGCCTTCCTTTAGCTCCCGTATACTGTACCGTTAGCATTAGCCTCAAAGTGTCCCTTTAGCTCCCTGTACCGTTAGCATTAGCCTCAAAGTGTCCCTGCCCTCCTTTAGCTCCCGTATACTGTACCATTAGCATTAGCCTCAAAGTGTCCCTGCCTTCCTTCAGCTCCCTTATACTGTACCATTAGCATTAGCCTCAAAGTGTCCCTGCCTTCCTTTAGCTCCCTTATACTGTACCGTTAGCATTAGCCTCAAAGTGTCCCTGCCTTCCTTCAGCTCCCTTATACTGTACCGTTAGCATTAGCCTCAAAGTGTCCCTGCCTTCCTTTAGCTCCTTATACTGTACCGTTAGCATTAGCCTCAAAGTGTCCCTGCCTTCCTTCAGCTCCCTTATACTGTACCGTTAGCATTAGCCTCAAAGTGTCCCTGCCTTCCTTTAGCTCCCTTATACTGTACCGTTAGCATTAGCCTCAAAGTGCCCCTGCCTTCCTTTAGCTCCCTTATACTGTACCGTTAGCATTAGCCTCAAAGTGTCCCTGCCTTCCTTTAGCTCCCTTATACTGTACTGTTAGCATTAGCCTCAAAGTGTGCCCCTGCCTTATACTGTACCGTTAGCATTAGCCTCAAAGTGTCCCTGCCTTCCTTCAGCTCCTATACTGAACCATTAGCATTAGCCTCAAAGTGTCCCTGCCTTCCTTCAGCTCCCTTATACTGTACCATTAGCATTAGCCTCAAAGTGTCCCTGCCTTCCCCTGTACCGTTAGCCCTCAAAAGTGTCCCTGCCTTCCTTCAGCTCCCTTATACTGTCCCTTATACAAAGTGTCCCTGCCTTCCATTAGCCTCAAAGTGTCCCTGCCCTTTTAGCTCCCTTATACTGTACCGTTAGCATTAGCCTCACAGTGCTCCTGCCTTGCTTTAGCTCCCTGAATTTGTTGGCAATAGTCCCACTGTGCTCCTGACTTGATTTGACTCCATGGAGCCATTAGCATTAGTCTAATAATGCTGCTGCCTTGCTTTAGCTCCCTGGAGCTGTTAGCATTAGCCTCACCGTACTCCAGCCCAGCTTTAGCTCCCTGGAGCTGTTAGCATTAGCCTCCCGTACTCCAGCCCAGCTTTAGCTCCCTGGAGCTGTTAGCATTAGCCTAACCGTACTCCAGCCCAGCTTTAGCTCCCTGGAGCTGTTAGCATTAGCCTCACCGTACTCCAGCCCAGCTTTAGCTCCCTGGAGCTGTTAGCATTAGTCTCACCGTACTCCAGCCCAGCTTTAGCTCCCTGGAGCTATTACCATTAGCCTCACCGTACTCCAGCCCAGCTTCAGCTCCCTGGAGCTGTTAGCATTAGCCTCACAGTGGCCTCACCTGAGAGCCTCCAGCTCCAGCAGTTCTTTGCGGGCTCTTTCTGCCTCCGCCTGGTCAGTGATTCTCTGCCTCTCCAGACGGCCCTTAGCCTCCTGCTCCAGACGCTCCGCCTCATGTCTGCAAGAGAGAGAGAGAGAGGGATAGAGAGAGAGAAAAGTTACAGCAACACCTGAATCTGCTTAAACTATCCTGCTGTACCTGGGTCCTGGCTGAATAAAAATAAAAAATAAATAAATAAGAGAAACAGTGATATGGGTGACTGGATTAAACAGGTCAGGTAAACAGTCACACACACACTCATTTAAGTCAAACTAAAACAGCAATTAGAGGCAAGATCACTTTCAGCTTAAGTACTACATATGGCTCATGCTTGTTTAACGCCCATGAAGCGAAACAGAAAGCAAGCAAGCATATTTTCCAAGAAGAATGAGCACAGCATCCATGTTCAAAATGACAGAGGAGCCTCCGAGAGGCTCACAGCCGAGATGTTCGTCTGGGAGTTCTGTGCTGTGGTTGGGAGTTTGAGACCCAGCCCTGCCATTTCTGGTCATGGCCGGAGGTCTGCATGGACCTGGTCATAATTAGCTCAACATCGCCAGTGTAATGGGGTCAAAAAAACTTGTGAGCCTCATCGCTCTCCTGACAAAGTTTAAAGGTGAAGTTCAGAGGCAAGATCAAAGGTCATTCGGGTACAAAACCTCAACAAGGCACGCCTACCCGCTAAAACGAGCACAGGCGGCCTTACCTATGTTTCAACCGTTTCAGTTAAAACGGGCCCCGGCCACCAGGGGGCCCCCAACTGACAGACAAAAAAGTAAATGCCGCAAGGCAGACTCACAATCATAAATCACTACCCGCCACCACCTAACTAGCTAGCAAACATCCCAACCAAAAAATGAAACACACATACCAGAGTGGTGCTGAAAAACAAACAAAAAAAAAGCAGAAAACAAAAGGAAAGCTGTGAGTAGTCTACCAAAAGTGACCTCTTACTTTGGTCCTGCATCTGTAGCAGCTGCGCTGACTACAGCAGCGGCTGCCGCCCACTCACGTAACGCCAGCGGCCGCATATGAACAAACAAAATCAGTATTTTTTAGCTTTGCGTTGATCGACACTATCAGAGCTACAGCGATAAATCTGTTGCTATATATGCTCGCCTATAAGTAACAAGATATCCCAGTGCAGAAAGTAGGTTTGAGGTCATGGACATACTTCGTCCATCTAGGAACATTGGCAAGTTTATTTTTCAAATGTAAAACATCCTGCTCAGTACATGTTTTGGTTACATTTCGTTTGTTACTAAATCGTAGAAATATTGTTCCTGTTAAGGTTGCATTTACGCCGGACGCAAAACTAATTTTTTGCACGACAGATACCATTCAAAGTCAATGCAAAGACGCGAATACATACGAAAACGCGTGTATTCGCGTCTTTGCATTGACTTTGAATGTAATCTGTTCGGGAAAAAAATATATATATAGTTTCGCGTCCGGTGTAGAAGCAGCTTAAGTGTTCATTAATGTTTACTATTGGGTGAATTATTGCTGATTTTTTTAAACTTAAGTATCAGCCTAAAAAAAAAAAAAAAAAATCAGTAGGTATTCCAGGCTATAGGCAATTTATTGTTCCACAATGCAATGCAGAAAGCAAACGAGAGCTCTGACCAAAACTGGACAAAAATAACGCGGAACACTCATTGTTTTAGTTATTAATTTAAGTTGAGGAGATTATAAGGGACAATAAAATATCCGTACCCCCAGCTATTTATTGCAAACCAACCTGAATCCTTGCCTTCTCTGCTGAGTCCTGGTTTCTCGTCCTGCTTATGATTTTAACACATTGTCAGAATTAATCGTTTTACATGGGAAAATATGTGCGTCCCTGGGACGCATGGATAGAGAGTTTGTTATTTCAGCATTTAATGCGTCACGGATGCAGGACGCGGCAAACATAATTATGTTTATGTTCTACGTGGTAGGGCCCATATTAAGTATTGAAACGGGCCCCGGATGCCAAAGGCCGTTGTTGAAAACGAGTACAAAGGTGCATAATCAAGTTCTTAACCCAAGCGGTTTGAGCGAAATGGCCCCGACAATGTTTTAAAGCTGAAGGTCACCGAGCTAAGGTCAAAGGTCATTCGGATATGAAACCTCTACCAAGCAGGCCTACCCACCCATAGACATAATATACATAGATGCCTCATAGACTGACGCTGCCTATTGGAGCTGACGTATCAGCACGGCCGCCATTTTGGATGGGTCCCCCATACGCCCCCAGAACATTTATTTCTACGGAGGAAGGTGTATGCCCAACTCCAATAATCATAACTCCCCTAAATTTTACCCGATTTTCACACGGTTTGGTTTGTTACAAACGGCAGAGATGTAGTAATGATACAGGACGCTGTCACACATTAAAAATACGTGCTTTCATGCTGAAATACTTTGTCTTTGTTAAAGAGCATAATACAGACATATGGTATGGCATATTAATAAATGTATTAAGGTCGGCCCAACGAGTTCCGAAATTCTCCAGACGCTACAAACACGAGCATGGTAAAATATGTATTATATGCGCCATTTCCAATTCGCTACAAACACTTGCACCGTAACCTATATTCACTGTTTTAATGCTGCATTTGGTAACGCGTCCCACGAGCCGTGTTTTCGAGACAGGACTGGTGAATTCCGTTCTTTTGACCTCACTGTCCGAATGACCCTTCCTCGTACCTGCGACTTTAATTCACGACACGACTCGTGTTTACTAGTGTTACCGAATGCAGCATTATTCACTTAGCTAGCTCCCTAGCTAGGCTAGCAAACTAGCTAGCTAGCTAGCTATTTCACTAGCCTAGCTAGTGATATTTACGCTAGCGAACCACCTAGCTAGCCAGCTTGTGAGCTATTTGCATCTTGTGCACATAGCTAAACAAATAGAAGCAGTAAATGGTTAGTTTACCGTCACTTACTGTTATTCAGCAAGCTAACTAGCATGACTATTCAATAAATATCACTAGCTAAGCTAGCGAAATAGCTAGCTAGCTAGTTCGCTAGCCTAGCTAGCTAAGCGAATAAAAACAGTGAATAGCCATTATTTCACTTCCGTCACGCCAGGGGCACTTCTTTCAAGCCAGGGGCTTGTGTCCATGCTTGTGTCACGTCAGGGGCTTCTGCTCCGGGGCTGCAGCTGGATAGTGTTGCATGGAAACGTCCAACTTGAAAGTAGTTCCGACCAAGTGCCATACGGTGAACATTATGGCACGGGTGTACTGGTACTGTCAGCGAGACAAGCGCATATAATACCCAAAATTATTGTTCAATCTTACTTGTGAAAGGTAATCCCACGTGATCTGCTTTCAATACTGCACCGGTTATTGCAACCGTAAGCTGCACAAAATACGGGCATAGTTGCTCTCTTTGCGTTTACTTCGATTGGCTCTGGTGCTAGCCTAGAGTGAGGAGACCCACCCAATATGGCGGCAACGCTGGATTACGATCCAGCAGGTAATGAGGCGTCTACGTATATTATGTCTATGTACCCACCAAGGCAAGTCCACTTATTCAAAATCAAGTTCCTAACCCAAGCGGTTTGAGAGAAATGGCCCAGACAAAGTTTTAAAGCTGAAGGTCAATGAGGCAAGGTCAAAGGTCATTTGGGTACAAAACATCGATGAGGCCCGTCTATCCACCAAGGCAAGTCCATATATACAAATTTAAGTTCCTAACCCAAGCGGTTTGAAAGAAATGGCCCGGATAATGTTTTAAAGGTGAAGGTCAGTGAGTCAAGGTCAAAGGTCATTCGGGTATGAAACCTCAAGGAAGCACGTCTACCTACCAAGGCAAGTCCGCATATATGAAATCAAATTCCTAACCCTAGCGGTTTGAGAAAATTGGCCACACAATGTTTTAAAGATAAAGGTCAGTGAGGCAAGGTCAAAGGTCATTTGGACACGAAACATCGACAAGGCACGTCTACCCTCTAAACAGAGTAGACATACGCAAAATCAAGTTCCTAACCCAAGGGGTTACAGAGAAACGGTCCGGACAAAATTTCCCCATCCACACGCCTGTCTGCGAAGGTGACGACAATACCCCTCTGCCTCCAAGTCGGGGCGGAGGGATTAAAAGGAGAGGTAAAGAGATAGAAGCAGAGAGAGCGATTGATGTACAGAGAGAGAGAGAGATGAGGGGGAACTCACCGAGCCGCGGCCTCCTGGGAGTTGGTGGTGATCTCGATGGCGAGCTGCACGCTCTTCTGGAGGGCGTCGCGAGTCCTCTGGTCCACCGGCTCCACGGACTGAATATCCACGCTGCTGATGACCAGCCCATTCTGGCTGAAGCGCAGACTGGAGCGGACGGCCATCTTCTCATCAAACCCGAACACGGCCGAGCAGATTATCCGGTTGGAGTTCTGGAGGAGGAGAAGGATAAAATCCCCGTTTTCGGTTAGAATTCTGAGGAGGACAGCGGTTTAATGGTGACCGTGATTTGACCGCAACGAGACCGACAGGTCAGATCAGGTCCACTGTATTTGGTCAGGCTGCAGTCAACTAGAGTTTGTGACTCTAAACACGCGCGCATGAGAAGCCTCGTATAATACACATGACGAGTTCTACCCTTTCAGACTGGAAGTGGCAACAAGAAAAATGGCAGAGAAAATCGTTTGTTATAGTTTTATAGTATATTGTTTGGTGGTTGGGGGGGCAACCAATTTTTCCAGTATTTAAGCAGAAAGATAGATAATGATAAGTGGACATGATTTTTTCCAAGTTAGTATCTCAGTTGTCTGGCGAGAAATTGGTTCATAAAAAGCTAGTGACACATCATCTTCCACGGTTCTCGACTTCAGATTCCACATTACACAAGTGTAGCTCTTTAAGTAGTAGTGCCTCCTAAAGCATATATCTAGCTAGAACTGCAGATGAATGTTCTAGAAACATGGTTGCACCATCAAATGAGGTAAGATATACACTTAACAGAAATATAAATGCCCCATTTGACACTTTTAAACTTTAATTAGCATTAAGGGTTTTACAATATATTAAGTCATACACAATTCATTTTATTGTTCAATATGCAACAGATTACTGTTCATTAAAGCAAGATAGTGGCGTATGGCAATCAGGGATACTCGTAGACACGGTTGGGATCACGATGAGGATGACCAGCGTGTAGGTTCGCTTCTCTCAGGCGGTTCCGGACTGTTTGAGGTGTGATACGTCTGCTGTGCAGACCAACTGTTTCATCTGCTGTGCGTGTTGCTGGTCTGAGGCGATCACGCAAATGGAGAAGCCGGATGTGACGATCTTGTGCTCGTATGGTCACATGTGGACAATGAGGGTGAAGTCGATTTGTGTACTGCCAGTCTGTCTAAAACAAACTCTTAAACACCCAATTGTCCGATAGTGAACATTCAGCTATGCAGCAACTGCTCTGGTGGACACTCCTCCATCCAGCATTCCTATGGCGCGTTCCCGCATGATTTGCGACATTTGTGGCATGGTGACTTTTGATGAAATTTGACATTTTGGGATGGCCTTTTATTGTCCCCAGTTTTAGGGAGTGTCTGAGTTCTGTTCACGCTGTTTGAGCAGCGTCTGCACATGCCACACCTGTGCTGTGGGTGGAATCAATGCATAACTTAGCAAGTGCTCACTGGCAGAGATGAACACAAATGTTGAACACAAATCAAGACAAATAACCATTTTGCATAATTAAGACATTATCTGCTCATTTAGGGTAACACATTTCATGTTACATAAATAATTTACATGGGGCGTTTCTATTTTTGTTAAGTGTAAATGGAGTCAGGGTAAAAATGGAGATACATCCAGACACAGACAAGATCATTAAAACACAGCGTCAGTCCGTTAAGCAGTCAGCCCCTCAGCCAGTCAGATCTAGCCTAACAACTTCTGAAACCAAAAAAAATAACAGAAGGTCCAGTTTCTCTTCACATAAACAAAATGAAAAAAAATGTTTTTAATGGTTTTAACTTTGAAGTTGCTAAACCGCAATGACTAAATCATCTTTATTAGATTCCAATTAAATTAATACTGATAAGCGGGCCATTGCAGCCAGAGGGACCCCGGTCACCCTCTCAGATTCCTATTAAAAAAATTCTGATACCAGACTTGAGAAATGCCCAATATTAGGTCTGCATCTCCAATAGTTTTAAAACTACAGCCCTTAGAAATTAAGTAATTTTATGCATTTTGCAGAGCAAGCCTTTTGGACCAACATCCAGCATTCATAGCTCCTCTGAAAGTACATTTACAACTTTGAAACTTTAGATTAAGGGCTAATTTCTTCTGCAGAACTCAAATTGAATCTGATCAAGTGTCACTAATGTGCTTCTCCACCAAAAATGCTCAGAAAATGGCCAAAAAAAAAAATCAAAGCAAAACAAAAACCCCTTTGAGGGCTTTTCACTTATGCAGCATGCTTCATAAGCATTTCCCCCCTGTCATATCAGGCAAAGCACTGCCACCTTCTCTTTGCACTTTAAATACTGTTGAGTCCTTTGAAAAGCAACTGAAGACTTTGCTGTTTAGGCAGGCTTTTAGTTAAGGTGTGGTTTCCATTGACAATTTGTTTTTATTTCATTTTATCTCTTGTTTTTAAATCATTTTTACTTTTACTCGCTATTCTTGTTTTTATTTTGTCTTTTATCTGTTTATGTATGTATCTATATGACTTTGCTTTTATATCTTGTATTTTTATTAGATTTTTACTGTGAAGCACTTTGTGAATTCTTTCTGTGAAAAGTGCTATAAAAATAAAATTTATTATTATATTATTATAATTTCTCCATATTACTGTTTGAAGAGAGACACATTAATTTTTTAGAATGTGATCAATCATAAAATTTCCTCAACATTACCTATTGTAATGTACTCATTTGATGAGGGCAGTTAAAGGCAAAGAGAACATCTGCTTCAGCTCTTACCCAATAAAAGCACATGTTCTTCTCCTTCCATAAATATTTTTTGCTATTTTTATGCACTGAGTAATCGAACGTCAAACCTCTGACATACAGCTCATCAGCACAAGTTCATGAATACCTCCATTCTATATATTTTAGCCAATCAAAAAATACTTTGTGTGGTAATGTCCCAAATGTTGTGATCTGCTTGGAAACCAAGAAATCAGCTGAACTATATAAAGTGCAAACAAATTAGTCTTGATTATTGCTTGTGCAGCAGCTTAATTTTATGGCGAATTATCAAGGTTCAATATTACCAATCATTATTAGAACCTGAGCGACAAAATCAATCATAATGCTGCTGTGAGCAGCTGTTGGTTGATCCAACAAAACGGGAAACTTTGACCCACCCGCAGGCATAAGCTCGCAACTTGTTACGACAGTGGTTTCACAACATCGGATGGAGGGAATTCGTCCCAATGAAGAGTCACCGGTTAGGTTCTGCACACTTTTTACCCAGTTGTTTCAAGGAGCACGTTAACACAAAATATGAAATTGATTCGCCCAGTAAATATCGGAAGATTTTGAAAGATGATGCTGTGCCAACGAAATTCAGTCATCGGCAGACCCCCAAACCCAAGCGCCTGTCAACTTCAGCGAGGCTGAAGAAACGATAGCATCAGTTACAGATATAACAGGTTGGATTTCCAAATCTTGTTAGCTTGTAATCTGTCATTGCCGTTTTAGCAATTCACAAATGATTCATCGGACGAATCCTTGCTGACAGCAGCCATGTTTTATTTCATTTATAACGTCCACACGCATGAGATTTCCGGGTTCCCGGTGACGTGGCAAGCTATGCCAATTCCAACAAACATGGCGCACCACCAAAACATATATCTGATCTTCTCAAGCTGACTTTGCCGTCAAAAATTTTTCAAAAATGACCTAAAAATATATTTGAATAGTAGGGGCAGTGTACTTTTATCGGGCTTTCACAGTACCAGGTGTTTTCTGTGCGTTTCACCATCAGTCTCACACGTTAACCATGAATTCTTACATATCTGAAGATGATCTGACAAAAACTTTGGTGCTGTTGCTGGGCTTCCTTCTGTAGCAATACTTTCTAAAAAAAAATAAGCCATCATGCTCGAATTGTCATACAAATTCAACTAAAATATAAATGTTACATAGTGCACAGTTTCAGAATTGCAACTTAGGGCGCTTTCACACCACAGCCGTTTGGTCCGCTTTAAACGGACCAGAGCTTGTTTCCTCAGATAGTCCGTTTCGTTTCTGCAGGTGCAAAAGCTCATCTGAACTCTGGTGCGGACCAAACAAGCAAACTCTGGTCCGCCTGAAAATGTGAGTCTCTGGTTCGTTTGCAAGGGAACCCTGGTGCGGTTCGCTTACAGTGGGAAACGCAAACGGACTATCCAGTGAACCAAAGAGAGGAAGTGAACCGAAGACAGGAAGTGAGCTCGCTGCCTCGCCTGCTGCTCATACTGGGCAGCTTCTTGTGAAAGACAGTAAGGTTTGAACACCAGAGTAAAGATAGAAACCCCAGGACTGCATAAATTTGGTGTTGCTCCATTGTTTGTTTTTGTCGCGAACAAGTCGGCTGAAGGGGATGGATTTCCGTGTTTGGTCCCAGCTAATCTATGAGCTGGGCTTTTTTCTTCCTCATGCTTTTTTCTTCTAGGTCAGTGCTCGTTTCGGGGAATACCGCCCCAAACGAGCAGCTGTTGTAACTGCATGACGTTGTCCAGACGGTTTGGTCCACTTTCAAAAGTGCAGTGTGAAAGTGAACCAAACCACATGAAGGTGTGAAATTTTTCGGCATTCGCCGCCCAATCGAACCGAGTCCCCCGGACTATCCTGGTGTGACTTATTTTGATGAAAGAAACATACTACCCCTCCAAAAATTAATTTAAAATATTAAAAATTATGGAAAGAACAGAGTGTGTTAAATAAAATGACTTCTTGTGCATCTGTTTGTTCGATCTACATGTTTCCAAAGCCCCACCCACTTCTTTTACCACCTACTCAGAGCACAGAAGGCCAGGTAATACTTGATGTGCTTTTAGCCAGCTTTAAATAAATAGAATGAGAGTTTAACTAATATAATTCAACTGTGAATGTGCTGGCTGGACAATTATGATTGAAAAATTGTTCAAATCCCTACTGGTAGCATGAACACAGCTTTAAGACCAACAGGAAGCATTCAGCGAGACAGTGAGGACATAATTATTTGGGTCCGGACAGTGCGAGGGAGTCGCACACCTTGTGGAAGTCGTCGAACTGCACAGCAGCCACGGCTCCACGTATCTTGGAGGCGATAGCCTTGCAGGCGTCTCCCACAAAGTCCGGCACAGAAAACAAGGCGGCGGCCGAAGCGGCGTCAGCTTGCGGTGTGACATCAAAGTGCCTGAGAAAAGGACAGCTTCCGGTGATTTCACATCACTTTCCCGCACATACACAGATTTGTTACCCACTGTTTACCCCGCCAAACCGGTCTTACCTAGGTTGCGGGCAAGAGTTTGCTGCGCTACTCATTACTCATTACTGGAGTGCTAACCAACCACAATATTTCAGGTTGTGCTCGTTTTAACTCCAACCGTCACTCAACAGCGAGTCATGTTGTTCAAATGCTAATTAGCAGAGTCAGTTGTTCCAAGTTTCATTGGAAATGAAAACCAATAGGGTTCCAGATCACCAAGGACAATGTTGTTTAACACAGCATTAGGACAACCAATGTGGAGGGGTAATGAAGAGTAAAAAAAAATCATGAGCAAAGTGTTTGTATACATTCTGCAAACATTCAGTATAGCATCGCCATGGAGATGAACTCTAACCACCCTGTGTGACTTAGCTGCCTGCAAACAAACGATGAGTGAACTCAGACAGGTCTACTGAAGCAGGGAACAGTACACACTGTATATACAATACATCTATAGAGCCACCTGGGCGGGTACTGGGTAAACAGACAGGCAGGCATTAGTAACTGCCACATGACCCAGTGACAGACATCCATACCAGTTGTATGAAAGCTGTAGCTGCAGCCGGGCGTGGTCGGCAGTCTCAATGGTGATGATGTCAGTGCAGAAGTCCGGTCCCAGCAGGAGGCAGATAGCCTTGATGACGTTGGCCCGTTTGGGCTTGTCCCCCGAAAGAGAGAGCATAGTGAACTGCTCGTCTGGGCCTAACATTACCATCTCTGGCCCAAATACCACCCTGGGAAAAAAAAAAAAAAAGCATTTTACAGCTATAGACTCATCTCACTACTAAACCTGGACTACAACATAAGAAACTGATAATATAACACTGATATGACACCATAACAGTATAATTATGCCTGTAGTTGAGTGGCACTGAGACAATATGACTACATCTTTTGCAATAAAGAGAGAAGGCAGAGTACCCTAGCCTGCATTGTAGACATCTTATGCTGTTCACTTCCCTCACACACTAACATCTGCGCACTCGAGCGGGGTTTTGTGTTAAACCAATCAGAGAGAGCTCTAAAATTTCTGAAGCTATAGGTTTATACTGTTGTGGGAGGTAAGCGAAACACGCAAGACGCCTCTTAAGGAGGCTAGCCAACACTACCATGTTAAATGTTTAAAAAGTGGAATTTCTCCTAGTTTCTTAGGTGTTGTTTTCCCAAACACAAGTTCTTTAGCTACAGAGCAGTGCACTTTGGTCCGCGCTTCAGTAGTTAGATGTTTGATGACATATTAGTCTGCGGTCATTAATAACGCCCCTTGGAGATCAAAAACAACCTCCGAGGTCCCAGGATAATTCGCAATTGCCAACTGGCCTGGCCATGCCATGCTAGTTCGACCTAGGACTTTGAAAATGACTGTTTAGTCATAAAGGTGAAGTTTTCCCAGTTTCAATAAAAGCACTAATCCATCTTCCTGGCATTTATGGCGATTGAGATACAGAGAGTTTTGTTTCGCTAGTCAAAAACAGGCAGTATTTCACCCATTTGTCGATGGAGGGGAAGAGGTTAAAATCAATTGTGTTCTGCAGGCAGCCAGTGAAGAGAGGCCAGTATAGGGAGGATTGCGGCTTTCTTTTTGGCTCCAGTAAGATGCCTGGCGGCTGCATTCCTAATAAATTTGAAAGACTGGGAAGGGGGGGGCGGCTTTGCAAAGGGAGTTGCAGTAATCAAGGAGAGAGGGGATAAGAGCATGATTCACTATCTCCACATCTTTGATAAAGAGGAGGGGTTTAAGCCTGGCAATGAGTCCACAATGAAAGAAGCTACTTTTACTAACCGTGTTCATCTGTGTGTCAAATTCTAAGGAGGAATCGAACATGACACCAAGATTCTTAGTGAAGTCCCTCACATTTGCAGACTGGGAACCAAAGTTATTCCCCATGCTCCGGACCATAAACAAAGATCTGTTTCATTGTCGTTTAGCTGGAGGACATCCAGTGTTTAATGGCTGCCATGCACTCAAAGAGGTACGACTGGTATCACCTCTCAGAGCACACCAACTGCTCTCCAGCTATACAGAAATCCTGTCAACTATTGCCTGGGAGTGCCCTGACTGCAAACTGAATGTTCCGGCTGAAGAGAGTTTATTTGAGAATTTGATCATTCCAATTTAAAAAAAAAAAAAAAAAAGGCTGAACTGGTCATTGTTATTTGAAAATTCAATTAATGGATTCATGAGCATTCTGTGATGCAAGTGACAGAACTGAAATCAGTAGACTTTTAGAAAGAATGCCGCAGTAAGCAAGCTATGTGCTGAAGAAATATTACCACTGACTATTTACGCCCTTCAGCTCTTTATGCCGGCACATAGGACTTTAACACCAAGAGTCCCTCGATGGAGAGAGTCGTGACAACTCAAGAATAGGAGACATTTTGTTTTCATTATGCAAAACTGAGCCATTTTTCGCCATGGAAATCGTTGGATTTCTCATTCTTTGCTCAATAAGGAAACTTTTATTTTGGAGGAAAAATGATAAACTAGCTAGCAATTGTTTTCAACTAGCAAATGTTTCGACAGGCATAAGAGGGGAAAATAATCAGACATGAGAGAAGACAAAATGTGGGGAAAAAAAAAAAAAAAAAAAACCTAATTCGCTTTCAGACGGTGCCTGATAACGCGATGGAAACAAAATGGCCCCATGGCCAGACTTTCTGGAACCCTGATGTCGCAGTTCTCTCCATCTAGTAACTCTATTAGAACCTGCCGCTGACCGAGGGACTGTCACCTATTAGAATTTACCAGCAAATTACATGCACCATGCAGGAAATGCAGCCCATTTCTGACAGTGTCACGGCCCGCGCACAAACAGTCTGAACTGAACAAGAGAGCCCCCCAGGTGGTGAGAGACAGGAACGCAGCCTGTGGGTAGACTCAGAAAAGGGTGGGGCAGGGAGATACGTGGGGCTGGAAGGGTTTCAGATACCTGGCTTTCTTCTCACGGTAATCGTACACCTGCACGGTGGCATTATGAGGGACTCTGTAGGTCACGACTCTGGTTTTGTCCCTGGCTTTGACGTTGGGGTCGCTGGCTCCCCTCAGTCCCCGATCGGCCAGCGCATCGCGGGCCGACGACAGCAGCTGCTCCACGTTCGGCGGCAGCTCCTTTGCCCACAATTCCTCGTCCTGGGTCAGCATGTAGGTGTGGCCAATTACAGCGCGGACCTGCTCGCAGCATTACAAGACAACCAGTCAAGGAAAGAAGAAGCAGTTATACGAAAACAGAGCTCACGGGGGCCTGTTTGCCCATCTGCGAAGACAGGAGTTCGAGAGGGATCATCTGAGTGAGCGTTCCAAGCACCAACTCCATCGTTCCTGCCTGATTGGATGTTACATACATTAAGCAGGTCTCCATATCAAGAGGGCTTATACAGCCGACGCTTATATTTATCTAATTATTGCGGCTGAATGTTGTTCTGAGGGAGGTTAGGTTAAGCCCCCGTTTACACGTACACGGTCATTTTGACAAACGGAGACATTTCCCTGCGTTTGTGCCCTTCGTTTACACACAAACGGAGAATTCGCCTCTGAAAATGATTCTTTCTAAAAACTCCGGCCAGAGTGGAGATTTTGGAAAACTTTGGTTGCACGTTTGCATGTAAACTGAGAAAAACTGAGTTTTAGGCAGCCTGCGTCACAGTATGCGCCAGAATTTGCACCTGCGCCAAAAGTGCGACCTATGTTTACATTTTCATTTGGCTGTGGTGATCATGGATGATCGCGATTCATTTCTGTTGTTGCCATTTTTGGGATTCTGATTGGCTAACGTGGGCTTGAGCTTCTCGTTACACTGCCACCTACAGGTTTGGCATGCTCTTGACGGCATATACAGTGCGTAATACGTGTAAAAACTTTTTCAGCGGATACATGTGCATGATATTATTTTTGAAAACTGAGACAGTGAAATGTTTGTTTATGAAAATAGCCGGCCACGTGTAAACGGAGTATATGAGTAGCACTAGCAGAGAACGGAGCCAGTAACCCAGGGCAAGCAAGCTCAATCTCCCAGCCGCTGCGCTTCACCGACTACCTATGCTGTACCAGCTCACCTTCCCAGTCTTCATGTCCCGCACATAGATGCCTTCGTTCTCGTCCAATGGGATGGCTTCCCGCCGATGCAACACCTCCACAGCGGCCGGAGGGACATACTCAATCGGCCCGCGCAACATCCAGCGGTCGCCCGGGCGACGGAGGACCCGCACCTCCTCCTCCCCCTCCCCCTCCTCCTCAAGGGGCTGACAGGGGGCAAGAGGGAGAGAGAGGGCGAGCGTGAACAGAAGGGAAACCAGGGTTATGATGGCAGAGAGGCAATGCGGGAGGTGGTGCTTCCGAAGAGGGCGGGGCATGGCAGTTATATACTGAGCCAATGGGTGGAAGAGCAACAGAGAGGAATGGTGGGAAAGGGAGGGAAGGAAGTAAATGGAGGTTAAAAGAAGGAAAAGAAAGGATGAAGGAGGAAAGTTTTTAGTGAAAAGCTATAAGAAAGGCAATGCACACAGCTTATTAGGAAAACAGCCCCCATTCTAATCACTCATTATCTCCACATTTTCTCCACTGAGTCCCATCTTACACTTACGTACAAGTGGAGCCCGGCCTAAGACTTAGACCAACAGGCAGTCTGCTCCTTCATATTGCTTGAAAGCGCTTCCACATAATAAATCCACATTTCCTGCTGTCTAAAGGGTCCAAAGGTGCATCTATGCCCAAGTGCAAATGGCCCTGCTAGTGCTAAACCAAAAACAGAGCTGCTGTGCAAAGGTGAAAACGGGTGCCGTTAACGGCAAATTAAAACGGTGATGCCGTAACCAAATTAAAATCAGTGCAACCCATACTGAAGAGAAAGCACGCCAATGTGAAAATAGTGATGCTAATACTGTATTCAAAATGGTGCTGTTAATTGTGAATGTGACTAAGAGCTACCGTGCCAAATTGCGAACAGTCCCTCTAGTGCCAAATTAAAAACAGTGCAGCTAAAGCTAATTAGGACATGGTACTGCTGATGCTCCATTGAAAGTGGTGTAGCAAAAGACAATGAAAAAATGGTGCTGCTAATGTAATAATGAAAACAGAGCAGCTAGGCTGAAGTAAATTAAAAATGTGCAGGTTGGATGGGTCTGAAATTGAGCGAGTGCCATCGCACAAGTAGCTAGGGGTATTTATTGATAAAAAGGTGTCTTTTAAAACAAGCTGATGAGCTAACCAAAAGTTCAGAGCAAAATTGGGGTCTTTTACAGAAATGGATCAGGTTTCTCACATAATAGGAAGTTTTTAACTCAGTCCACTTTCCTGCCAGTACATGATCACGGTGGTATTATCTATATGCAAGCTGCCCCTACCACCTTGAAAAAGCTTGAAACAGTCTATAATGCTGCACCTACACTAAGTACCGGGGATCATTTTAGAACACGTCACTGCACTATGTATCAGGCAGGGGACTGGCCATCCTTTGTCACTAAGAGAATGCAGCCCTGGCTGATATTCTTTTTAATAAAGCAATCTTACATAGTAACCAAATTACCTGACATTTTTCATCACGTGGCATTCTAGGTATTACCAGGCAAGGTCTCAGGATTGGTTGGTTCTTGTGGTCCCTTGAGTAAACACCGAGCGTGGAAAAACTGATTGTGCTCCTAGGACATGGAATAGGTTTCCATCCATCCATCTATTTTTTGCTGCTTATCCGGGGCCGGGTCGCGGGGGTAACAGACTGAGTAGAGAGGCCCAGGCACCCCCCTCCCCAGCCACTTCCTCCAACTCTACCTGGGGACCCCAAGCCGTTCCCAGGCCAGCCGGGAGATATAATCCCTCCAGCGTGTCCTGGGTCTGCCTCGGGGCTCCTCCCAGATTGACATGCCTGGAAAACCTCTAAAGGGAGACGTCCAGGAGGCATCCGGACTAGATGCCCAAACCACCTCAACTGATTCCTCTCGACGTGGAGGAGCAGCGGTTCTACTGAGCCACTCCCGGATGTCCGAGCTCCTCATCCTATCCCTTAGGGTCAGCCCAGCCACTTTACGGAGAAAGCTCATTTCGGCCACTTGTATTCGCAATCTTATTCTTTTAGTCACTACCCAAAGCTCGTGACCATAGGTGACTGTCGCAACAGAGATCGAGAGCTTCGCTTTTATGCTCAGCTCCTTCTTCATCACAACGGACCGGTACAATGCCCGCTTCACTGCAGACGCTGTAGCGATCCGTGTGTCAATCTCATGCTCCATCCTACCCTCACTCGTGAACAAGACCCCGAGATACTTCAACTCCTCCACTTGGGGCAACAACTCACCCCCCACTTGAAGGGGACAATCCACCTCTTTCCAGGAGAGAACCATGGCCTCAGACTTGGAGGTGCTGATCCTCATTCCGACCTCTTCACACTCTGCTGCGAACTGCTCCAGTGTGTGTTGGAGGTCACAGCGTGATGAAGCCAACAGGACCACATCATCTGCAAACAGCAGAGATGTAATCCTGAGGCCACCAAACTGGACACCCTCTAAACCTCGGCTGCACCTTGATATCCTGTCCATGAAAATCATCAACAGAATAGGTGACAAGGCACACCCTAGGCAGAGTCCAACACCAACTGGAAACGAGTCTGACTTAACGCCGAGAATGTGGACACAACTCCAGCTTTGGTTGTACAGGGATCGAATAGCTCAAATTAACGGCCCTGGAGCCCCATACTCGTGCAGCACCCCCCACAGGAACACCTCGTGGGACACGGTCATAAGCCTTCTCCAAGTCCACAAAACACATGTAGACTGGATGGGCAAACTCCCATGACCCCTCCAGTATCTGTGCAAGGGTAAAAATTTGGTCCACTGTTCCACGGCCGGAACGGAACCCGCATTGCTCCTCCTGAATCCAAGGTTCAACAATCGGGAGGAGTCTCCTTTCCAGCACCCTGGCGTAGACATCTCCTGGGAAGTTGAGCAGTGTGATCCCCCTATAGTTGGAGCACACCCTCCAGTCCCCTTTTTAAAAAATGGGAACCATCACCCCAGTTTGCCAGTTCAATGGTACTGTACCCGACATCTGCGCAATGTTGAACAGGTGTGTCAACCATGACAGCCCACCAACATCTAGGGCCTTCAGCATCTCAGAATGAACCTCATCCATTCCTGGGAACTTGCCACTGCGAAGCTTTGACAACCTCAGTGACTTCCACCAAAGAAATGGGCAATGACTCGCCCGAGTTCTCCGTCCCTGCCTCCTCAATGGAGGGGGTGTCAGCCGGATTCAGGAGGCCTTCAAAGTGCTCCTTCCACCGCCAGACAATATCCTCAGTCGAGGTCAGCAGTTCCCCACCCCTGCTGAAAACAGCCCTGGCGAAGCCCTGCCTCCCCTTCCCGAGTCATCTGACGTTTTCCCAGAACCTCTTTGAGGCCACCCGAAAGTCCTTCTCCATAGCCTCCCCGAACTCCTCCCAAACCCGAGTTTTTGCTTCAGCAACTACCATGGCTGCGGTCCTTCTAACCTGCCGGTACCAGTTTACCAAGTCGGGGGTCCTCTGGGCCAACTAAGCCCGAAATGGCCACGTCCTTCAGCTCGACAGCCTCCCTCACCGCTGGGGTCCACCAACGGGTTCTTGGGTTGCCGCCACGACTGGCACCAACGACCTTCAGGCCACAGCTCACAGCAGCCGCTTCCACAACGGAGACTTTTAACAGGGTCCACTCAGACTCCATGTCCCCAGCCTCCTTCGGGATGTGGGAAAAGCTCTTCCGGAGGTGAGAGTTGAAAATCGTCCGGACAGGGTCCTCTACCAAATGTCCCAGTCAACCCTCACAACACGCTTAGGCTTCCCAGGTCTCTCCGGCAGTCTTCCCCACCATCTGATCCAGCTCACCACCAGGTGGTGATCAGTTGACAGCTTCACCTGAGTGTCCAAAACATACGACCGCAGATCTGATGACACGATTACAAAATCGATCATCAACCTCTGGCCAAGGGTGCTCTGGTACTAAGTACACTTATGAACACCCTTATGCTCAAACATGGTGTTTGTTATGGATAATCCATGACTAGCACAGAAATCTAATAACAAGGCACCACTCGGGTTCAGATCAGGGAGGCCGTTCTTCCCAATCACTCCCCTTAAAGTGTCTCCGTCATCGCCCATGTGAGCATTGCAACTCCAAACAGAACTATGGAATCCCCTGTAGGAGCCTTTTTCAGGACCCCACACAGGGACTCCAAGAAGGCTGGATACTCTGAACTACTGTTTGGTGCGTAAGCGCAAACAAAAGAAAGAGCATTCCCCTCCGCAACCCGCAAGCGAATTGCAGATACCCTCTCATTCACAGGGATGGACTCCAACACGACGGCACTCAGCCGAGGGGACACAAGTATCCCAACGCCTGCTCGCCACCTCTCTCCTGGGCAACTCCAGAAAAGAAGAGAGTCTAACCCCTATCATGGAGCTTGGTTCTGGAGCCAGAGTAGTGCGTAGAGGTGAGTCTGACTGCATCTAGCCGGTGCCGTTCAACCTCCCGCACTAGCTCCAGCTCCTTCCCCACCAGTGTGATGATGTTCCACGTCCCAAGAGCCAGATTCCATAACCGGGGCCCAGAGCGCAAGGGCCCTCGCCACTGTCTGCCACCCGGTCTACAATAGGTTTCAAGAGACTTAAATTGGATGTCATCATCTCATTGCAGGAATTCAAAAATGTAATAAAAGATTTGGAAGACGTGGTATGTGTATGTTTAAAATAATGTTCAAATAACCATCAGCTCAAAATATAAAAAATGTATTTATTTATGAATGATTTTATTGTTTTTAATACACGTATATTGTTTAAGTTTTTATAATGATGTGATTGTCTGTTACCAGGGCACCATCACAAATGAGAGTTTCCCCATTTCAACAAAGGTTTTAATTAATAAATAAAATAAAATAATTTAAAACCGTGCTGCACGTGCCAAATAAAAAAATGGGACAGTTGATGGTAAAGTTAAAACGAAGCATCCTTGCTAAACGGAAAATTTTCATGCAAAAACTATATCAAAAACGAAGCTGCAAATGTGTACAGAAAAAACAGTTGCGGCGATAAATTGAGAACAGACCCAGTAATGCTACAGGAGGAATGGTGCTGCGAATGCATAATTAAAGATGCTGCTGCCGATGTTAAATTGAAAAGGGTGCACCCCAATTCAGAATGAAAACAGTGTTGCTGACGATCAATTGAAAATAGGCCAACTGAACTAAATTGTTAATCATCCTATAAATGCTGAATTGAAAACGGTACTGTTGATGACCATTAAAATGGTACAGCTAATGCTAAACTGAAAAGGTGCTGCAAATTCCTAATCAAAACTGTGCCATTTATGCTAAAGTAAAAACAGAGCTGCAGTGCTAAATGAGAATGGTCCAGCTAAAGCAAAATTAAAAACTGCTGATACCTACTTGAAAATGATGATGTTAATTTTAAATTTAAAAGGGAGCTCCTTGTACCAAATTAAAGATGAGGCTGCTTATACGCAAGTGAAAAAAGAGCAGTTGTGCTAAATTGAAAACAGTGACGCAAATGCTAAATGAAATTTTTTTTGTAATTGTTACGGCACATTTTCTGAAAAGGCTCTCCTATCAAAACTCAAAGCACCAATCCGAAACAGTCAACTATTTTTGAAAAATTTAAATTCTTTGCTCAAGATGATTTTGCCTCCAACTCATTAGAATTAGGCACAAATTGATAGGCATTATGAATGCAATATACACACAGGTGTGGAAAAAAATGCAAGTGTTTAGGTATCATAGTGTTGTATTGTGCAACTTGCATCCAGAAGCCAGTTGCAATAATACTAATTCCACAATAAAATTTAAAAGTTCAGACTTCAGTTAAAAAAATTACAAAACAAGATATTTGTTGCTTTTGTATTTTGCACAAAATGACAGTAGTTCTGGAGTACTGAAGATAAAAGAAAATGAAAACCATTAAATGTAAAACAAAAAAATGAGAAAAATACGCAGAAATAATAGTAAAAAAGCTCTTTCAAGTTAGAGCATTTCTTCAACCGAAGAGGAGACATTTTTAATGGCCAAGCGATAAGATCAGCTCTAGCATGAATATTTCCACTTGCCACTTCCACTGCATGGAGCTGGAAAAATGGGACTTGCAGTCAAACTTGTATTGGAGGAAACTTCGCATTTCCCAAATGACGACAGCCATGGTTGGCTTTTTCCCTTCCATCAGTTGGCGTGAGAGTATCATGGAGTGTCCGGTAAAGTGAGGACAATTTTCCCTCTAATTAGCACCGAATTACCTTTGGAGTAGTGTAGATTTGGCACTCTTACAGAACAATACTGTATTGTACTGTACGTCACGATAAATAACAAGAGAGAATCACTGTGTGACATAAATTTGTTCGTGGCTTTGTTAGCATTAGTCCCGGTTCCAACAGTCTGGTGTCTATGGGAAAAATTACTAGGGTTTTTGAATATCAGCTAAAATAAAGTCCATGATTAAATTAATATTTGGAAAACATGACAATTTTGTTCGTTGAGATAATTCAGTTTAACACTTCACCCCTTCTCAAAAATGAAGACTGTAAAAGGTGAACGTTGCCATCATCACGCTACAGTTGAAGTAATATGGAACTACATCACCCACTCGCTCAATCAAATGTCTTCCATGCTTGTTATTTAGTCATGTTTTACGATGGCACATCGCTAGCAATACGTGCATTTTATGGACGGGCAGTGTTTAATTTTCACATGGTAGTGAGAAAATCTGCAATTTATCTCACTAAACAAAACGTACTCCATCTCAGGCAACAATTTTACACATGGACCTTATTGTCATCGATTTTCGAAAACCCCATTCATTTTTCTCATAGACACTCGTGTGATGGAACCGTAAGCAAAATAATGCTAACAAAGCCGCATAAAAAATGAATGCAGGGCTGTGACACTCTATAAAGACTAGTATTCTTATTTCCAAACATTTGAACAGTACAATAAATTAGCCATGATCTGGCGGAACTGAGCAATACGTGGGGTAAACCAAGATTGCCCCACATGGTCAGAAAGGTCCCCTGAATCTAATGGCCCTCAGCCATTGTTCTCGAACCAGGAAGCCCATCTACTTGCACTTCCTTTGTATTAAAAGCTCCGATTACTGATAAATACTTGATATTTAGTATTTTTGAGGTTTAGCATTTTCAGCTGAAGCAATTTCTCTGAAAAAGATTTTGGATGATTAGTGGAAAAGTTAAATGTTTTGGGAAAAAGATGAAATAATGCTGAAATTTGTTATAACAAGAAGAATGTGCCCATCGTCAACTTGCCTATAGGACAATTTTTCCAATCTTTTGGTTCATAACCCTTGAGAGTTTTCCAACTACTTTCATAGCACCCATTTTAGTGTGTAAATAATTGGGAAAAAACTGTAATAATGGTACTGCCAGTGCTAGAATGAAACGAGAGCAGCAGTTCCAAATAGTTCCAAGACAAAAAAAACAATTCTATTAATGCAGACAGAGAAAAGGATGTCGCTAATGCTGAATTGAAAATGGTGGCATTGATGCCAACATGAAAACAGGGCCAGTAACCATGACTTGAAATGGCGCAGCTAATGCTAACGTGAAAAATGGTGCCGCCGTTGCAAACGCCAAAATGGTGCCACTGATGAGCTGAAAACGGAGTTGCTAATGCTACAGCGAGAATGGTTCAGGTAATGTTAAAGCGAAAACAGTCGCTAATGCTAAAGAGAAAACGGTGTCGCTAATGCTACAGCGAGAACGGTGCAGTAATGTTAAAGCGAAAACAGTCGCTAATGCTAAAGAGAAAACGGTGTCGCTAATGCTACAGCGAGAACGGTGCCGTAATGTTAAAGCGAAAACAGTCGCTAATGCTAAAGAGAAAACGGTGTCGCTAATGCTAAAGAGAAAACGGTTTCGCTAACGCTAAAGAGAAAACGGTGTCGCTAACGCTAAAGAGAAATTGGAGCCCCTAATGCCAATGTGAGATCGGTGCTGATAATCACGAACTGAAAATGGAGCCGCTAATGCCAACGAGAAAAAACACTGCCGCTGATCATAAACTGAAAACTGCATCGGTGTCGTTATGCTAATGCTAAAACTGAACCCATATTCCCACACCTCTGCCTTTCCTCCCCTACCTATCCCACGCACCTTTCCAGTTTGCACAGCAGCTCCCTCCTGTCGGGTCTTCCTCCTCTTTTCCCTCTCTCCCTGTCCCTCCCACGCTCCTGCCGCTTTGCGTTTCTGGCTCACCCCGTGTGTGTCCATGAAGGCCTCGGTGGCCCGCAGCACCAGCCCCTCCTCCTCAGAGAGAACGTACACATCCTGGATGCCCTCCTCCAGGCTCTCACCGGGCTGCAGAAAGAATGACTTCTCCCCCTGAAACGCACACACACACACACACACACACACACACACCCACAAACACAGATTCAGTCCACTACACAATCCTGAAGGAAAATATCTGACCATCAGTCCACGATCTGAAGCTCAAGCGCTATCTGGTTGCGAAGCAAGAAGGCGATCTTAAACGTCCATCTCTGACTGGGTCGAAAGAAACCGCATGAAGGTTCTGGAGTGGTTAGTCAAAGTCCTGACTTGAAAGGCATTGAGATGCAATATGAAACAGGCAAGTTACCACTCCAAAACCCTCCACTGAGGCCAAATTAAAGCAATCACGCAAAGAAGAGCAGATTAAAATTCCTCCAGAACTGATGAAGATTGCTCGCTAGTTACTGGAAGCATTTTGCAGCAGTTGTTGCAGTTAATAGTGGCACAAACAGAGGCGGAGGGAGGCAAATATTTATTTACATGGGTGGCATCAGTGTGGGATAACCTCCCCCACCCCCCCATTAATTATTTAAAAAATTGCATTTTGTGGTTCCTAATGTCCTCCTTGCCTTATATTACATTTCTTGTCGAGATATGAAAACAGAGTGCAATGATTCCGAATATGCAAATGAGGAATAATATGCACTGAATGCCATGTTAGATAAATCAGGGCAGAATTACAGAGGTGAGTGGCCTACCCTCAGAAGTGCTGTGGGACACAGGGCCCTGGCCTTCAACAATACAGCCCCATACAGGCGCAGCGATTTAGTGCCCATCTCCTTAACCCTTTGAGCACCATAGGCAACTATAGTTGCCAAATGATGTAAGATATCAAAACCAGATGCTGTTGAAAACCTATCATGTGGCAACTTGTTTAAATGAGCTCCCGCAGGGGAGCTCTTTTAAACAAGTTGCCACATGATAGGTTTTCAACAGCTCAGGATAATTACATTTTTAATTCCTTGAAAATTTATTCAGCGCTCAAAGGGTTAAGTATATCTGTACTTCTGTAGAGTTTCAAAAACTTTCCAGCAAAGTCTTAGAGTTCTTGCTTTTACAAATGTGTTCCCTCGCTGTCATCTAAAATGTGAACGCTGCCTAAATTTAATGTGTGTCTTAACATAGCAAAGCCATGCCCGCAGAGGCATACATGTTGCTGGTTTAAGTGTTGACAAACAGTAGCCGTGGCGTTTCCCCCTCTTCAGTGGAAATCATTACTGATTATCAGAGACAGCAAAGTTATGAAAAGTAATACATTACATATTACCTTAAATTAGAAGTACCCGTTAGGCTACAATATTAACTTCTATTGCAGCAACTAATAACTTTTTGCGCTACTTTCAAGTTCTTTTAAACGAAGCACCAATTTGGTCAACACACGCACACATACCCGAGACGATACAGGTTTTATAGCAATAGCCTGTAATTACACCTGTTTTTCTGCCGTTTCTCAGATTTGATAACTGGAAATGATTGCTCTTGACTTTGAGCCATTACTTCTCCTGGTGCGAACCTGGTGGTCCACCAAAATTGATTAGATAAACAAGAAAAAAAATGAAAAAATTACTGACGCCAGAGTAGTATACTACTTAATGAAGTAACCGCAATAATATTGCCCAGATTTTAATTGTAACCCCAGTTTATTCTACTCATTAATGATAAGTGATAACACTGCTGTAATAAGTTAGTTTTGCAATGCATTACCAACACTGCTGATTATGAGACAGCATGCAGGCCTCACCTTGATGACCCGTTTCTGGCCCAACTGCGGTTTTCCGTCAGCTCCGACCGGGTCCATGACCACGCAGTACTGCCGGCTGTTGAGCACCGTCACGTCGACCACACCCACCACCTCCTCGCAGACGGAGGGGATGTGTACCTCCCGGTCCTCCAGCGTAACCAGCCACTCCTCCCCTGTTCGACGGGCGCGCCCCCCCTGGTCCCGGAAGGGCCGGAGGGCCCGCATGTGCAAGGCATTCTGGGAGAGCAGGGAGAAAAGGAGGCGGTCTTACGGGAGTGGCGTAATAAATTCTGCGCAAGAAACCCGATTCTGCAGTCAGCATCACTCATCAGAAAAGCGCTACTCAGTTGCCAGTCCTTAATCCCTTCACAAATTGGCCAATGGTCCCAACCAGGCCTGGCCAAAGCCTTCATAGGGTCCGAAGCGTATTTCGATTTGGGGCTGCCCCCTCCAATGCTGGCTTACGGCCATACTGCCCAGAAAATGCCCAAACTCGTCTGATCTCAGCAGTTTAACTGGGCAGGGCCTGGTTAGTACTTGGATGATTGCCCAACTGGGAACACCGGGTGCTGTAGGCTGGGGATGCAGTGGCGCAGTGGATAAGTGTGCTTGAGTTGGGATCAAAAGCTCTTGAGTTCAAGTCCTTGCCACAGCTTTTGTGGTGCGTTCATGGGCAAAAACACTTTACTCCCGCAGAGCCCTACTCCACCCAGGTGTACATTTGGGTACCAGCAATTTGTTGGGGAAACCTGATTATTGTTGTGTTCCATTTGGCTCAGAAGTTGGAAGTGGGAGCTGGGAATGACGTCAAACCCGACTGCGTTCCATTAAGTAAGTCGGAAAACTGACTGGAGGTCAGTGGGGTTTCCTCTGGCCAGGACTTTGCCATGTTTGCCATTGTTAGTATTAGTTGATAACAACGCATTACACAATATTTTGCATGTACCAACACCGTAACAAAATGTCCATCGATAAAAGTTGTACAGTACTGTGTGTAAAACTGATTTAATGAGACACAAGTAAGACAGAAGGGTTGATAAACAGTATATTACTACATCTGAAGGGTTAATAAACAGTATATTACTGCATCTTTGATTTTGTTGATACAGGTAGCAGCCGTCTCAAACTCGGAACTCTGGGTAGGTTAAGTTTCCCAACTTTGAGTTGGACATCTGACTTCAGGGGGCGTTGCAACTGAAATTTCCGACTAGAAGCTCGGATATTCCGACTTCCCAGTACAAATGGAATGCAGCATAAGAGCAGGGAGGTAACCTGCGATTGACTAGCATCCCATCCAGCGGGGAGTAGTAATACTCCTCGTCACTTCATGCGACAGAAACCAAGATTAATCACCAGCCTGATGAGCCACTAGGTTCGGGTCAGACTTTGCTTTGCTCGCCAATACTGACTTCTGTCAAAGCACGCTCATTTGTTCACCATCATTTGTTTCAAAAGCTGCAGCTGTGTTGCTTAAATCACACCAATGTTATCTGGTATATTTTGACCGCTCTATGGTTTTTAATCTTAAGGAAGTAAATCACCTGTGTTGTTTGTTCCATGTGGCAACATGACAGATTTTCAACAGCTGAGGATAATTACTTTTTTAAATCCTTGAAAATTTATTCAGCGCTGTAAGGGTTAAGAGTTCTCCAGGGGAATATTCATATGTGGGACTACAGTTTGTGGAACAGAGTTAAGAGATCCATTGTCACAGCAGAAGCAATGATACTTAGCAATAAACAAATTTGTGCACAGAAAACAACTTTATCCATAGAAAAATGTCATAAATATACAACTAGCGAATCAAGTCTTGCTAAAAGCGCAATACGAGACCACAAAATGGTAATTTTTTAATGTTAAGTTATAAAAACCACATTTATGAAACGGAAACTTATTTTCTCTACAAAAACATCAATACTAAACAAAAAGTTATTTGTGTACAGAAAAAAAAATTTAAACTGTAACAAACTAATTAAGCTATGATTTTAGCGGAAGATCCAGAAAACAAAGCTAAAATGTTAATGTTAATAACCATTATAAGTCCAAAGCTCAAAGAACAGAAAACATACATTTCCAAGAAACTGCTTGATCCAACGCTTAACTAAAGCTCATTTAATGATGAAAATACATTCAAATATTTAAAGGGCTCAGAAAATGCTTTTCTGATTTTTGCCTTGCCTTTACTGTATTATAGTTTTTTTTTTTTTTTGCATGGAAAACATCTGAAAAGTTACAAGCCCGAAGCCCACACCAAAAAGAGTCACTCTCTCTGACAGAAAATGTAGCCCCTGTTCTGCCTGAGAGGGGCCTCATTTGTAATCCTGCCTTTTCTTCCATAACGTGCCAAAGCCATGATGAAGCCCATATGCATCATTCCCGAATAGTGGCTAGTCTGGCACTCATTCAAACAAAGCTCAAGAGAGCAGAAGCCTGGAAGAGTTCAGTCTGTACTTATCGCCATGTTGAGAAGATGATGTTTTCTAAAGTTCGAAGGCAAATTCATTTCTATGGACTTCCATAAGATGATGAAGTGAAGAATCAGTGCATGATATTATTTTAACCACTATTACTCAGCAGTAAAACTCCAACGTTTCATTGTGTTGCCTTAACCCTTAGTGCGCTAAATACAAATAGCATTGTTCAATGACGTAATATAGGTTTTCAACAGCTTTGAATATGCTATCATGTGGCGACTTGTTTAAAAGAGCTCCCGCAGGGGAGCTCTTTTAAACAATTCGCCACATAAGTTTTTTTTTTTTTTTTTTTCTGATAGGTCTTCAACAGCACAAGATAATTTAATTTATAATTTTTTGAAAATTTATTTCAGTGCTCAAAGGGTTAGTTTTGCCAAAAAGTCTTCCTGAACCGTGGTCGGCAAATCACAGTAGAGTAATCCATCTTTCAGGGAAGGAGCCTTAAAGAGACAGGAGCCGAAACAGTGGTTTCAGGCTGAGTGAGCCTGTGCTGCTGCGCACACAGCCTGTACACCTGTACCTACGTGCTTTTGACCACAAAACTTTCAAACGTTTGCAAATAGACCGCGTAATTGAAAATATTAAACTCGGAAATCGGCATAATATGACCCGTTTTAATCCAAGATGCCATGTTTTTGTGGCTACAACATTACAACAGATGAAAAATTATAGCTGTGCATCATTCTTTAAACGTTTCCATTTAAAGGAAAAGTAAACGCATGGTAAAGCTACATCGTCACATAAAGTACATAATCTCGGCCATCCAAAATGATAAGCCACTATTTATTTATTTATTTTTTTTATTTTTTTTTTTTTTTACACCAAGCAATCTGTGTGTATGTCTGGTATAAGACCGCTCAAGCAAGCCGCCATGTTCATTCGGTGAGAACAGAATGACTATGTCACTCGGGCTGGTAGCTCACATCAGGCAGGTTTGGATCGCCCGTTTCGTTGGAACACCCAACAGCTGCGCAACCTGTTTCCACGTACTTTTCCTGATTGACAATCAATTTTAACCTTTTTTTTAACCGAACAATTAAGACCTACCCTAGGCTATATGAAGCTTGTAATGATTAAGAAGTGAGAGTGACAAAAAGATTCATTTACGTTCATGCTTTGATTCAAGACTGCAAGGATGGAAATCTTAATAATTAGGCTAATTATGACCTTTTGTTTATCAGATTTTGACAGAGAACTGACAATTAACTTCCTATATATTTTTTTTTTGAATGGCATTAAAAAGTACGTATTTAAGGGGGGAAACATTACCATAAACATATGGAGTGCGGAATAAGACAGGTTTTGATATTTGTTAATGGCATTGCGCAAGCTTCCTCTAAGCAAATATGAACAAATTTGCGGTCTAGTGGGCATTTTAACCCTTTGAGTGCCGAATACATTTTCAAGGAAGTAAAAATGTAGTTATCCTGAGCTGTTGAAAACCTATCATGTGGCAACTTGTTTAAGCTCTTTTAAACATCTTTTAAACAAGTTGCCACATGATAGGTTTTCAACAGCATCTGACTTGATATCTTACATCATTGGGCAACTATAGTTGCCCACAGTGCTGAAAGGGTTAAGTTTGATGCCATTCTGCCGTTTAGTCTTGTAAATTAGTTAATCAATCCTCAGATTGCTAATGAAGCAAACTTACGAGGAGTTATCGTTTGCTTAACGGTGAGGATTCTGCCTCCCCTAACGGAGCTCCGACAGCACGTCACTGCTCTTAATGATCAACACAACTTTCAATTCTTATGAATAAAAGAGGAGACTGGAGCCCTCAAATCACTTGTATGAATTTATTTAGGTGCCACTCTTGGCACCTAAATAAATTGATGCAAGTGATTGGAGTGCTCCAGTCTCCTCTTTCATTTGTATGTACTGCCTTTCTGAGATATGGCATTATTTGGCATTATTTAAGCCATTAAATAATGGCTTATTGTTTTGGATAGCAGAGACTCGGTACTTTATCTGGCAATGTAGGCTTCCCAATCATTTACTTTTCCTTTAACATTATAGAAAGCCTCTGGATGCAAAATAAAATGGAAACTAAATTACATGGATTTAAGCATTTTAATGATGTATGCCAATACCAAGGAATAGGGTCATGTGTTGCACAGTCAATCCGGTGGATTTTATTGATTTTTAAATAATGATTAAATCAGTCATGTGACCCACCAGTATTTGGTCGTTCTTCCTCCTCTTCCTCTTTGTTCCTCTTTCGCTTCTCTGCTCCAGAGGGTTAGGGAAGTTCGTGCGACATTTTATTTAATAAGGTGGCAAAATCTGTTTTTTCCCCTTTTTCCTCCAACTGCAGTAGTTAGCAAGACCAGTGATTCTCAGACTGAGGCCTGGGGGAACACCTGTATATGCTAGTTTTGGCTCACGCCAAAACGGAAATCCTAGAATTTCAACAAGTGCTACATTTTTACCCGCAGGAAAACAATTTTCTCAACAATTTTTAGAAGGGGTATTGTTGTTGTCATGTCAGTCTGTCCTTGCCTGTGTCTGTAACAAACTTACAAAACGCGCTTGTGCAGTGCAATACCCATTTGCACCACTAGGTGCGTCAAGAGGGTCAAGGGCAGAGGACTGTAATCACATTCAGAATCAGAAATAGCTATGCATGCTACAAAAAACACAATTTCTACGGCCTTGTAAAACGAATTGGTCTATACTGCTAGCCATTTGCATGCATTTGAATACGCATAGAGTTGCATAAAGCTGGTAAATTCTCGATAACTGATAAAATTACAGACTGACGTGAAAAAGTAAGATTCTCAATGTTCAAAAAATGAGTGGTCACCTGCTCACTAAACTGAATCACATTGAAAATGATTAAAACTTCAAGGACAAAAGCAAATAAGCAGACAAACCTGCAATGTACTGAATTTCAAGGGAGAACCAAAAAAAAAAAAAAAAAAAAAAAAAAATCACAAATGATTATGTATTCAATAGGCAAGTTACGAGATGATGAGACCCTGGTCTGTTTTTCCCCTTACCTATGTTTGTGCAAGTGAGGGCCATATTGTGCAGAGAGCACAACATAAGCTTAGCAATGACATTTCTGTGGCATCACAGCTAGTTTTTCGAATATGCAGATAAACAGGCTAATTAAGGCTTCTACCAGCATACAAAGGGGTCCCCCAAGGACAGAGTGGTTTGAGAACCACTAAGCTAGACAACACTATTGGGTCCTAAAGGCCTGAAAATTATCCATATTACTTGGCGCTTATTTTCGGTTTTAATTTTCACATTTTCACTTTGTAGACACCACACATCAACTGAGCAGGTCTACCATTATGACCGAATAATGGGTAAATTGAAGAGGTTTCTAGCATACGAATAAAATACACAATCAAGGCAACTAAATGTGGTGCAAATGCAGGATTGCTGAAATCCACGGAACAAAATTATTTCATAGGATTGACTTAATTCTGAACTGAGGAAAGTCAGCTCGCTGGCCATTCATAGCTGGACCTCCGTTATTTAGAAAGAAGAAAATACTTGTGAATGAAGACTTTCTGACAAACTGAGCCGATTGTGTTATCACTCAACGGTTCTCATACTTCTCATTTTGTATTATTGGCATCACAAAGTTTGAAAGCAGAGAACGAGCAGCATGCCATCAGATTCAGGCTATTGAAGCAGCGAAGCGGCAAACTCCATTCTCTTATTTCTATATTGCGCAACTTATTCTACTTCTTCAGCCCAAACTTGGCCCATCAACTCCTCCTACACTGTTTAAGCAATTGATACCTTTAACACTTCTAAAAATTCAGCTTGTTCTGAATTAAGTTGCGCCTGAACAGATTTTAGGATTTTTCCTTAATTTTTGAGAAATTGAATTTTACATGTCATTTTTTGGTGTCCTATTAAATCAAGCCATTTTGTGCCGATTCAGTAGATTCAGCACAGGGGGGGCAGCAATACACCTTTGCTGCGTCGAGCCTGCCAAATCAAGAGAGGAAGAAGAAGCGGAGAAGGGTGGTAGGTCTGACTTTTCCTGAAGGCACCGGAATGCAGAACAGCTTACATAAATGCTGTCCAAAAAATAAGACTTTTTAGTAATTATACACATGCTAGAACTTCTCCCTTGATAGTAGAGGTTTCCCCATACCCATCCCTGTTGGCGTTATTCAGAAGTGTTAAGCCTACTTAAAACGCTGTCAAAGGCTAATGTTAAGGTTGGCTAATGTAAGGCTAACAAGGTTAGCAATAACTAGTCGCCAATGCCAGCTAGCGGCCGTTGGTCCATCATATGCCTGTTGCCATTGTTTGGAAGGATTGACGTTTGCCAAGATAGTAGTGTTAGGGTTGGTCAATCACTCTGCTACCACGGCGGCTAGCAGAGTTAGCCGGACAATCACTCTGCTCACTCGGCAAACTTTAGCAGATTCGTTCCTCATCGAACCTCGGATGCGTGACTGCGGAAGCCATTAGCCGGAACTTTTTTTTTCCTGGATAAACACGGCGGCGTTCAGTGGCAGCAGTAGTGCTGGGTTTGATGTCAAATTGGTGAAAACATTGCGTGGTCTTCGTGTGAAAACACGAAGAAGCGTCGCCACACACAGATTTTGCAAAGGTCAGTTTTGCCTCCATTTTTAGGTGGCGATGTAGTGTGTGGATTTAGACAACTGCGTAAATCGGTCTTCAGGCAAAGAAATGTCAGGCGGAGCAGCATATCAACTTTCTGTCACACATCCGTGGCTTAATGAAGAGTACCGGAATCTGCCGAGAAGTTCTGAGTGTCACTCTGTCATCATGACGCTAGCCAGTAGGCTGTCAGGCCAACAGCTGTCAGCTCGTGGTTATAGTAGACCCTATTAGTTCTCAAGCATGGTTAGTCTATTCAAGAAATATACTTCGTAACTGTGTCTTGAGGGGTCAGCGGATAACGTCTAGTGTTTTTAGCGAGCTCGCGACTCAATTGACCTTGAATCTCGTACAAACGTAAATAGGTGAGCAGCAATGCTAGCGCATAATGGGAGACATTAGCATCACGATAATATTAACAGTCAAGCCATATACTAGTTAACTAGTTATCTTTGACCTGCCTACTCATTTTACCAGAGTCAATGAAGGAGACACGTTGATAGGAACCAATTGAGTTCAGTTTAGGAGAATAGTGCAGCCATTGCCAATAAATTGAATGTCAGGCAACGGTTGCAGCAACGCCCATATAGCCACGGATCAATTTTAAGACTAACTGCCATCCTTGCTAAGCCAGCATACGTAACCTTTCCATACTTATTGAGTAGTGTAATAGTTAACGTTAGCTAGCTACTGATTATGTCGTCTGCAGTGATGGAAATTTCGACGCTGAAGTTCGACCCATTTTGAACACATTCTGTGCACTGTGTGTTCGCTAGCTAACTAGCTAATAACAGCACAGAAATAAATAGGCAGCCGTTAAGAATATCACAACATGTGTTAATGATATCTTGCAGCTTGTTATTATTAGCTAGTTAGCCAGCAAACACACAGTGCACGGAAATGAGCAGATAGCCACGAATACCATCATTTCACAACTTGGCCAAGTCAGCGTTGTACAGTTCGGGACTGGCGGAGACACTGACAATGAGCTATAAGCAACAACAGCTGCAGCAGTCTGCCAATGTGGCTTGCCACGTTTGCTCCCCTATAAAGCTATTTTCTCAGCATGCAGTGCATTGACCTAGATATGCACAGAGTCATAGAGAGAGAAGCGTCAACTTCATTGACTCCAATTGACCACCTTTTTTTTTTTTTTTTTTTTTTAACAGCTGTGTCGAAGCGAAGTAGACTCTGTCATGATGCACTTTCTGACGGCAAGACGATTAAATAATTACAATGTTTAATGTCAGCATATCTGAATCTTATTAACATGTACAGTAAAGCATTTTACTGGATTATCCTTGCTAAATTACGATATATTGAGCATTTACGAACAACAAATTAGGCTAGGATACTAGCTAGCTAGGTAAAATTAGCAACACCTAGTAACAAACATCAATCACAAGCAGCAAAATGGCTAATTGCAAATTCCGTTGTCTCAATGTCATTTCATCCACCGTCGTGGAATTAGAGAAAAATATTCATAAACGTGATTCTTCTACAAGGTGGGGGGGGGTTTTTTCAATCAACTATTCACACTGAAGCAATCACACAAATTTAGCCTTTTGTAGTTTCCATTTTTTACGTTTATCAGGGTGCCCCCTGTTGGCACAAGGAGCTGCACATTTTGCTGACGCCTCAAAATAATGTCCTCACAATGATACATTCACCAGAATGGATCCCCACGCTGAGACCAGCGACATATTTCACCAATTCTGCCGCAGCAAAATCATGCAAGCAAACGCTGTCATACGGTGGGGAGAGACAAAAATAAACTTGGGACTAAAAAAAAAAAAAAAAAAAAAATCAGTTGGATTGAGCCGCCAGACACATGGCACGGTATCAAATCATATTTAAACTAGGCCTACGCTGTCGGCGGCCAACAGCAAGGGGTATATCCCCGAAATTCCCCAATCCCTGAAGCCCCCTTTATTAGATTCCCCTTTACTAGACCTACAATATGAGGCAAATTTGAGGTCTGTGTAAGTAATTGTTCCAGAGATATGGTTAAAAAACAGATTTTTTCAATAGATAGCGTCACCTGGTGGCAAACTTAGGAGTGCATACTTGCCCAAAATATAATCAGTTCATCCTCTCTACCATATCTACCCATTTGCTAAAAATGAGAAGCCAATGTAAAGTATTTTGTGAGTTATCGCGCTAACGGCTAAAATCTGCAGACGCTGCGGCGGCGGGTGGGGCTAAACCATGATATCCCCGAAACTCATATTTCGGGGATATAATTACTCTCCCTCTACTTCAAACCACTTTACCAAAATAAAGTTCATCGTGCTGATCATTGGTATTGATAATCATTTTTTCAAGACTCACTTAATTGAGCTGCGGTCACTCCGAGAGGTGCTGTGTTCCGTTTTGTAATGCAGTCCAAAATGGTCATACACACAAAGGAATACTTTTCAGGTAAAAAAAAAAAAAAAAAAAAAAAAAGGATGGACAAATTTCACTGCTCCACTTTGTGGAGAAATATCAAATTCCATACAATTATCTACCATTTAGGCATGCGTGATAAGACACAGACTTCAAACAAGAGGGGAAATAATTTGAGTAAATTCAGACTGAATCACTGAAAAGAAAGGAGTCGTCTTACTTCCTGACACCTTACAAGGTCATTGCCAAACTGAAAACACTTCTGTTGCATTGCCCTTCTCCCTCACGCACTGAAGATTCAGCACTCAAACATTAACTCTTTCAACCCCAGATATTCAAGCATCACTATACCCTTCAACCCCACAGCCCTCTGTAGAGGGCTGGTCATTATCTGGACATTGTATCTTACTGTTATCTCTGGAATCCCATTAAATGTAACCTGATATGTTCCAATCAATTAGTCAGATTGTTTGAATTTTCCCTACAGGAATTTGGGGTTGAAGGGAATATGTTGGTCAGCCCTCTGTAGAGGGCTGTGGGGTTGAAGGAGTTAAAGGCGAAAAAGTTCCCAATGACATCCCTTCCCGAGTGCCGTCTTTTTCCCCGCTCCTCCTGCATTATCATACCTGTTTAAAACAGCAGCACTAAACAGGGTGAACCCTGGGAAAAAGTAACAGAAAGAGTAATAAACTTACCTTGTCGGTGAGGATGAAAGCGTTGACTATGTCCAGCACCTCCTCGTAAACTCCGGGCAGATACGCTCCCACCTTACTGACCTGCCACTCCTCTCCTGAGAGGGGCAACAGAACAGACGAGGGACAGAGTGAGAGAAAATAGGAGGGCTGAGTAGGAAGGAAAGGAGTCAGGGGGTACACAAAAAGCTTTTGGGGTACGCGCAGTGAGAGAGGGTTTGAGTGCACAGATAGCTTTGGGTTATACAATCAAGGAAAGACAGAATTTTGAGGTACACACAGTGAGAGAGAAAGTTCGAGTGCACAGATGGCTCTGGGCCATGTACTCAAGGGGAAAGAGAGTTCTGACGTACACAGAGTGAGAGAGGGGGTTTTGGGGCACACGTTGGGGGAGATTCAGTTCTCGGATACAAGAATAGTTTTGGGTACACCAGTGGTTATCAAACTCGGCCCTGGCACCCCACTGTGTATGCTGGTTTTTGTTCCAACCATAATTGCAACCTTTGGATTTTAAAAAGCTGTTGATTTGTCTTAATTAGGTGCATTTACGTTTACAGCAGTTCTTTATCCTCTTCCTCCACATTTGACAAATCTATACATGCCATGAAGAATAAAAATTCCATATCCAAGTTAAGATATATTAAAAACTAGGTCAAATAACTGCTGAGGGAAACAATTTAACCAAACATTTAATCAATGTAAACAATTGGTTAATCAACAAACAATAGGTTCTCATTGGTGAAGCTGTTGACACACATGGTTGCAAACACTAATTATTTATTGGCAAACCATAGAGTCGCACCAGTTTTGTGTCATGTTTATTAAGTTCAGGCAAATTATTTTGAGAGAACTCAAAACACCGCTGTGAGCAACCTAATTTGGAGCTTACGGATTTTGTCAGCCTAATTTGATCTGTTTAATAATGTTTTCACCTGAAAATCCTCACATTATAGAAAATAAGCACAGTATGTTCAAGGGTTTTTATTCTTCATGGCACAATGGATATGTCCATCAAAATGCGGGTTAAGATGGTAAATAACTGCTCTAAACATGGAATGCAGCTAATTAAGACAAACAGATAGTTAAAACCTTACAATTGCAATTGTGGTCAGAACAAAAACCAGCATACACACTGGGGCGCCAGGACTGAGTTTGAGAACCACTGGGGTACACACAGGTAGAGAAGGTTTTTAGAGTGCAAAAATAGCTTTGGAGTACAGACTCCAAGGGCCTGATTTACTAAGACCTTTAGCACATGCAAAATCCTTTTGCCCGTGCAAAACCAATAACATTGCCCATGATTGGCCAGGGTACTTGCCTTGCACTAATTAGTGGCAAGGTTTCTGATTTTGCAATGGCAAAAAGATTTTGCATGTACTAAAGGTCTTAGTAAATCAGGCCCAAAGAGTTTCGAGTGAGTTTCGGGGTATGTACAGCCAGAGTGAGATTTGGGGGACACAGATATTCTGGGGTACATGTAAGGAGAGAGGGAGTTCTGGAGTGTGCAGATGACTATGAGGATCACACTCAAGGAGAGATGGAGTTTTGAGGTACACATAGTAAGAGAGTGAGTTTTGCGGAACAGATATTTTGGGGTAACCAGAAAAGGAGTGGAGACGTTTTGGGTTTCACAAATAATAATAATAATAATAAAAAAAAAAAAATCTACCCCGAGAATCGCTACCTTATTATGGTGGAGGAGTTTGCGTGTCTCTGGGATCTTGGGAGCCATGTTGCCTGGAGCATTTTCTCCTGGTAGGGTTTCCCATGGCAAACTGATCCCAGGTGAGGGGCCAGACAAAATGCGATTCCCTAGCCTCCCATGATACGGCCCTCCAGAGATGAAAGAACCTTGCCCGAAATAGGGACACCAGGGCCCCATCCAGGAGCCAAACCTGAGATGGGAGCTCATAGACAAGAACCAATGGGTGGGGTTTTTCCCTGGACCCTGCTGAGCTTCACCTGACAAGGCTACAGGGAGCCATCTCGTCATAGACCCACCACTCACGAGGAGAGGAGTAGGGGTTGTGTGCATTGTGGACTAAGTGGCAGACGGGGGTAACCCTAGCATTCTGAGCCCCAGTTATGGAAACTGGCTCTTGGGACATGGAATGTCACCAGACTAGCAGAGAAGGAGCCGGACCTTGTGCAGGCGGTTGAGCGGTACCAGCTAGATATAGTCCAACTCAAGTATGCGCAGCTTTAGCTCTGAAATCAAGCTCCTTGATAAGGGTTACACTGCTTTTCTGGAGTAGCCCAAGATGAGAGGTGGTAGGCAGGCATGGCGATACTCGTATCTCCTCAGCTGGGCGCGGCTGTGTTGGGGTTCACCTTGGTGAACGAGAGGGTATCTGCAAGGCACTTGCGAGTCGCGAGAGGAAAATGCTCTGACTGTTGTTTGTGCTGATGCACCTAACAGCAAGCAGTTCGCAGTATCCGGCCTTCTTGGAGTCCCTGGGTGGGGTCCTGGAAAATACTCCAACTGGGGATTCCATAGTTCTGCTGGGGGACGTCAGCGCTCACATGAGCGATAATGGAGACTCTTGGAAGGAAGCAACCGAAGGACCTGTTGGTGGACCAGCGGTGAGGCAAGCCGTCAAGCTGAAGGCGGCGGCCTTTCAGGCTTAGCTGGACCAAGGGACTCCTGACTCGGCACAGGGCTGCAAAAACTCTGGTTTGGGAGGAGTTTGAGGAGCCTATGCAGAAGGACTTTCGGGTGGCCTCAAAGAGCTTCCAGCAAACCGTCAGACGACTCAGGAAGGGCAGGCAGGGCTACGCTCAGGCTGTTTCCAGCAGGGGTGGGAAACTGCTGACCACGAGTGGGGATATTGTTTGGCAGTGGAAGGAGGACTCTGAGGAACTCCTAAATCCAGCAGACACACTCTCAGTACAGGAGGAAGGACTCAGGTGAGTCTTAGTCCATTTCCCTGGTAGAAGTCACAGAGCTGGTCAGAAAGCTCCACAGTGGTAAGTCGCCGGGGTGGGATGAGTATTGTTCTGTGATGCTGAGGGTTCAGGATGTTGTCGGGCCATCATGTCGGGATGTCATGGCCTGTGTAACATCGCGTGAATTTCTGGTACAGTGCCCTTAGACGGGCAGACTCGGGTGGTAGTTCCCATTTTTAAAAAAGGGGACCTGAGAGTGTGTACCAACTATCGGGGATTGCACTGCTCCGCCTCTCTAGAAACACTTATGTCAGGGTGCTGGAAAGGAGGCTACGTTGTTGATTGTCGAACCTCAGATTTAGGAGGAGCAATGCGGGTTCCGTTCTGGCAGTGGAATAGTGGACCAACTCTTTACCCTCGCACGGATACCGGAGGGGTTGTGGTAGTTTGCCCGTCCAGTCTACAAGCGTTTTGTAGACTTGGAGAAGGCTTATGACTGTGTCCCACAAGGTATCTTGCGGAGGGTGTAGCGAAAGTGTGGGGCATCATAGCCATTAGGCTCTGTTTTTCAGCTTATGGGTATTAAGCACTGCAAGCAGGACCTCTCAACTTTTAAAACTGAATTACTCCTAAAGTTATAATCACACAGTAATCAATCAATTAGGTATTTAATGTAAAGAATCTAAACTAAATGTATATGAGTAAATATTTGTGCTTTTTAAAATTTTTTTTTTATATTTTAAGGTGTTTTTTTCCCCCAAAACTGTTATTTTAGCATTCTCCGCTGTAACAAGAGGCTCAAACTTTCCACACATTCTCCTCCCTATCATGGCTCTAAGGTGTCAGATACTAATCATTTTAACATTTTCTGACAGATAAGAAGGTAAGTAAAACAGCCATATCAAATTTGCCATCAGTTAGTGTGTATTTAGCAATTTATAACAATTTGTAATCAGGATGTCTGTTTCTCCATTTCAGATGAGGTCCAGACCCCTTGGGTCTGTTGGCCATCACCCTGACATCCAGATTATAGATAAAGACACATGGAGTTGATAATCTGGAAGCACTTTGTCTAAACTAACTTTGTGTACAATTTCATTGATAAAGATGAATATTTTCTGGGTAAACCAAGCACCTTTAGGAATCTCACAGTGTGTAATTGCCAGTCGGTTGGAGGTGGTCATTTTGCCCTCCTGAGCTGCAGATGATTTTCTTCATATCCAAAACTACAAACCCAAAACCAGTGAAGTTGGCACGTTGTGTAAATCGTAAATAAAAACAGAATACAATGATTTGCAAATCCTTTTCAACCTATATTCAATTGAATACACTGCAAAGACAAGTTACTTAATGTTCGAACAGGTAAACTTTGTAATTTTTTGCAAATATTAGCTCATTTGGAATTTGATGCCTGCAACATGTTTCAAAAAAGCTGGCACAAGTGGCAAAAAAAGACTGAGAGAGTTGAGGAATGCTCATCAAACACTTATTTGGAACATCCCACAGGTGAACGGGCTAATTGGGAACAGGTGGGTGCCATGATTGGGTATAAAAGCAGCTTCCTTGAAATGCTCAGTCATTCACAAACAAGGATGGGGCGAGGGTCACCACTTAGTGAACAAATGCGTGAGCTGATTGTCGAACAGTTTAAAAACAACATTCCTCAACGAGCTATTGCAAGAAATTTAGGGATTTCATCATCTACGGTCCGTAATATCGTCAAAAGGTTCAGAGAATCTGGAGAAATCACTGCACGTAAGCGACAAGGCCGAAAACCAACATTGAATGCCCGTGACCTTCGATCCCTCAGGCGGTACTGCATCAAAAACCGACATCAGTGTGTAAAGGACATCACCACATGGGCTCAGGAACACTTCAGAAAACCACTGTCAGTAACTACAGTTCGTCGCTACATCTGCAAGTGCAAGTTAAAACTCTACAATGCAAAGCGAAAGCCATTTATCAACAGCACCCAGAACGCCCGCCCCGCCGCTGGGCCCAAGCTCATCTAAGATGGACTGATGCAAAGTGGAAAAAGTGTTCTGTGGTCTGACGAGTCCACATTTCAAATTGTTTTTGGAAACTGTGGACGTCGTGTCCTCCGGACCAAAGAGGAAAAGAACCATCCGGACTGTTATAGGCGCAAAGTTCAAAAGCCAGCATCTGTGATGGCATGGGGGTGTATTAGTGCCCAAGGCATGGGCAACTTACACATATGTGAAGGCACCATTAATGCTGAAAGGTACATACAGGTTTTGGAGCAACATATGTTGCCATCCAAGCAACGTCTTTTTCATGGACGCCCCTGCTTATTTCAGCAAGACAATGCCAAGCCACATTCTGCACGTGTTACAACAGCATGGCTCCGTAGTAAAAAAGAGTGCGGGTACTAGACTGGCCTGCCTGTAGTCCAGACCTGTCTCCCATTGAAAATGTGTGGCGATTATGAAGCGTAAAAATACGACAACGGAGACCCCGGACTGTTGAACAACTTAAGCTGTACATCAAGCAAGAATGGGAAAGAGTTCCACCTGAAAAGCTTCAAAATTGGTCTCCTCAGTTCCCAAACGTTTACTGAGTGTCGTTAAAAGGAAAGGTGATGTAACACAGTGGTAAAAAGGCCCCTAAAGCAACTTTTTTTTTGCAATGTGTTGCTGCCTTTAAATTCTAAGTTAATGATTATTTGCAAAAAAAAAATAAAGTTTCTCAGTTTGAACATTAAACATCTTGTCTTTGCAGTGTATTCAATTGAATATAAGTTGAAAAGGATTTGCAAATCATTGTATTCTGTTTTTATCTACGATTTACATAACGTGCCAACTTCACTGGTTTTGGGTTTTGTAGGTTTTCTTCTACAAAAGTTATATATTCTGAAAGCACTTTTTGAGAACTACATTTTGATCAAAATTATAACTTTGAAATGTAAAAATAAGCAGATTTCCAACCTTTTCCTTGAATCTCCTTGTTTGTAATTGTTAGACCAGGGATACTCACTCTTTTCCAGAATGAGCCGCAGTGGGTGCAGGCTTTCATTCTAACCATGCAGTTACACACCTGATTCTACTTATCAAGGGTCTATGGCAAAAGCTTTAAGGGTTGATTAGTAGAATCAGGCGTGCGACAGGTTGGATAGAGTGAAAGCGTGCACCCACTGTGGCTCATTCTGGAAAAGAGTGAGTATCCCTGTGTTAGACAGTCAGACTTGAGGCAGGCTGCTAACAGCAAATGCCCTAGATTAGAGGCTGCTTGCTGCTGTCACTTCTCATAGCCTGTTACACATGTGTACCCCAAAAGCTGAAAATCAGGGTAGTTCGATCCATCTGATCCCTGTACAATGAAAGCCATAGTCGTGTTCACATTCTTGGCACCAAGTCGGACACATTTCCAGTTGGTGTAGGACTCTGCCAAGGGTGTGCCTTGTCAACTATTCTTTTAAAGATTTTCATCAATAGGATATCAAGGCGCAGCATAGATTTGGAGGGAGTCCAGTTTGGAGGCCTCAGGGTTGCATCTCTGCCGTTTGCAGATGATGTGGTCCTGTTGATTTCATCAGGCTGTGACCTCCAATGCACACTGGAACAGTTCGCAGCCAAGTGTGAAGCGGTCGAAATGGGGATCAGCACCTCCAAATCTGAGACCATGGTTCTCTGCCAGAAAAAGGTAGATTGTCTCCTCCAAGTGAGGGGTGAGTTGTTTTTGCCAAGTGAAGGAGTTTAAGTATCTGGGGGTCTTGTTCACAGGTGAGGGTACGATGGAGTATGAGATTGACAGGCGGATCGGTGCTGCATCTGCGGCATTGTGCCAGTCTGTCGTGGTGAAGAAGGAGCTGAGCTTAAAAGCTAAGCTCTAGACTGGTTACTGGTTGATCTACGTTCAAACCCTGACCTATGGTCACGAGCTTTGGGTTGTGACCGAAACGAAAAGATTGCGAATACAAGCGGCTGAAATGAGCTTTCCTCGGAGGGTGGCTGGGCTGACTCTTGGGAATAGGAGGAGGAGCTCAGACATACAGGAGCGGCTCAAGAGTAGAACCGCTGCTCCTCCGCATCGAGAGGAGTCAGTTGAGGTGGTTTGGGCATCTGGTTCAGATGCCTCCTGGACGCCTCCCTTTAGAGGATTTCCAGGCATGTACAACTGGGAGGAGCCTCGAGGCAAACCCAGGACATGCTGGAGGGATTATATCTCCCGACTGGCTTGGGAACATCTTGGGGTCCCCCAGGAAGAGTTGGAGGAAGTAGCTAGGGGAGAGGGGCGCCCGGACCACTTTGCTTAGTCTGCTACCCCCCCTGACCCGGCACCAGTTTACCGGAAGATGGATGGATGGAAATTATCAAATTATTGTGGGATATGCACACAGGGAAAGAGATCATTTTGGGTACATACAGGCAGAGAGAGTCAGAGTACAAACAGGTAAGTAAGGAAAACACACCAGTAACCCTGTGCACGCCTCCTCTGTCCACGCCCTCCTTGCGCGCCCTCAGGCGAATCGCCTGGTTCTCCTGAATAACAGTCGCCTTCACCGTCTCCAGCACCACAACCTCCTTCCTGGGTATGTAGGTCCCTGCAAATGCAAAGAACATTAAACAAGGCATGTCTTTCATTTCCTGGCTTTCGGCTCAGTGCTCTTCACTCAAGCGCAACACAGCCCATAACCCTTGGCACAACACAGCCTGTTATCCCAGAAACAGTCTGACACACCTGGCCCCTCAAACAGCCACTCATCTCCAGCAATTCTTTTCTCCCCTCCTTCCTCCTCAAAGTCCAGCAGGGCCTGCAGCCGAAGGGCTGTGTCGGGATACACAATCTGCAGAACCGTCACTTCCTGAGAGAGAGAGAGAGAGAGAGCACGGAAAAGGAGAGGGAGTTTTCAGATAGCTGGGAGTGTGAGTACATTTTCAAACAGCAGAAACTCTTGGCTCAATGAATAGTTGGAACAGCAGGCTAAGAGCTACACAGACAGATATAACTGCAGGCTAATACATACACAGACAGGTATAGCAGCAGGCAAATAGAAACACGGACAGGTACAGCAGCAAGCAAATAGATACACAGAAAGGTACAGCAGTAGGCCAATAGATACACAGAAAGGTACAGCAGTAGGCTGATACACAGAAAGGTACAGCAGTAGGCCAATAGATACACAGACAGGTACAGCAGCAGGCCAATAGATACACAGACAGGTACAGCAGCAGGCTTATAGATACGAAGACAGTTATAGCAGAAGAAAATGAGATACTCAGGCAGATATAGCAGCAAGCTAAATGATACACAGGTAGGTACAGCAGCAGGCCAGAAATACAGAGAAAGGTACAGCAGCAGGCTAATTGATACACAGACAGGCATTGCAGAAGGCTTATCGATACAAAGACAGGTATAGCAGTAGGCCAACAGATACACATGCAGGTATAGGGGCAGACTAAAACACATATAGGTACAGCAGCAGGCTAATAGATACACAGAAGGGTATAGCAGCAGGCTAATAGATACACAGAAGGGTACAGCAGCAGGCCAATAGATACACAGAAGGGTACAGCAGCAGGCTAATAGATACACAGAAGGGTACAGCAGCAGGCTAATAGATACACAGAAGGGTATAGCAGCAGGCTAATAGATACACAGAAGGGTACAGCAGCAGGCCAATAGATACACAGAAGGGTACAGCAGCAGGCCAATAGATACACAGAAGGGTACAGCAGCAGGCTAATAGATACACAGAAGGGTACAGCAGCAGGCTAATAGATACACAGAAGGGTACAGCAGCAGGCTAATAGATACACATGCAGGTATAGTAGCAGGCCAATTGATAAACACAGGTACAGCAGTAGGCCACTAGATACACATACAGATATAGCAACAAGCTAACAGATACACACACACACACACACACAGGTATAGCAGCAGCTTAAGAGAGACACAGAAAGGTACAGCAGCAGGCCAATAGATGCAGAGAGAGGTATTGTAGAAGGTTAAGAGACACAGAGAAAAGTATAGCACCAGGCTAAGAGATACAGAGAAAGGTATAGCAGCAGGTAACAGGACACAAGGACATGTGGAGAGCGTGTGATTGGGTCACAGACCTGTTCGACCTCCTCCCCGGGGTACAGAGGAAACGGATCCTGAGCTAGCCGGATCTCCAGGTCAGCGTGCCGCAACTTGGCCTGTCCCAGCGTGTCAAACAGGGCCTGGCCTTCGTCGTCACGGGCAACCGGGTTCTTCACCACACAGTAGTGTCGAGGGGGAACCATTATCATACGGACTGGTGAAAACAACACCCTGGGGAAAGTGTTAAAAGGACACAGCCCTCCGTCACAATCAGACAGATATGCGCACAAATGCTACACATCCAGCCCATCAGGCGCCAGCAGTCTGGTTGCATAGTTTGCTGGCCCAATAGCAGCACAGCTAAGGTAAGGACAGCTTGAATGCATTCAACATCATGTGATGGAGAAAACATTTAGATAATATCCCGCATCACCTAAACGGATTCAAGAATATGCTGATGTCGTCAAAAATATGTCAGTTCTCATAGCAGGATTTCTTCATTGACGGGAATAATTTAATCAAATTATGATGACCATACGGGCATAATTTAGGGGAGTTGGGGGGTAATATCGCCCTATAATATCACAAAAATGCCAATAAGACCCTGCCTCAATAAAACAGGCATAACAGAATGTATGAATCTCAACTGTCATACCAAAGTAATGGCCTGAGATAGCCTAGTTACTTACACCTGCCCAGTAGTCATCCAAAAAGGAAAATTATCCTTTTGTTTGATTTTTGATATTCTTGGAACCACGCCAATAACAGACCCTAACAGGCGAAACTGCATCTGCCAGAGTCCAACACAATCAGTTATCCATCTCAAAGGTTCCAGCGATTTTTTTCAAACCGGCCATTAGATCACTGATGCTGCAGATGCCATCTGCACACAGCGCAACATTAATTCTTCTGGTTGTAGCATAATTATGGGCAATTACACATATAATTATGCACGCAATTAGGCAGTTCAGGCTGACCTCTCATTATCTTGGCGAATGTAGGTGCGAGGCCCGATCTCCACCCTGGCAATGTTGGTGTTCTGGTCCAGAACATGGATGTAGTGATGCGGAGGGATCCGGATGATCGAGGACTCCGCCGTCTCGTTCCCCGCCTCCTGGGCTCGGCTAGCGCCTTTCCTTGCAGCCATCTGTGCGAGAAACGGGGAGATAGAGGGGGAGAGGGAAGTGGAGAGAGGAGGAATATACAGGAGTATTGCTTTAGAGCTGGGATCCAAACACGTGGCCCTCAAACCCAAATCAAGTCCTGGTTCTCCTTCTTCACGGGTGATTAACATCTATGAAAATCTATTGCTACTGAACATAGTACAGGCTGGATTTACACCCAACTGCCAGGTACTGGGTGAGAGGAATACCTGCAGATTTGGGTTCTCAAGAGCTGTGATTCGAGTATCAGGGTTCTGGGGTCTGTAGGGCAGGGGTGCCCAATCATTCTTACCAATCACAGCACCAACTCTATTTAAGTGAAAACAGTACAAAGACAAGATACCAGATGCTGAATCTGAAATGTGTTATTGTTTTTTGAAAATATGCTCCAATTTTGAATTTGATGCCAGCAGCACATTTAAAAAAATTTGGGGTAGGGGCATGTTTACCACTGTGTTGCATCACCTCGTCTTTTAACCACATTTTCAAAGTGTTTTGGAGCTGAGGAGACCAAATGCTTTAATTTTGGAAGCAAAATTTTTTCCCGTCCTTGCTTGATGCAGGTTTTCTCCTCTGGCATATTTATCGTTTCATAATATGCCAAATATTTTCATTAGATAACAGGTCTGGACTGCAGGCAGGCCAGTTTAGCACCCAGACTCTTTTACCAGGGGCCATTTTGTTGTAAAAGGTGCACAGAGTGGTGTTTGACATCTTGCTAAAAAAGCAAGGCTTTCCCTGAAAAAGACATCTGGATGGCAGTATATGTTGCTCCAAAATGTGTATATATTAGTAAGCATTTATTGTGGCTTAATATGTGAAAGTTGCACATCATGTCATGAGCACCAATGTGCCCCATACTACTACAGATGCTGGCTTTTGAATTGAGCATTGATAACACGCTGGATAGTCCCTCTCCTCTTTAGCCCGGGGGATACAGCGTCCATGATTTCCAAAATAATCTCACATTTTGACAGATCTGACCAAAGGACAGTTTTCCACTACACCTCAGTAAATTTTAAATGAGTTTGGGCCCAGACAAGGCGGCAGTGTTTCTGGATCTTATTTGTATACAGATTTATCTTTACATGGTAGAGTTATAACTGGCATTTGTGAGTGTAGCGACAAAATGTTTTCTCGGCCATTGGTTTTCAGGAATGTTTGAGCCCAAGCAGTGACTTCCACTACCGAATGCTGTCTGTTTTCAATTCAGTGCCAATTGAGGGCCAAAGGATCACAGCCATTCAAAAATTTTCAGCCTTGTCCCGTGCGTAATCTTTTAATGATATTATGGACCATAGATATTGAATACCCCAAATTGTAATTTTACTTTGAGAAATATTATTCATAAATTGTTATTCAAAGTCTTTCATAAAGTGGTGAAGCTCTCGCTGCCTTTTCTCCTGAAAGACCAGTCTTTCAGGGATGCTCTTTTTATACCCAAACATGTCACTGACCTATTGCTAATTAGCTTACTTAGCTGTGAGATGTTCCATCTGGGGGGCATACTACAAAGCCGGCTTTGTGATTAAGCCTGACTTCAGCACTTAGTAAAACCAGGAAATTCTTCAAATCTGGAACAGGGACTAATGTAAAAAGTGCTTTTCCAGGTTTTACTTAAGCTTAAAGTCAGGCTTAATGACAAAGCCACCTTTGTAGTATACCCCCCAGGTGTATTTTTTCAGCATCCTGCAACTTTTCCAGTCTTTTGCTGCCCCCATCTCAAGTTTTTTTGCAACATGTTGCCAGCATCAAACTCAAATTGAGCTGATGTTTTCCCAAAAACAATAAAATTTCTCATTTTCAACATGTGATATGTTGTCTTTGAACCATTTTAAATTCAATACAGAGTATAAATGGCTTGCAAATAATTGTACTCTTTTTTTATTTACATTTTGCACAGCATCCCAACTTTATCAATATGGCGGCAAGGTGCCTCACTTTGAGAAATTCAAATATGACGTCATCAGCAATATAGTGCTCTAAATGTATATATCTATGCCTACAGCTTCTACAAAGCCTCCCATCTACTGTTTTCCTTATTTGACTTCAATTAGGCCATCTTCTGGTGTTGTCTGTCAATGTAATATGAATCGTAATAAACATTTTTAAGCTGAAAAGCAGCATTTAATGCTGATTGCTGGATTGGTGTGCAATTGATGATGTACACTCTGGCTCGGAAGCTTTGTTAGTTAATTGTTTATCCTTGTGTAGCCCGGGGTGTCTCCCATGTTGCTGTATCACTTGTATATTAAATACAAAAATCACTGTAGTTTTGAGAATAAATAGAGGCATTGGTAAAAACATATCTGAAACGTACTCTTTAATGCCGCGCATCTGGCTTTTGCACAAATAAAGGCTACTATACGGTACTTTCATCAGCCCCATCACTGAATGATTCAGCCCCACTATGGCACCAGCTAGAAGAAATCTCTGGCGCCGCCCCTGCAACACGCCCACTGTACTTTGATTTTTAGCGTGCATAGCTGTCGACAACCATTTAAAGGGCAATCGCTATTAACCAGATAATACTCACCTTTCATGTGAATGATGAAAGATATCAGCAAACTTTTAACATTTCGTAGCACTTCAAACGTGAGCTAGATGTGATGGCATTCCCAATGACGTACAACAGACCAAGAATCTCATTGGTTTAAGGGCCTGTTAGGCCTTGTATCCCGGCCCGTGACTGGATAATTACTTGTGTCTTTTTGTCTTTGTAAACCAGCCTTGTGCTGGTACTTGCATCCTTTTGACGTTTTGATTACAGCCAAATTACTAATCAGATTACCGAAGCGTTTATGGTCGTTGATGCTACCTGCTTCCTTTGTGTGATTGGATTACTTGACCCATTTGTGTCAAGATACATCACTTGCTTCCTTTCGTCAAAGATAGGCAGAACTAATGCACCGTGTCCTGACCTTTTTGTGCCCAAGAACGGTTCCTGTTCAAAAGGTTTCCCTTTAGTCATTCCTAATTTGTAAATAAGCCTCAAGTTATTTCACTTTTATTATTGCCAGGACACAACATTTTTCAGTATCCATTTCCACCATCCTACCTATGCATAAAAACCATCACTTCCTCCCCCACAACCCCTTTCATGTCCCCCACTTCCAATTCAGTAGCATTCCATGACATATGTACTGAGTTTTAAGCAACTGCAGCCATGACATCCAGCCGAAACCACATGAGAATAATATCTACAAAAAAATTACAAGATTGATTAAAAAAATAAAAGTAAAAGTGGTTGAAGAAAGTCGCAATCATGAATGTATTTAAAACACACCAACAAACACTATCGTGTACAATCACGGCCATCTCACTGGCTCCGGAAATAAACAGGACATTCTGCAGCTTGACTCGCTGATGGCCCTTCCTCATGAAGGAGTAGCCATGTTTGTTTTGCCTGTAGCTTTTGAAAGCTGGGTAATTCTGAATGTTGCGGAGGCCCTTTCTGCATATCATTCATGCTGTTCACATAAAAAAAACCAGGTTCTTCACCACACGGTGCCGTTGGGGCGGAACCATCGTCATAGAGACCGGTAAACACAACGCCCACTGGAAGCAATTAAGGGAAACGCCACCCACGACACACCACAAAAATTCAGAACATCTCGCCAGGGGCCAGCAGACTGCCAACATAGTTCTCTGGCCCGATAACAGAGCAGCCCAGTAGGCAGAGGGACAGCCGAAAGGATACACATGAGGACATGGGGAATGTGTTCAGAATGAGGAAGTGCAGGGTCAGCAAGACAGAGCAGCAGGAGCACAACTATCGGCCAGGGCTGCTGGGATCGATCACAGTGGCCTCACAGCCAGGGCAGGCCAAAGCATGAATTAAAGTGTTTTGACCATCCACAGGGAATTTTCTAGATTTAAGGTGCATCTCTTTGGGCCTAAAAATTCACCCAAAGAAATGGTCTAGAAGTGCAAGTGGTAATCCAAGAGAAGTTTGGGAATATTTAAAAAAGTGTCCTTGGACACAGATGCCCCCACCACACAGTTTGTGAAGCTCCTAAAATTGTGATATTATCCAGTTTTGCCAGACAAAATACGAGATGCACACCTTCAATCTATGCAAAAAGCATTTACCAAAGCTTCTTGAATTCTGTCCAGCAGTTTTTGAGGAGAAGCGGATAGACAACAGCCCATATGTGCATATGGACGGACGTACGGATGAACGGACGGACAATGGTAACTCCATGCCCCCGCCTTACATGGCGGGGGCATAAGAAAAGTCTGTAAATTCAAAAAGCAAATTGCTACCAGCTACGAGGTGGGCAACAATCAGGGCTGTGCATTTCTGGCTCACGCTCATGTCCTTTGTTAATCAGTTTGTGGCATAAATTAACAATTGTTTCTACTTATGCGGGAGACATGTTATCTAGCTGGCCATCATAAATGCCTTCACTGAGTAGCCTACATTAGCAGGAGAAGACTACTAACAGAAGAAAAGCGTTTAATTAATTATTTTTTCACATAACCTAAGTAATTTAGTGGATCCAATGGAATGCAAGAGAAATGAAACATCTAATGTTTGAATGCCAGCTTAAATCAGACTAGATCATTATGCAAAACTGATTATATTTTTTCCATAGGAATTCCTACTTTTACCCAGTAACTCATATATGGGTAAAGAATTGCCTCTATGTTACCTCAGATGTCCACAGTCGACAGCCTGGGATGGTTGTACTTCAAATGAATACATGGGTTTGTTTACAAACATTACTGGCTGCACAGGCAAAAGCCAGGCATTCAGGGAGAAAGAACGCTTTGGTTGCCAGTCACAACACTGTCGGCAATTGTAATCAAAGTATATACTTCACTTCATTATACTTTATTGGTAAATTCTTTTTCACTCAATAACAACATGACATTTACTAGTTAGACTGGTTTGTTCATCTATCATCTGCATATTAATGTAATATTATGCAAAAAGTTAGCTAACTAATCAGGATATTGCTCAATAGCCCTTGTTTTTTAAATAAAATTTTAGCTAAAAAGAGCTAGCCAAATCACGAGCACCTTAATGGCTTGCGGACATGTCCAATGTGAATTTCGCTCAACTAGCCATTTTATGGTCTTTGGAGCCTGTCACACATTGATGAAACAAACTGATATTCTATTGTACCACAGTACTTTACATTTTGATCAGTGCTGACATCAGTGGTGGCTGGTGAACTGGCAATAGGGGAAGCTCAAACCCATCCCTTAAAAATAATGATTGGTCATGACCTGTTTTCAATCATTCATTTAAATTAACATTTCAGAAAACTCTCATTATCAGGTGTGGTCAGTTTTCATTTATAACGCATACCTGTCAACATTCACGCATTCGGCATGAGTTTTAGTGGCATATTTACGTTCCCCTGCTGCAGCCAGCAATTATTCAATGAACACATATGTAAGAGATTCTCGCGCGGAATTGAAGTCCTTGTGCATGGAGGTTTATCAGTTTCACGTGCGTTACGGTGGATTTCACCACTACTAATTGGAAACCGATTATGACTCCGGACTTCTCATGCTTTTGTTTACTCAGGGTTTGGAAGCAATGCATGCGTTTCATGATCATTTAAATTGTTTACATGAAATAAGATCATTGGAAGCAATGGAATTGCATAAAGACATTTCAGATGATCTTACTGGGCATCGAAACTCCATTTTTGGGGTTGCGGCTAGAGGGGATACGGCTTGCATCAAGTGTGAGACACTTCCGGTCAGACTTGAACGAGAGAGTATAAAACCACTGCAAAATAAATAAAAAGCCGAAAAAATAGTGGCGATCGGATATGGATTTCCGGTAGAAGTTATCGATTCGCTAGGTCCACATAAGCAACACTTACACAGTTTGTGTGTTTTTGCTGTGAACTCATTTAGTAGCTTGGTGTCGGAATTGTGTTTCGTTTTGGTAGAAATGGTTAACTGGGGCTTTTAGCAAAGTTTCCTCCGGATAGCTAAGTGGGTGTATAATATGACTATATAACAGTGTAGCTACAATCACATGCATGCAAGGCGAGACAGTACGAGCAAAACACTAAAATTTCAGCTTGCCACTCATTGACATCTTGCGTAAATGTTGCTGCAATACTTCAGTTGCTTCCTCCTCCCGTTCCGGGTCGGATTCGGGATCAAACAAATATGGTCTTCTGCAATAGATGTCGCAGAGAGCCGTCCTGAAATACCTGCAATCTTGGTTTCCTGGTTTTTCGGGTCTGCACGCTCCCCCGGAAACGAAGTGGCCAGGCAGCCAATCAGAGAAGCACCTCGTTAGCATAGCCTCCCCGCCCACTCAAAACAGCTTGTGTTTCAGGCCAGCACAGACGGGGTGAGAGAAGAGGTCTCACTAGGCCTGGATGTGTGTGGGGTTTTTTTGTAACTGAATTCTTAACATTATTTTAAAGACCCATTGGACATATTTTAAACAACTAATTACAGCATAATAGGGGACCTTTAATATTTGACAGGGAAGCCCAAAAGGACTACCATACGACAAGCATTCTGATTTGCGTATTTGGAACACTGCCATTACGTCATGGAACTCAAAACCTGGCTCGACTGTGCAGACGTAGGTTGTGTGAGGGAAGCTAACCACATAAGACGTCTGCAATGGAGGTCAGCCTAGAGGCTGGTTATCACGTTGTTCCTTTTCCCCCCGTATTGTGAAAAATCTTTGTTTTCATCAATTTATGGTACTAATATTCTTTGATATCTTGTTTTCCTATTGTTTTCAGCTTGACCTCCACTTTTGGAACACCTCCCATTATGTCACATCCGCCAATTGGCAACTTTGGGTCAATCTTCATTTGGTCTTAGCTCACTCCATACTAAACTGTACAAATGTGTTACAATGGTGATGAAAATTCAAATACACCTTTTCCAAAGTTTTTCATTGCAGTGGTGAAACCCCATCCATGGGCATCACAAAGAAGCAAGCAAGAAGATAAACCGAGTGATCACTTCATTTCAGTGACCCCATAATGTGCTAAGGTGGCGGGCGTAGTGGGTGTAACGAGGACACAATACAGATATTGAATTCCTGAAAATCAGATACATTTCAAAGTCAAGTCATTTGTATGATAAATGGCCTCAGTCTATCAGTAACATTTATGGACAATTACGGCCAGTCAGCATGTTTTTCATGTCTATTGTTCTCCATGTTTGTATTCCGTTCACCTAGCTTCAGTGCAAAGCATTGTCAAAATTTTGTAACTGGTTACCTGTTGCTCTAAATCACCAAAGGAATGTATTATTTTATTCACAAGAAGGCATTTCAAAGAATAAAAAACTCAATGATTTAATGTATACACCAAAAAAAAATAATACAATGAACTAGGCCTACGCTGTTGGCGGCCGACAGCAAGGGGCAGGGCTCGAAATTGCGACAGTTTCAAAATTAACACTTTGCGACCTTTAAATAAAAATAGTCGCAGCTGTGCGACCACTTTTTCCCCCCCAGTTAAACGCCTCTTTTCCTGTACATTTGGTAGTCAGTAGGCATGCAAACCGCTCCTGCCGCTTGATCATGGGCGTATATATCGTGAATGCATATGCTGCGCGTGCCCTAGCATCCCGCTGCATCATCAGTAACATCATCCTGGCATGAAAATTTACCGTTTAATTTCTCGTGCTGCTATCTGTGGGTACAGCATATAACGGCCGCAGCTTGACGTTTTTACACACACAAATGTTTCTCCGGGGACCAAAACATCAAGGTAAGCCGAAAAAGTATTGATTACATTCAATAGCCTGCTGGTAGAGGTTGAATACGGAGTTCTTTCCCAACAGACTACTGCAACAGATACCTTGTTCCCCTATTTGAAACCGCAATACCAAAGAAATCAGTGGAAGTTCGAACAATATTAAGTCTATATTAACAATTACTAAATGACTACTATAAGAAATTACTGAAGAAATAAATATAATAAAGCAAATTCACATATGATGCCTTAAATCGCAGCTTGCAAATTGTAATGCTCAGTGAACGTAAGTGGCGTTCAGTAAACGTGGCCAACCCAGCAGCGCCGTCACAAATCTGAACTGTAGCCCGGGGAGATCTAAAGCTACAATTACAACGCGCGTAATGCAGGAATGAAAGGAGGTGTTACCCATGTTAGTTTTACATATTAAAACATTATTATAATATGTCGCTTGTATTAGTCTAGATGAATTATGCACTACATTAATATCGCCTAAACTTTTCATGAAAGGCGCGAAAATATCATTTTAGCAGCATAAAAAAATGTGCACCTACCGCTGAAAAATTAAGTTTACAGGCGCAAATGTTTGCGCACCTGAAGATTTTTCAAGAAAAAGCCTGCATATTGTTTAAGAACTTTCATTTGTTGGAGACAGTCGTGTTGCTAATGTGGAGTGTTATATTGTTTTTTTTTTTTTTTTTTTTACTTACAAAAAATCTGTATTGGTGCTTCTTAGATTTCGGTGTGTGCGCTCCTAAATTTTGGCTTGCGCTCCTAACTTTTTGAATTTGGGAGCGCAGCGCTACCAAGCGAAAAAAGTTCATTTCGAGCCCCGAAGGAGTATACCCCCGAAATTCCCCAATCCTTGAAGCCACCTTTATTAGATTCCCCTTTACTAGACCTACAATATGAGGCAAATTTGAGGTCTGTGTAAGTAATTGTTCCAGAGGTATGGTTAAAAAACTGATTTTTTTTTCAATACATAGCGCCAGCTGGTGGCAAACCTAGGAGTGCATGCTTGCCCAAAATCAAATCAGTTCATCCTCTTTACCATATCTACCCATATGCAAAAAATGAGAAGCCAATGTAAAGTATTTTGTGAGTTATCGCTTACTTGGCTAAAATCTCATGGACGCGGGCGGTGGTTGGGCGAATTGATGATATCCCGAAACTCGTATTTCGGGGATATAATTACATGTACATCGTGTGTTGTGGATGTACTAGAGCATGTAGAACCAAACCGTTTCCAGATTTGAAATCAGCAGACCAAAAATAGTAAAAAAAAAAAATCTGATGCCACTGAGATTTTGAAAAAATCTGTTGTGCTGTGTAATAGTTCTAAATGCTTTTGCCTGATGAGTGTTGTATTAAGTCAATGTAATAACAATCAAATATCATGTATAGTATGAATTTAGTTACTAGTAAACCAGAGGTATATGCTGTAGATGTAACAGGGACACCATTATGAAAAAAAACTATTGTTGGCCCGTCTCCTAAAAGTTAAAACAACCTTTTGGCAAGGTGTTTCAGCAGTGCAAGTCAATAATTTACATCTATGCTACATTTGGCAAAAACCGCTAGACTGATAGTATTTTGGACGTATCAAAGACACGAAGTTGATCGCGTCCGAGTTGCACCCAAAACAATATCTCAAATATTCGGTTTCTGATGAAATTCCGCCCAAAATCCACAGGCAACTGGATGACCACACACCCACGTAAAGCTTGTAACACAAAATAATAGCACCAACAGTCGTGATTCACAAAATATTTCAATCGTTCAGGGTTTGAATGAATAAAAAAAAAAAAAATTTCATTAACCATTCTTATACAACACAGTGAATTGTACAGTTTAGTATGGAGAGACCCTCTTCGGAAATATCTGCTCGGACCTCAATAAAAGGCTTATTTCCAGAAAATTTGGGGCGTTTAATTAGCAGAATACTGTTCATGAACTGTTTGGTCAAAGGTATACCAGATCGGTTTTTATGAAACAAAATTCAGTGAATCTGCACTTTAAATAGCTGTGATAGGTTCTAGTGCAGAAGACAAAGTTGTCCTTCCCAAGTGAAAAACGCATATAAAACAATAAGATTTTAAACAAGATGACACTGTCATCAATGTCCTCCGCCACCGTGGTATCCTGTTTTTGAGCCCAATCTAGGTCATGACCAGTAGCAAACACACAAAAAATTTTATTCATGTGGGTAAAGTAGTTTCCGAGAAAGTTTGTCCCCATTTATCTCGATCAACAGACGGACCGTCGGACAGACAGACACATGGAAGGTCAAATTGATGAAGGGTCGAGCTCCACTGCACCACTTTGTGTCGCGGTGAGGATAAGAATAGTCTAATCAAAGCTCCCCTACACAATTCTATTCTCCACAACGATTTTTACCATCATTGCCCATAATTGTCAGGGACAAACTAACTATTACCATCTGAAAGCAAGGTAGCACTTAATTTCTGAAGAGTAAATTGTTTAAAGAAATCTGCCAGGGTGACCGTTGTTCCATTACATTCCATCACAGATTGATCCAGCTTACTCCTGTCAATGCGTTGCCTAGGCAATTTCTCTTCAGCAGTTGACGCATCATATCCCATTCCATTCTGCTGTTAATGCATCACTTCCTCCATCTCCTTCAGTTACAGATACTTAAGCTTTGAGCATGTGAAGTGCAGCCTGTCATACGTGAACTGACGGCTCCCATTTTATCACATCAGCTTTGCTTGATTGATCTGTTGAAATGTACCGCAGAATTATTCTCCACGGGCTACCCAAAGAGACCGAGACCGTGGGGGCTTGGCTCTCTCTCATTAGAATGCTTTGTGCCCCAAACGCCAGATAACACGCACCGCGGAGAATCTCTAGGGGCTCAGACAGTACATTATCTTCCTTCAAGTGTTGACAGTACCCAACAGCGCATAAAAAGAATCCCAGCCTGTACACATGACCAGCACTGCCAAGGCATGATTGGACTTTGCCCACCAGAGCAAGATCAAGGCAGGCGCTGTGGACATCTTCAACTATACGTGCCCCTCCTCCACCACTGAAATTCAGAAGATAATCAAGAAATTAGAGTCACAAACAAAGTGAACTCATCATTAGCTTTAGCCTTTGACTAGCATTAGCTGCACTCTAGCAGCAGGAGTGTTGTTGAGAAGAACCTTTGGCGTAGCATTGGCCCTCTTGTAACAGCAGGCCTCTTTTGTGTTACAGAGCCTTTGGTTAGCATTAGCCCTCTTGTAGCAGGAGGACTGTTTTGTCGAACAGAACCATTAGTTAGCATTAGCCCTCCTGTAGCAGGAGGTCAGTTTTGTTTAACTGAGCCTTTGATTAGCATTAGTTCTCCCGTAGCAGGAGGACAGTTTTGTCAAACAGACCCTTTGGTTAGCATTAGCCCTCCAAGAGCAGCAGGACAGTTTATGCAACAGCACCTTTGGTTAGCATTAGCTCTCCAAAAACAGCAGGACCTCACCATGGAATATAGTTGTAGGCCCACAAGCCCGGTCTGATTTGAACAGTAAAAACCAGAGCAGTTACAGAAAGACCAGCCCATCGTTCATTCCTTTAAAAGTCAATGAGTAGGTTGCATACCTCAAGCACAAAGCAGTACTGCACATAAGCAGTTAGACCAGAATCCTGAGCCACATATCGACCACTCCCTCAGAGAAGCGAAATAACAGGCCAAGGATAATATGGTATAAAACATCCCACATATCGCAAGCCTAAACTTGAAATTAAATACTGAGATAAACTTCAAATGCAGATACCAGTATGATAACAAGCAGAGTGATGCCAACAGCGTGTGAGAAAAGCCAATAGGCGCATCCAGAAGTGATGATTTGGCAGCCAAAGCCTTGTCATGTTAAATGAATCATGAGTCATAGAGGGTCGACGCAGTGCATTCAGCTAATTATGTCAGGCCACGTAATGTAATGCGTCCGGATGAGGCTTTGAAATTAAAGCCAAATCAACGTTGAAAAGTGCCACTGATGGCTTACAGTTGTAGGAAATAAAGTCCAAGGGTAGGATTTCAGAGGATCTAGAAACCTGATGGCATTCAGAGGTTATGTAACAAAGGGGAACCCCACTAATGAATATTGTGGAAAGGCATTTCGGGCATGTTGCCTCAAAACAGTATAGACCACAGAGCAGGGCTATTCAACATTATCCTGCAAGGGCCGGTGTGGGTGCAGGCTTTCATTCCAACCAAGCACTTACACACCTGATGCTACTAATCAAGCTCGTTAGCAAAGACTCTTGGGGTTGATTAGTGGTGTCAGGTGTGTAAGTGCTTGGCTGGAATGAAAGCCTGCACCCACAGCGGCCCTTTCTGGATAAGGTTGAATAGCCCTGCCATAGAGCGTCTCCGGCAGATAATTTTGCTGCGGGGAAATGGGAAAGGACAAAATAACCCGTTTCCACGCATGATCTAGCTACTGTCCATTAAACTTCACGGTGACAACGTACACACCTTGCATACCTATAAGGAGCACTGAGGAACTTGTATTTAATCGAAAACATCTGCTTTGCTGTACTTCAAAGTATCAGCCACATTAGTTTTACAACTTGGAACACGGAAATTAATGGGATGGGTTGTTCGTGCAGGAAAAGGAATCATTTTAATACTTCAGCTCTGCAAATCCAAAAGCGTGTTATGCCTATCAATATCACGTACCACACCCCCACTGGTAATCGGGTGATAACGCTAGCGGCTGAGCGAAGTGCATCTTTGCTCTCAATGGCCGTACTTGTTCCGCCTTTCGAACATAAATCATAATGACCGGATGAAACATTCAGCTTTATTACCCTTGACGGACCGTGTAAATGGTCTCGTACGTCGATTTGGGGACAGTAATTTGCACGCGAAAATAAAAAAAAAATCTATTAAATGAGCGATTCAACATTCAGCATCCAAAAAACTGCACAAAAACCGAGTTACATCGCACATTCCAGCCACGAGATCTCTTTTTCCAGGAAGTGAGAAGTACGCAGTCCAGAACGTCTACGACATCTAAGGGAGGCAAGGCTCTCTCCTTTACCCTACACAGTTCGTCATGTTTGCCCCTACAGAGCTGTCATTTCACATTTTGATACCCCATATATATGTGCTCCAGCAAACGACATTCTAAAACATAATCAACCACCCACTGAAGAAAACACAACATACTAATAATGCAGTATCTGCCTACTAAGCTTATATTTCACTTCCCGTGCGTAGAATGGGCTTATGTTTCAAATTTTCACTATAAACAAAATCACGAACCATCCAGCTAATGAATATGTAGATAAACCCTCAGATTGATAATAATTTAGCGAACTTCATAATTCGCTTAATCGGGAGATAAACACCTCCCATGAGTTACATTTAAATGGCAACGCTAACATTTAAAGAACACAAAGTGGCGATCTTACCGCCGTTCGGTATATTTTTTCCAGGCAATCCCGAAAGTTACGATCGACTTCTGTGGGTAAATTCACCCGAATGCAAAGTTCACTTTAAAGCCTTCGTATAGAATGAACAGAAAATCAAGTGGGTGTGATCCCGGAGGAGGAGTTTTCTGAAGACACACGTGATTTACCGAACCTGCTCTGAATCTGATCCAATAACACACGCTGACCGGATTTGCCCGAACAGGGAAAATAAGGGCTGGGCACCTAATACGTCCATGCTGGGCACTGGATCAGGCCTGAAAGTGGATGGGTCTTGGCGCATATATCTGGAGTTGATTTACTGTTTTTTTTTTCCGGTTCGTTGCTGCAGCGCTGGGAATGTTGACGTTGCACGCAACGCAGTTGTGTGATCGGTAAATCTTAAAGAGAACGGCAATCGAGCATTTTTTTTTTTTAAGTACCGAACGATTTGATTGGCGATTTTAGAAATCCTCATAAGTGGAAATCAGTGCCCTCGCCTTTTTTTCTTGCTTATTCTAAATATGGACGACACAAAATCAGTGAAGAGCGTTTGCTCTCCTGAATGGCAAGTTAATGCATCGATTATAATTATAATGGGCATGAACAATTTGAGTCTTGAAAAATGTGTACAGATAAACGCATACCGGACTTCAAAGAGAAAATTCACAATCTGTCTAATTAATACAATTGTAATCGCCAAACTTTAATGAATAGGCCGATTTCACGATCAGGACTTTATCATGCACATCATAATAAAATATCTCAAAAGTACTTAATTGCATCATAGATCAGATAGTTCTCGCAGGATTATGGAGTGAATTTACCAATATAATGGCTGTAGGTTTGGCTTCAGCATTGATAGCGATATCTTTTTAAACACTGTACAATTGTACTAGTTATTTGAGTGGACAGCTGAACAGGCACGCATACAAAGACATATACGCACGTACACAGACCACAGACAGGAACAAACAACTTGACCTATTTTTTCTTCTCGCTCTAGTTTACTGCTACTAGGCAGCAGTGTATCCCACAGTTTATAAAATTAATCTATGTACAGTCCATATGCACTGTGAGCCCCACATTGTCATAAAGCTTAGATCTAAATCAAATACTTTAACTGTTAACTATGATTATTGATCCGCTGCAATGCTGCAATGCAGACCCCGGTAAACGAATTGCTCAAATTACTGGTGTTGGCAGTTTACAAGCATATTACCCCGTTTCTTTTTGCTTCTGAGTGGCGCTCATGTGTTCACAATATTATGGCTGGTGTCTTTTTTGTGGACTGGTGAGTGGAAACCAAATTTAGATTTGTTATTTCAGCATGCTAGAAAAAAAAGAGAAATGCTTGAATCTGATAGACAACCTTTCCACCAATTACAGCCAGTATTGATCAAATTTATTGCCCTTTTACAAATCACCGCCTGGAGCACTTTGTAAATGTCCCTGTATGCAAAATTTCTAGCAATAAAGAAAATTCAAAACAATATGTGCAAGGGTTTTTTTAATTAGTTTTGGCATGCATATGTCAAAATTTGGCTTCAAAGTCAAATGTACAGGTTTTAACCACAACACAATTTTGATGCAGAGTGGTGCAAACTGAATGTTAAGCATGAGATTTCACTCCAATATGTACTGGTAAAGAAGTAATTTTGTGTGTTTTGCGTATTTTTCACAGCTCCAAAAGTTGAACCCTTTTCCCGGACCCATTCGGTAACTATCGCTGCCTGACGTCACTCGCATCAAACTGAGACTTGACAACAGTCTGAACAGAACTTCTTACTCAGAGTCTTGTGTCACACTTTGATAACACAAAAAGCAGTGGTTTTTAGCCGCATCATTAATTTATTAAAAAAAAAAAAAATTCTCTGAATTCCATCTCCCATATTCACTTTTTTTCTTCAAATTTCTGTTGAACACAGTACAGGCAATAGGCTCCCACTTTTAGAACAGTCAAGCTCGTGAACACAAATCTGTTGTGGTTTATGAAAATTTCATGGACACAGTCATGCGAACTTAACATAACTTGTCTGGTCGTCTTTCGATAACTCATTTGGTGAAGTTTGCATGCAAAGACTTTTGGTGGCGTAGCCAGAACTGAAAATCGGTGGTATCCAGAACATCCCTTTACAACAATTATTAGTCCTGGCTTGTTCTCAATTATTTTCCTTTATCAACACGTTTTCCAATCATTATAATACTGCATTGGCAATTGAGGACACAGCTTCTCTCCCCCACGCAATCTAACAGTGACTAAATAATTGGCTAAATTCAGAACAGAAAAATAATTTACTCAAAAATAAGCCTATGCTTTCCAAAAGACAAACTGCTCAGAAACTTCCGCGCTACCTTTTCCACAGCTAAGACGATTTAACTTGCTCCTCATGATCGTTTGAATTGTTTAAATGAAATAAATGAGCACTTGAAACGTCTTTATGCAATTTCATAGCTCCCAACCCCTGAGAAAAGAAAAGCGTGAGAAGTCCAGAGTCATAATCTGTTTCCATGTTACTAGTGGTGAATGCACATGAAACTGAAGAACTTCCATGAACAAGGACTTCAATTCTGTATGAGAATCTCCAGTATACAACTGCGCAGTGAAATATGCGTTGATTGAATAATGACTGATCCGCTTTTCAATGAAATATCACTTTTCACTGAGATATAATGAGTGAGAACAAGTCAGGACAAATCATTATTTTAAAGGGATGTTCTGCTCCCCACCAAATTTTTAGTTCTCGCTATGCTATACTGGTTGGTTGGATGACCTGCTCTGTCACAAAATGCTGTAAAAATACAGCCAAATTCTGATGGTAACATACTGTTTCTAATTAAAATGGTACTGTACTGTAGAAAACAATGCATTCTGGGCAATATTTATGGACAGCTTACCGTTTTCCATAAAATACTGTGATATACTGTAAACAACATTGCATTATGGGAGTGATGTTAGAATCAACAGCAGAGAGGCTGTGCAAATACGAAATACAACTGTATTTCTCAAGGAGGCATGTAGAGGAGATGTGGAGCCAACTCTGGGCTGTCTTTTGGAGAATTATCCATCTCAATCCTGCACTTTAGAAGCAAATCACACGGTCAGTGAAATTAACTTTTATCTGTCTGATGTTTACTAACTAATATTATTAGCGAATATCCTTGAACAAATTCTAACTGACCAGCGACGTTAGCTATCAGTTAGCGTGCAGCACGCGGTTATCTTGCGATGGCTGATATTCCAAATATATGTAATTAATCTTGGTACTTCACGGAAAACACTTCAAATCATATTCTACATTCAATCCATAAGGTAACAGAGTTTTCAGAGAGTTCATTCATTTGTGACCTCATGGAGTGGATATAGAGTATGACTTGAAGTGTTTTTTGAAAAGCACCTGGAACGGTGTGGCCTACAGTATAGTATAACTTAATAGTGCTTACTCAGTGTTTATTACTATTGATCATGAAAGAGGATTGAAGGACAAAACTGGTAAATAACAGAGAGATGCATATGGAGCCAGAGTGTGCAACACTCCTTTCCTGTAGTCTCAAGTTTCCAATGATCAGCCCCTCAATACAACCCTTGGTGTGCGTCACTCTTCCATTATGTCTGAGATGTATATCTTTTCCTGATTTTTGAGGCTGCAGTACAATAAAGGAATGTCTTTTTTCTTTTTTTTTTTTTTTACCAGTAAAACTGCTCTAGCCATTGTAATACTTCTCTAAATGCTTGGTCATCATATCCAAATAAATTACAACAGTTCATCAAAAAGTTCCGATGTAAATATAAAACACCAGTTATCATCCCCATCATATGATCATCACAACATCAATATTGTGGTTTTCCTTTTGAAATATTTTGTCATATGATTTAGTTCATATAACAAGGCTCTACTTTGTATAAGACAGAAAGACAGAGAGCAACAACAGCAGACTTTATTTCTATTAAACCTCTAATATTTGAGCACTGTGAATTTCAGGCGATTCATTGGAATCAATCCAGAAAGAGGGACCGAGGCAAGCCGGGGCAAGATTATCTCCAAGAGGACAGGGAGAGTTATTCAGAAGTCTGTCACAGTCAACCTCGTGTATCCACACTTCTGAAGAACCTCGTAGAATTTGAGTGGAATTTCATTGGTCAGTCAGTAAATATGCTCATTTAGGGAATATGTTCATTTATCCAAGGACAGGAGGACTCTTGTTTACGTTTAATTTTCACTTTTAAGGTCACTTCGTGCAGTCAGCAGAATCTTGGTTGCCACTCTATCAGTTCTTATCTGAGAGGACTCAGAGCTTTGTGACAAATAGTGGAATTTTTTTTTTTAAAGATTATATTTTTGGGAATTTTTTCTTCATTCGATAGCCACACAGTGCAGAGAGACAGGAAGGCTGGGGAGAAGAACGGGGGAAAACATGCAGCAAACGACCCGAGCCGGACCCGAACCCAGGTCGCCGCGGGCAGGACAGCCCCTACGGCACGCGCACCCAGACCGACAAGCCACCGGAGCGCCCCCAAATAGTGGAATTTAAAGTAAAAAAGGCAGTGGTTCTTGCAGTGGAAAGCTTAATCATTCATTAGATTAATTTAAAAAGCTGATTTGTATTCTGTTATACATTTGTAAATTTTACAACTACAATGGAAAAAAAATGTTTGCATTTACAATTTAAGTAGTGTCCAGTTGGTGTTGCTTTTTAAAATAAATGTTGTTTTGCATAATTTATTCTCTATTTTCTATGTCTCTTTTTTTCCCATATAACTTTTTATTGCTGAAAAATGTCCACTAGGTACTGTAATTCGATTGTAGTGAAAGTTCATTGTTAATGTGGAAAAAAAAAACAATATTATGGCCACCCTGCCACTAATATACTGTAATTTCAATAAAATACAGCACTGTACCATGTTTTAGTGCATGGTTGTAAGAACAAGCCTCCTGCCATCCAGCTCGCCGGTCTATTAGACCCAGCAGCGCACCTCTGCTAATTGTTCAATCATCATCTGTCATTATTCAATTAGCATGTACAGCTGCTCATTGTTTACTTCCTGAGTGGTAGCAGCAGGGTATAAAAGGCAGAGCTTACCTCTGTCTTCTTGTGAAGTCTGTGTCACCAATAGCCTGTTTTGACATTGCTGTCTTGTATAGGCTCTACTCCTGAATTTGCGTATATTTCTAACACTAATAACCTAAATCAGGGGTCACCAATTCTGTTCCTGGAGGGCTACCATCCTGTAGGTTTCTGCTCTATCTCCTATTCAGCACACATGATTCCACTAATTAGTCACTCAATTGCCCAGCTCATGATCTTGTTAAGTAGCTAATTAGTTGAATCAGGTGTGCTGAATTAGGGACAGAGCAGAAACCTACAGGATGGTAGCCCTCTAGGAACAGAGTTGGTGACCCCTGATCTAAAGCCTTTGCTGTTATAACTTTCTTCAGCATGTTTTCTTTGTTTAAAGGAACCTCGCTTCCTACCTGCTCTTCTATTTGTAATATAGTGTCTGTAGACAAGTCTTTGTATTAGTTTAGTGTGCAATTGTGGGAACCTCTGTTCCTTTTTCATTCTCAGTTTTTGTACTGCGACGTTCCTGTCGACTGCGATGCAGTCTATTAAATTACAACCAAGTCCACCTCTCTACTTGAGTCCAGTCGATTGCTTCCTGTCCACCGTGCAGCTGCACTTGCATTACGGACAAGACATTACTGAAGACTTTACTTTGCCATGGACTCAGCAGATGTACCGTTGCCACAGGAGGTTGGAGAATTTGCCATCCCACCTCCCGACCTTCATCAGCTGGAGGGAACACAGCAGAGAGAGATCGCCCATCTGGGGGCCACCCTGGGCAAAGTTGTTTGTGGGTTCCACGAACTCACCATGTCCTGTGCTCCTCCACCAGCGCCACCCTCCGTCTCTCCTGCCGCACTGCAGGTTCCCTCAGTCATCTCCCAGGGTGAATCGCCAGTGCCCTCACCAGAGCACAATGGCGGGAATCCCGCTGCATGCAAAGGCTTCTTACGTTATACTGCGTCATTCTTCACGTACTATCCAACCCTGAGAGACGCCGAGAAAATCACAGCAGTGGTGACCCACCTTTCTGGCAAGGCACTCTAATGGGTGACAGCTGAAAAGGGCAGAAACCTGAAAGCCTTCTGCCTCTGACTCTGAGTTCTGCCTGTGTGCTTCCTGGTTCCTGTCTGCCTTCTTCCAAGGCACCGGTCTTGTTCCTCCACTGCTTGCCTGAGTGGACACCATAGGCTGAATAAAAAGATGGACGCAGCATTCGGGTCTGAAAACTGAGGCCGATGCGGCAATCTCCAAAATTTGCATTCTATTTAATCGCCAGCAGATGGCGACGTTGGTGGTTGCAGAAAGAAGTTCAATCCTATAGAAGTCTATGAGAAAATGACCCTACTTTCCCACCTGATTTTCTATTTAAATAATGATTTTTCACATTACTTTATTGTATCTATCGCAAGTTTCAAGTCTCCTTCGATATATCATGATGTTCATTTTTGTAAATTATGGTCACAAATAGACTAGAATAAAAGATAAAGCCAGAATACGCTTTAGGGGCGTGGCTATCCTCTGGTCCTTGTCTGATACGGTCAGATTCACACGTAGATCCACCCCTTGCTCCTCCCTGGATATTTAATTCACGCGCTCGTCCAATAGGAATCACATCCGGTTTCAAAATGACAAAATGGCGCAATTCAAATTGCCAAAATCGAGGCTTCCTAAATGATACGCTGAAACCAATAGGCGACGTCACGGTTGCTTTGCCCATCTTTTCATACAGTCTATGGTGGACACAATCCAGTATGCCGAGCCTCAAGCCAGCCTGCTCCGGTGGCCCAGTGCTAACTCTCCCGCCTGCTGTGTGGGTGAGCCAGGTTCAAATCCCATCATTAGCGCTTGCTCCCTTGAGTTCTGGGAAAAACCCCACTCAAGGTCCACAAGTTTCAGATCCTAATCTACACCAAGCTAACCTGTGTTGCATTCTGTTTACCCCAGCTCTAAACTCATTAAAAGCCAGTAAAGAGACATTTGTGCTGATTGTGTTGCATTTGGGTCCTGCCACTCCCCAAGATAAGCGGAGGCATTGGTTAGAGGGGGCCCATCATCCATTCCACGTCCTGACAGATCACCCCAACTTGGAGTATTTGCGAAAGGCACAACTGATTAATCCACGATAGTCCAGGTGGGCACTATTTTTCACCCGTTTCAATTTCCCAATAACCTATCGCCCAGGCTCAGAGAATATCAAAGTTGGTGCGCTAGCACAAAGATACAAGGCAGAGAAGGATCCGGAAGCAGAAGAGCCCATTCTACCCTCCTTCTGCGTCCTCGCTCTGATCAGGTGGCAGCTGGATCGAGTGATCGCGAAGGAGACATGAAAGAGCCCTCCTCCGGCATCTGTTCCAACGGGTAAGATATTCATACCCACTAATCTTTGTGAACGAGTAATTCTATGGGCATACATTTCCCTGTCAGCAGGACATCCCGGAATTCGAAGAACGACACACATAATTGACCGAAAATATTTGTGGCCCCACCTGGCCTTAGATGTGGAGGCAGCTGTGCGCTCCTGCTCAGTATGTGCAATGTCCAAAACATCACAACAGCTGCCTATGGGCAAACTAATCCTGCTACCAGTGCCCCATCATCCATGGTCACATCTTGCTGGTCTCACATCTAATACCAATCTACCCCCTGTTGCCAACTCAGGAGAGTGAAGACAGTTCGCGGCTCTCCTCCGAAGCACATGCCTGTCAGCCACTGCTTCTTATGCACTCATTGGTTGAATCCTCGCAAGTTCAGAACGAGGGCGGAGGATACCCGAACATGAACAAGCTTAGAATCTTCCTGACGAGCGCCTGTCTGGCCAACAGGAGGCGCCTAAGGAACGAACTTACATAACCCTTCCCGACAGACCCTTCCCAATTTGCATCCCTGTAGCGCAATGGCCAATTGCATTCTACTCTGAAAAAGCTGCCGACCACTGCCAGTTGGTACGACCTGGGATCAAACCCGCGCCGTGATAGTCACTTCTGCTTCACAAGGCGATGCTTTAACCGAGTGAGCTATCCGGCAGCTCACTTCGAGGAGGTTTTTAAGAACTTTGGCCTTCCGGAAGACTTTGTCTCTGACCGTGGGCCTCATTCACGTCCCGAGTGTGGAGAGCTTTCTGCAAGAGGCTGGGAGCCACAGTCAGCCTCGGGATACCACCCAGGCAGAGCGAGCCATCCAGGATCTGGGGAGGTTCCTCCGAGCTTTCTGTCACCAACGCCAGGGGATTGATCCAAATACCAGCCCTGGGCAGAGTACACCCAGAACTGCCCGTAGTGCGCTTCCACTGGACTCAGCCCCTTCCAGTGTGTGCTCGGATGGCAACCTCCCCTGCGCCTGTGGGACCAGAGCCAGATGGAAGTCCTGGTGGTGGTCGCCTGTTTCTGGGAGGCATAGAAGGTCTGGGAGGCCACTAACTTCCAGATCAGAAGAGCTCTCTGCCACCAGAAGATCCAGGTGGACCAGAGATGTCAGGACTCCCCCCAGTACCAGCGGAGGGGACCGAGTCTGGCTCTCCAGGGACCTGCGCCTCCGCCTGCCCTCAAAGAAGCTAAGCCTATGGTTCATTGGCCCGTTCCGGGTCCTCCGGAAGGTCAATGAGTCCACATACACAATACAATTGCTGTCCCACTACCACATCCGTAATGCTTTTCATGTTTTCCTCCTTAGACCGGTGATTGCTGGACCTTTGGCTGAGGCTACCCCCCCGAAGATTCACCCGCAGTCCTGGAGGCCCAGCCTACCAGGTGCACAGCCTGCTCCAGTCAAGACGGACAGCAGGCAAACTTCAGTACCTGGTAGACTGGGAAGGCTTCAGTCTGGAGGAGAGGAGCTGGGTGGATCGTGATGTCCGTCCAAGCGTGGATCCGAAGGCAGGGAGCTGCTACTAACCCCCCCTCCAAAGAAAAGAGCCCACAGCAACAATGACCTCATAAAGAAGAGACAGTGTTATTGAATGGCAGTTTAATCATGAAGGAACAGGGTTACAGAATGCTAAAACAGATGGGAGGAGATGGGGAGGAGGAGGGTTGTTAAGCGTACGTGCTGAGGAGCCGCTTTTCAGGATATTATTGGTCAAGCAATCATGTGACAATAAAGTCAGCTGACAACCTCCATTTTATTGCTTGTTTTCTTTGATCCAAATAATGATCAGTGAAATTACTTTTTTTGCAGCTCGATAGACATGTATGCTTTCACCTGGAAGCATAATCTTCAAACAGTCGAGAACCTGTACATTTGACCTTTAAGTGAGTAAATAATTGAATCTGTAAATTCAATAAGGGCCTTGTTGAAAATGTGTGGAGTTGGGCCCTTACTGAATTCACCGATTCAATTGTTCTAAACATAAGATGCATTAATGTTGCAAAGGAAAATTAAGAGTTTATTGAAATCCAATCATTGTCGTTGGGATTGGAACAAACACCAGCATACACGTGGGCAGCAGGACCGACTCTGAGAATTACTGATCTTGACCAATGTTTCCAAACCCTCTCCTGGATACGCTCTAGATTCAGGTTGTGTTCCGCCTCAAGCGCACCAGATGCTGCTCATTAGTCCCACTAGAATAGGGTTTGGAAACCCCAATGTATTATACTCCCAAATAAGCATAAATGGCCTCTGCTGACAGTTCAGACACAAAATGACAATTCTGTGACAGCATATTGGCTATAAGCGCAAGACCGACTGGAAAAAATGCAATTTTTTTCTGTCTGCAAAAGTTTATGTACGTGCTTTCTTACATGAACTATATGATAACATCATTTGTAACGGCCTTCCTATTCATTTCCGACTCAGTAAGTTTAAGGCCGTGGATGAATGACTAGTGGCAGTTTTATACGCAATCACAACTTGACACTTAATTCTTATAGCCCAGAAAATCCATATTTCATTTATTATGTTGTTTTCATTTTTAAAGATAGTTTCACAATTTCCAAGGAATTTCAAGTAAATAAATGATCAAATTTACAACTCCAAAATGTCCAAACAAAAAGGTGAAGTGTGAGTGGTCAAAAAATCGTTTCCCACCACTGTCAATACGTCCCACATTTGCGGTCTAACTGAGCTCCTCCATATTGTCACCATGACGCATATAAACCCCAATTACCGTAAATACCAACATGTGCACCCTACAAAATTAGCCAATTGCCATAGTGACCCTAATACAGGTAACCTTAATATGTACATACACTGCAATACAATGCAAATCCATAAAAATGTCATACTATATTCAAATTACATTACACTAAATACACTAGACGATATTCACAATACAAATGGCTGCAACATACCGGCCCCTAATTCTTGTATTACAAGCAATTATCATACACATAATCTGTAGCCATGACAATATGTATGTTTGCGACAATGTTCTTTTTTTTTTTTTTTTGCAAATTCAAAATAGACAATTGTTAAGTTTTTTTTCAAAACATTCCAAGCAACATTTTTTTTTTTTTTAAAGAGTCCATGTTTGTACTCTTTTAAGTCTTTGAAAAGAATCTTCGAAAAGATCTTCCACCACATTCCATGTAATTCAAGTGGACTGTAAGCATGTGATTAAAAACATATATGTTTTGAATGGGGATGTAATGCAGCAGTCAGTAAGTGAGCATCAGTGTAAGTGTGGAGTCAGAGGTTACTAGCACTTAACTCTCGATTGAGGGCATAAGCCCTTCACACTGCGTCCATGAGGAAGCAGACCTTGTTGATGGGTTTCTCCAATTCATTTGTTTGTATCCTAACTCGGACACGGCGAACATATCCTTTAGAATCAGGCGTGACTTGTGTGATTCTTCCAGTAGGCCATGAATTTCTTGGTGATGAGTCATCCATGACCAGCACAAGATCCCCAACGGCGAAGTTCCTGTGGACTTTATTCCATTTCTTACATTCTTGCAGCATTGGCAGGTATTCCTTCACCCACCTCTTCCAAAATAAGTCTGCAATGTATTGAACTTGCCTCCACCATCTACGGATGTACAAATCATCCTTTCTGAACAGGCCGGGTGGGAGAATTGGTTTGGCTTTGAGTTGTAGTAGGTGATTTGGGGTTAGTGCTTCCAGATCATTGGGATCATTCGAGGATGGGGTGATCGGACGGTCATTTAAAATGACCTCAACCTCGCACGGTTTGTAAGGCTTCGTCATCAAGTGTCTGCTGTTTAACCACTGAATACAGCACCCTCTTTACTTCTTGTACTAGGCGTTCCCACACTTCTCCATGGTGGGCTGCATGAGGGGGATTAAAAATCCATTTTATTCCATCTTGAGTTAGAGCATTATAAATCTTGCTTTGGTTCAATTCAGACAGAGCCTGCTTTAGTTCACGGTTAGAGCTGACAAAGTTTGTGCCATTATCTGACCGAATCTCTTTAACTTGCCCTCTGCGACAAATGAACCTTCTTATTGCATTAATGCAGGAGTCTGTATCCAGTGAGTGTGCTACTTCCAGATGAACTGCGCGGCAGGATAAGCAGGTGAATATTGCACCGTACCTTTTCATAATACTCCTCCCCCTCTTGACTTGGAATGGGCCAAAATAATCTAAGCCAACATATGTGAAAGGTGGAACATCAACAGTGAGTCTATTAGCAGGGAGATCAGCCATTTTCTGCTCGCCTGGCTTTTGACGCCGTCGCTGACACGTCACACAGTCCTTTATGATTTTCCTGGCCGCGGAGTTGACTTGAGGGACCCAGTAATGGCAACGGAGTGTGGAAATCATGGTTTCTTCCTCTATGACCAATCTTTTCGTGAATGTGTTGCAAAATGAGTTGTGTAACATGACTGGCCTTTGGCAGAATTACGGGGTGTTTAGTTTCTGTAGGTAAAGCTGATTTACTTAATCGGCCTCCAACTCTTAAAATACCATCATGAAGAAATGGATCAAGCTTATACAGGTGACTAGATTTCTTAACAACCCCAGATTTTAAGGATTCCAGCTCACTTCTAAAATTCAGTCCTTGCACAAAGCGTATAATTGCATCTTCTGCCTCACATAAGTCCTCAACTGTGAGGATTTGTTTGCCTTTAGTCTTTGTGCACATTTGATTATCATCACAGATCTTTAATTTTTCTTTTACTTTAAGCCTCAGCTTGGTTTTGAATTTTAGCATCCAAGCTACAGCATTCTTGAGCCTTGTCCAGCTGGAGAAATATGTGAGCATTTTTGTGGTTGGACAGACAGTTTGAATCTGTGCTGCACAAGTAAGAACTTCCTCTTTCATTTCCAAATCAGAATCTAGAATGGTACAGTGTTCAGTTGGTGACACAGGCCATTGACACACAGGCTTAGTGAGAAAGTCAGGTCCAGTAATCCAAGCGTGAGAATTCAAAAAGATTTGTACTTTCATGCCCCGTGAGGCCGCATCAGCTGGGTTGAGTTTGGAACTGATGTGTCTGCACTGAGAAGGTTTTGATAATGATCGAATGATTGCCACTCTGTTCGCCACATATGTTTTGAATCGTGTAGTTGTGTTTGCTATGTACTTGAGCACAGTCGTACTGTCTGACCAGAAGACTGATCCAGTAAGGTTGAATTGTAACTCAGAACAGAGCATTTTGTCCAGACGAACAGACAGGACAGCAGCAGCTAATTCCAGGCGTGGTATTGTGACGTGCTTTAGTGGTGCCACTCTTGCTTTCCCCATAACAAATGCAACACATACATCATTTTTGCCGTTTTGCAGCTGAAGGTATGACACTGCACCATAGCCATTTTCACTTGCATCACAGAAGTGATGGAGCTGGGCTACAGTCACCTTACCAAAGTATTTAGGTATGAAACATCTTTCTACAGCAAAGTTGTTCAGTATTTCCAGGTCATCCAGCCATCTCTGCCATCTCTGTTTTGTCACTTCTGGAACTGGTTCATCCCATCCCAGTCTTGTTTTGCACAAATGCTGTAAAATCTGTTTAGCAGGGAGAATGACAGGGCTCAAGAAACCCAAGGGGTCAAAGATGGAGCTTACAGTTGATAATATGCCACGTCTTGTCGCTGGTTTATGCTTATTCAAAATGCTGAATGTGAAAACATCTCTTTCAACATCCCATTGCACACCCAAAGCTCTCTCCACTGGGAGCTGCTCATGGTTGAGGTCCAGCATGCTCACACCTTTGGCTCGGTCATCCTCAGGAATCTCAGAGAGAACAGCACGGTCATTACAGACCCACTTATTAAGTCTGAAGCCCCCTTTTGCACATACTTCCATAAGCTGATGGTACAAGAATATTGCCTGCTTTACTGAACATGCCGATTTCAGGCAATCGGCAACATAAAAGTTCTTTCTTATTGTCTCAATGACTTCTTCTGCATATAGACTTTGGTTGTCATCTGCAGTCTTAAGCAAGGCATAAGTGGCACAGCTGGGAGAGGACACTGCCCCGAAAATGTGAACAAGCATCCTGTGTTCTGCTAGGTCTTTAGTGAGGTCACCACCAGACCACCAAAGAAAGTGCAAGTAGTTGACATGTTCCTCAGCCACTCTCACCGGATGGAACATCCTTTGATGTCTGCTATAAACGCAACTGGACCCTGGCGGAAACGAAGAACACCTAGCAGTGTGTTTGTAAAATCAGGACCTTGCAAAAGTTCTTTATTCAATGAAGTGCCAGCAAATGTAGAAGTGCAATCATACACAACACGTAGTGTTTTCTTTTGGGGATGATATACCCCATGATGTGGTATATACCACACTTTTCCTTTCTCAGATTCCAGTTGATTTTGAGGTATAATTTCACCATGACCTTCTGCAATAACATTGTTCATGAAGTCTTTGTATTCTTCAAAAAAGGAATGGTCCCTTTTGAACTTTCTTAGTAGGCATTGCGCCCTCTGCTGGGCAACTTGTTTATTATTGGGCAGTCGCAGGTCCCCATTTCTAAAAGGCAATTGCAAGTGATAATGCCCATCTTTTAGTATGGCAGACTTTGTCTTGATGTCCATAAATTGTTTATCTTCAGCAGACATTTCCTTGTTACACCGCTGTTCTACAAAATCTTGGTTGTATTGCTTTACAAACAATTCTTCCAAATTGCTAACAGAGATTCTGTTGACAAGAACTGAATCATTTTTCCCATCACCATCCAAATGTTTTCCAAGCGGGCCATTAATGACCCATCCAAGGCAGGTTCTCACAGCGTAGGGCCCATTACCTTCGCTGTTTATGACCCGCCATGGTTCGAGAGCTCTAGGAGCGTTCACGCCAATGAGTAGCCCAATGCCTGCATCTATTGGCGTTAAATCAACATCCTTTAGGTATGGCCATTTTTGTATATCTTCATGTCTAGGAATGTTGTCTTTGGTGACAGGAATCGACTTTTGCGTGTACACGTCAGGCAGTTTTAGAAAACGGTTTGCATCTATCGCAGATACTTCCAAACCAGAGAGCTTAAAGCACTGTATAGGCTTCTCTTGACCCATTGTCTTAAGTAGAATGTCTCTTTTATTTCCAAACTCATTTAATTGTTCCATTAAGTCCTCAAAACGTGGCAGAACTGCCTGGGTCTAAAAATGCGTCTGTTTGCACAATTTTTGTCCCTTTGCTTAATTTCACCCTTGCAGGTACAATCGACAGTGCGCACTCAGAGCCGGCCCCAGTATGGCTAGGAGTGTCCAAAGAGACCAAAGCACTTGAAATAGATGTTTCGTTATGTTCGATTTTCGTTTGAGGTTGTTTTTCAATTTCCTTTTGTTTGATGTGCAGAACGGTGGGGTGATTTTTGTGGCAGGTCTCGCACTGTAAACGGTTGGAACAGTTCTGACTCAAGTGTCCCTTCTTTAGACATCCGAAACATAGCCCTTTTGATTTAATAAAATCCACTTTTTCCTTGTTGGGTTTCCTTTTAAACGCATTGCACGTGTTGATTGTATGGTTTTTATCGCAGAACGCACAAGTTTTAATGCAGGTGGCAGCAACATCGTTTCTCAGTTGCGAACTATCAGATTGTGTGCTACTGCTTTCGTGCTGTGAAACGAGTTCAATTGTTGTGGCAAAGCTACTGCCTTTCTTGGACACAGGTTTTTTACCAGTCTTTTCTTTTGGATTGTACATTTCCCCAAAGATCGGGTCAAGCGCAGCCTTTGCTTGTCTTTCAATGAATTTAAGTAGATCCTCGAAATTAACTTTGCGCTGCCTTTCTTCCGTTTCACAGACATACATCCTCCATTTCTCACGAAATCGGAAAGGTAGCTTTGAAACTAAAATTCTGAAATTAGTTGAGTTTTCCAGGGGCCTATTGCACAAAAGTCGGATCCTGAGATCCTGGATCAACGCCAAAGCGAGGATTGCCATATCCCTAACAGCGCGTCGCTGGCTTAATTGATTGCACAAAGGCAACAGCGGGTGGAGGATAATTGGCTAAGTGAAGCCCGGTGCCGCTGATCCTGCTGAGTGCGCGCACTCGGCTACCTCAAGTAGACCCCGAGATCGATCACAGAATCGCTGATCATCACTATGGACACTAAGTAGCTGCAGCAAACGCATGCGCCAGAAACACTCAAAGACCACGTTCAAACAGAGGGACGATGGGATCGCTGAAATGCTTCTGCTTGCTATTCCTTTAGTTTCTGTCTGAATGGTGCGAGACGTTTGAGAGGAGTATTAAAGTTAGCTAAACTCAAGTGATAGTAAATTCAGGAGGTGATTCAGCGCTATCAAAAAGGAGTTGCTGATGCATTTCAGCGGTACCGTGAACGAGATAAGCCGTCGTTGTCAGACAGACTTAAAATCTCGCGAAACAGATTACCAACGGTGTATATGTGTGATGAATACACGCCAATTGCGCGGTTACGATTAGCTGAAAGTAACTAATGCCTGAGTGCGTACGTGTCGAAGGGATAGTATAATTACATCTCAGAGTTTTTTTTTTTTTTGTCCTGTACAAACTGAACAAAAGTCTGATCTAAAAGACGTTGTCAGATTAGTTGAGTTTACTTGTTGCTATTAAACACCTCTGATGAAGACATACTCAAATTTAAAAGTAGAATGTTCGCGTCAGAAAATTACGTCAAGGAGCCTCCTGAAAATGTTTGATTCCAGTATCGTGAAGCGAGCGACATTGCATTCGTGTCCAGCATTAAGGCAACGACTCTACCTTGCCCGTCGCAGTCTGAATAAAAACGGAGTAAGGTAGCAGCAGTGCTGTAGATAGGAGGTTACCGCAGCGATTTAAGACCGCGCTGAAACCCACTTCATTCAGCACTGCTCATTTTCTACTCTGATGGAAGTCTCAACTTGGGGAATAAGGACAAATCTGACAATGACGGATTCTAAATATGGTTAAAATGTGACATGGAAGGGGGACTGATTGAACTGTGATGGTCACTGTCACATGGATAGGCCTACTTGAATATAATGATCGAATATTGGCTATTTTACTGACATCAATGGTCTCAAGTTTCTAAAACAATTACTCTGGGCCTATTATAATTGAGATAGCAACGTGTAGAGGACAATTCAGAATGACTGTTAAGGACGTTGATTTTCAATTTGAGCGACTGCTGAATGAGGTGAGGTGAAATTGGCTGCAGACAAGAGCTTAGCTAGTTCGTAAGCTTGCTCCGGTGCTGGCTAGCTCCACAGACTTTGTTTCCATAGTAACTAGTGCCATGGCTTAGCTCACACGCTCTGTGCAACCGAAATGGGGTTTGAGATCAGGCTAATCCCGTGCCGATCCTGGGCTAATCCCTTATCCTGCCTTTGTGCAATAGGCCCCAGCTCTGCAAGATAGTTCGCTTCTTTCATTGTTGTGAAACAACTGCGCAGGAATGGCGCGTACGAGTGTAATGCAGGACCCTCGTCTCCCTTGATAATTGGCCAATTCAACGCTTTGTCCATAAAAGCTGATGTTATTTTTGTTTTGTGTCCAAAATGCCACTCCAGCTGTTTTTTGGCTTCGGCAAATCCTAGATGTGATTCCATGTGCATGAAGCTCTGTACAAGGGTTTTGGGTTGGCCAGAAGTAAACTGCTCCAGATAATAAAGTCTGTCGCGCATATTATCCGTCTTTGCTTCAATCCCTTGCTCAAACGCCTTTATGAATGATTTAAATTTGAGAGGGTCGCCATTAAAAACAGGAATATCTACTGATGGTAATTGAAACGTTTTTTGTTGATTCACCAACATTTGAGTGATGTCGTTTTGTTTTTTCATGACTTCAGCCAATGCACTACTGTCAAATTGAACAGATATACTTTGGTTTTGTGGAGCTGCGTTCGCTTTGGGGCTTTGCTTTTCACTTTTGACGTTCGGAGACGACTGCAAAGGCATAAAATGTGGCGCGCTAGGATGCAGTGTTCTAGATGTTGTATATATTTGAGCTGCTGAAGGTATTTGGGCCGCTGTTGGAATTTTGGGGATTCTGTAATCTGTCGAAGTCCCCGATACAGAAAGCGCAGGGTTTTGCGGTTCGATTGGGATCTGTTCCTGTTCCAAGGAAGCAAAGGCTTGAACCTTTGCGCCAGCAACTGCCAATCTAGTTTTCATTTCCAGAATTTCTTTCCTTGCTTTTAATTGGGCTTTTAAAAGTTTAAATTGGGCTTCTTCTAATTCAAGTGCGTGTTTGTCTTTCAGCGCCTCCGCTTTTACCTTCAACGTTGCGAGTTCAACCGCAGCCTGTATGCGCGCCTCAGACGCGCTTTTTATGCTGGTTCTGCTGCTGCCATGAGAAACTTTGCTAGACGAGACTTTACGCGAGGACACCTTGGTTGGGTCCAATTTGGATGAAGCCTTACTGGTGGATTTAACTGAGGCTTTTTTGGTGTCTGCAGGCAGGGCGCGACTAGCCGATCGAAAGGAAGCCTTGTCACTGTCAGATTTAGCGGCACTGCGGAGGCTAGCTGGTTTTGACAAGGCCTCTTCCGATGTTTGCGAGACACTATCTTCGGGCCTAACGGCGTCATCAATGTCATCAATTGGTGAAATATCTTCTTCCAACCACGTCTGAATACCATCCAAAAACATTTTGAAACTGATTAGTTTTGGTTCGTACCAGTCTTTATGGTCAGCCTCCTTTTCATCATTGTTTATTAAGTGACTTTGAACTGAAACTTGCAGATCCATAAATTCAGCCAAAAATGTATTAAATAAAGAAAAATGTTGTGAAACCGTTTCTTTCGTTTGACCTGCTTCAATCAAGGAATTAATTTAGTTTCTTTTTCTTGTTAGCACGCCGAGTTTAGCTCTGCGCGACGCGATCAACTTAAAAAGTTCCTTTTCTTCTTCAATTGATTTCTCAGATTGATCCATTTTACGAAATTCGTTTCAGTTATAAACTCTGAGTATTTTAAAATTCAAAAGAGTCACTTCTTGTTCCACAAACTTATCGAACTTTAAATGTTTCTCGAGTTTAGCCCAGACGCAAGCCTTCTCAAACTTAAATGAAGTGCGGCACAGGCCACTCACCAACTGCGTCTTCTCGTCGACAATCCTTTACGTTCCATACTATGCTTTTCCAAGATTCCAATTCCCAGAGAGTCCAGTTCAATCCATAAATCCGTGCAACTTAAATCCAAACAATTTCTCGACGTAATTCCAAACGATCTTTTATTTGAATCCATTCGAACAAATTTCGACTTCAGGTAAGCGATTTTTTAACCTAAATGTAGCGGCCTTCCTATTCATTTCCGACTCAGTAAGTTTAAGGCCGTGGATGAATGACTAGTGGCAGTTTTATAAGCAATCACAACTTGACACTTAATTCTTATAGCCCAGAAAATCCATATTTCATTTATTATGTTGTTTTCATTTTTAAAGATAGTTTCACAATTTCCAAAGAATTCCAAGTAAATTAATGATCAAATTTACAACTCCAAAATGTCCAAACAAAAGGTGAAGTGTGAGTGGTCAAAAAATTGTTTCCCACCACTGTCAGTACATCCCACATTTGCGGTCTAACTGAGCTCCTCCATATTGTCACCGGGACGTATATAAACCCCAATTACCGTAAATACCAACATTTGCACCCTAAAAAATTAGCCAATTGCCATAGTGACCCTAATACAGGTAACCTTAATATGTACATATACTGCAATACAATGCAAATCCAAAAAATGTTATACTATATTAAAATTACATTACACTAAATACACTAGACGATATTCACAATACAAATGGCTGCAACATTATTTATTTTGTGCATATGTGACAGTTGAAGGGTCCTGTCACTAGAAATGTCTCCTAATAAGTACACGCCCTGGCTACCTTGCCAACGAGTCTCGCTCTTTGGCGATGTGGTCAGCGCGTTTGACTCTTTCTCGGGAGTCTGGGGTTCAATTCCCTGCCCAGGCCCTCCTTCGGCCTGCCACATTCTGGCATAATCGGCAGGATCTGGGGGATCCTAATGGATGGCAGCATGCATAAAGCATGGAGCGTGAGGACACGCTCACCAAAGAGGGGGAGAGATGTGACAGTTGGAGGGTCCTGTCACTAGAAATGTCTCCTAATAAGTACGCGCCCTGGCTACCTTGCCAACGAGCCTGGCTCTTTGGTGATATGGTCAGCGCGTTTGACTCTTACTTGGGAGTGTGGGGTTCAATTCTCCGCCCGGGCCCTCCTTCAGCCTGCCACACATAGTTAAATACCCGGATCACATTAGCTTTGTGGCAATGGAATGACGAGCTGGCAGAAGATCATATCGTGGGAGAACAATCATTGACTCTTAAGGCCAATTCAGACCAAAGAACAAAATGTTGCAGCAGAACTACCTCGACTCAGGCCAGTGACTCTGCTGGTCAAGTCAAATGGCTGGTTCCAGAACACAAAATCCAGTATCAATGGCCAATGAGGTTGTAAGTTAGTCACCTGTTCAAGTCAGCTACGAAATGTCAGCTGGACGAAAAGGATAGAGAGACAATCACCTCAGTAATTTGTTTGAGAAACAGCTGTGTCTGTAAACAAGCCTTAAAATATATGTGCTCTCAGTATCCTCATTCATATTTTAAGACCCAACAAATTATCTCTCGACGACCTAATGCCTGGGACACACTACAGGATAATCGGGCCGATTTTTGTCCCGATCTCCCCCTTCCGATCAAAGCCAGCAAAGGTCCGATTGTCTGATGTTTGCAAACAACATCGAGTCTGATTTTCCTGTGGTGTGGGGTGTGTTAAGAGTGATTGTGTCCGGTCCGATCCGCTCGGAAGGCCTCGGAAGGAGAGATCGTAAATAATGAACACGTTTAATATTTGCGACTAGAAATCCTGTAGTGTGTGGGCTGCTCTGCAGTGCACACTACACACTATAAGATCAGAGGAGAGAGATCCTGTGTGATCTGTCTTTTGTTATCATCAAGTGTGTGGTCTCTAAATCTGCGAAGGTTGGAGAATCCTGTAATGTGTGCCAGCCTTTAGAAGCCGGCAGTTATAGACACGGAGAGTAAAGCTGCTTTCACGCCGGACGCAAAACAAACTTTTCGCAGGACAAGATTACATTCAAAGTCAATGCAAAGACGCGAATACACGCGTTTCGCGTCTTTGCATTGACTTTGAATGTAATCTGTCGTGCGAAAAATTTGTTTTGCGTCCGGCGTGAAAGCGGCTTAAATAGAGACCTGAGCAGGGTTGGGTTCAATTACTTTTTTCAATTACAATTACAGTAATTGTAATCAATTACTTTTGTAATTGTAATTTAATATAAATTGAATTTTTTTATCGAAAAGTAATTGTAATTCTAATTGAACATTCTGTCCAGAAAGTAATTGTAATTGTAATGAAAAAAGTAATTGACCTGAGTATGGAAGTGATACAATGTCTCTAATGCCTTTAACAGAAACAGACCAACAGCAGATTAATATTTGCGTAGTGTTCATATTCTGGCTGGTGAGAGGGAGCCTTGGGTTGTCTTAGAGGTGATGGATAGGACGATGAATTTGCGTAGTTGAACTGGAGCTACTTTACATGAGCTGGGGCTGACCCAACATTGTAGAAAGGAGATTCTGAGACAAACACATCGATCCGATGTCTTCTGCGTCTGTGGCCTCAGGACTCTGTCGAGGACCAGAGGTCGATAACTTAAGCTGCTCTGACATCCAGCAAACAGGGCGACAGAGCTGCCTACACCTGGCAATGGATCTGCACTGGCTCTCCCGGGCTTTACCAGGCAGTCCAGCGGCTAAGGGTGTCAGTGAAAGTCCCTCTGAGACTCATTCTTATAATATTAATCATAATAACAATACTACTACCATTAATCTATTATTATTATTCTTAGTAGTAGTAGTAGTAGTAGTATCTGATCTGAGGTAGTTTGGTAGATCAAAGCCTCCTCAATGTGCCAAAATGTTGACTTGAACTGGGATTGGCTTCCTGGGGATGGGAACTCATCAAGGGGGGCTGGTTAGTGTCTGACTGCAACCAAATAGGATGCAGACAGACAGAGTTAGAGGTGACAATGACCAACAGGCTAGAACAATGGGCCTCAATATGCATGACTGTTGTCTTTCGTCCCTCAGGACACAAGGAAGCACACAAGGGGGGGTCTGACAGTTCATCGGGAGCAGTTAGCAGACATGCACGCTGAGGTAACAATGACCATGTGGTTACCTGCCACCTCATTGGCACATTTTGTCTCCAGAGGAGGTATAAAGCTGCTTTCTGAGTCACTGTGATTTGTAATTGAACTTCCTGTTACGTGTTGAAGCAGGATTTGACCCCAAGCGCAGAGTAGCAGGCAGAACAACTTCTTTATTGGACATGATAAAGATAAACAATGTACAAGCACAAAATAAAGCACAATAGCAAGAGAATATGAGAATACAAAAAAGAAATGTGAGCTCCCAGAGGGGAGATACTAGCCAATTCCAGTATATTTAATTATAAAAAGTAGAATGGCGCGAATACACAAACTTCTGAAGGAGAAATATGTACAAAGAATAATTTAGAAGTGCTAGAGGACGCCAGCTCCCAAAAAGGGGAGAATATTGCCTCCCAAAAGAGGAGAAAAGCCAAAAGGGAGATTGGCAAAAGTGAATGGTCTGACCGACAAGGAAACTGAAATAAAACAGGAACCAAATAGTGAGGGGAAACACAGAATAAAACCAATAAGAAAGCAGAACTAATAATTCAATAATTGGCGTGAGTGGCAGGAAACAATGCTGGCAGGCAGACTGATGAGCTTCAGGTGGCACCTGTTACGCTGCCTTGCTTTCACCTGGTATGTTTCATACTGTAAAGAAGACTATTTTGCTCTGTTAACACGTTGTTGTTGACCTGAACTTTGGAACCACCAGTTTTACTTCACAAAGGATCAAATTCCTGCAGTATTTCAGTCATAGTGTGAGGGCTAGTGTGTTAGCCATGTGACTCAAGCCACCTGTACCATTGTACATGGATATAACCCCGTAATCTGTATGCCTGCATGGAATAAGCCTGACGTGTGTTCCTCTGAAGTGTTGTGTTCATACATCCACATCCTGCTTGACCAGGTGGAGCAAAGAGTCACCTCTGGGCACAGTACTTGGCTAATGGTGCCGGCCATCCAGGTAATGCAGCAGTATTTTACCCAAACACACTGGCCAGTGCAGAGCGGAGGGTATGATTGCAAGAATTGGAGAACAAGCTTAGAGTCACCACGATATGATCAGGTCTCATATCATTTTCAACAGACAGAGCCTTAGATCTGACTTCCCTTCACAAGCACAACTGCACTGCCACTTACAGGCTGCCTCGCGATGAAATAGGCCTTTTCCTCAAAGGTGTTATGGCCCACTGCCCCCTACCGGCAGTCAGTGTAAATAACATGATCCTTTTTTCTTCTAAAGCATTTTTCCCTCCGAGCCTTTAGATTAGCACAGGCTGGAAAGCAGGCAGATTCCAGAAGTACGTGACCTCCGCCAGTCACCGGCCTGTGCGTGCGGCCATTCTGAATCCTCACTTGGCATCGGCATTAAACAAATAGCAGCGGTATTCCCATGTCTAATGATATAGACCACTGTGAATTTATGGTATTGGGCAGTCAGACAAAAAGAGTGTCTGCTGGAAGACACAATTGGAAGATTATTTTCCCTTTTTTTTTTTTTTTTTTTTTTTCAAATTAGTTCAGGTAGGAAATTAAGCCCACAGTGTAGATTGGATTGAGGGTTTGTCCCCTCTGCTGTTTTCTGCTTATGGTCAAAATGAACAAGTCGCAAGCTGGTGATGGGGTTAACTGGGGGATTCCCCCTCCCACCTCACACAGGTACACATGCAGATATTTAAGCAAAATGTAAATATTTCCATTTTGTTTGTCACCTGCCATATTAAAATTTTACCAAAATATGTTTGTGAAATATGGAGGGTGTTGCAACTCATGTAACAAGACTAGGTGCAACCTAGTATATGGCTGGGCTGCCAAGTGCTGTTTGAGAATGTGGGCTCAAGAAAAGGGTGCTAAATGAGGCAAAGCTCCAGCTATTATATGAAGTGCAAGTTTAGTAATGAGCTGGAGCTGATAAATTATTTACAAAGTAGGTGGAGAGAGTGTGAGAGTGAGAGTGTGAAAGAGTGAGTGTGAGTGAGAGTGTGTGAGTGAGATAGTGGGAGTAAGTGAGAGTAAGGGAGTGGGAGGTAGGGGGAGTCTTGAGTAAGGAAAACATATCAAAAGCAAGTTATACATTTAGATAGACAAAGAGCTAGAGTAAGGGAAGCAGTTATTACCTCCGCCAACGAAGTTGGGGTGGAGGTTATGTTTTCACCCGTTTGTTTGTTTGTCTGTTTGTCTGTTTGTGAACAACATTACTCAAAAATTAATGCATGCATTTGTCTGAAATTTTGTGGGTGGATTGCTATTACATCAAGGATGGACCCTATTGATTTTCACCGTGATCACTGAAACAATATGGCCGCCACGGCAGCCATGTTGAAATCCTATCACACACGATAACTCAAAAAGTAATGCACGGATTTGTCTGTAATTTTGTGGGTGGATTGCTATTACATCAACGATGGACCCTATTGATTTTCACCTTGATCACTGAAACAATATGGCCGCCACGGCAGCCATCTTGAAATCCTATCACACGCGATAACTCAACTTTGCTCCCACTCATGCACATTTGGATTGTGCTGCCTTGGTGGAGGTTTGCACTCTACGAGTGCCTCTAGTTGATTTTGTGAATGTCAATTTGAGAGATACAGCAGCAGCAGATGCAGATGGTAGTTGAAGTATGTATGTATGTCCCTGAATCGTAATGAAACAAAGTAATCATTACCTCCGCCAACGAAGTTGGGGCGGAGGTTATGTTTTCGCCCCTGTTTGTTTGTTTGTCTGTCTGCTTGTCTGTTTGTGAACAACATAACTCAAAAAGTAATGCATGCATTTGTCTGAAATTTTGTGGGTGGATTGCTATTACATCAAGGATGGACCCTATTGATTTTCACCGCGATCACTGAAACAATATGGCGCCACGGCAGCCATGTTGAAATCCTATCACACACGATCATTCAAAAAGTAATGCACATGGCAGTTCCTATATAGTGAGGGTGTAAGAACGAACATCAAAGTTTCTTTTTTTTCCCCATGTTTCTTCTTTGGGCATGTTATGGACAAAGAATCCACAGTTTTGAGTAAAACCGCTTAGTAAATATGTTTGAGTGAAGGAGTTGCCATGTGTTTACATAAAGCGTTAGACATTGGTGATGGCTGAATATGGTTAAGTATGTGACCAAAAAAATTGAAATACAATTAATTTTAATGAATTTATGACCTATTGAAAGTTCTTGAAAAGGCCTTGTAGTTGACACCAAGATCATGAGAATTGGCCGAGAAATAAGAAAGTTTAGAATTTTATAGTGCCCCCAAATAGCGAATTGTTTGGTATTTATTTCAGTCACTGCGGATAAAAAAAAGTGTCGCGAAGTGAGTAATTTAGGTCAATTTTACCTCAAATATGGTAGACAGTCAAAAAAATGATATAATCAATGTTTAAAGAAATGAAATAAAATACAAGAATTCAGGAAAGAAAGCATGAACAATTTTCATAAGTGACAGTTACAGCCTGACCGAGTATTGCATTTTGTCACATAGCTAATATGATAATCAGAGGTGTATAAAGTACTGGAAAAAATAACTAAGTAAAAGTAGAAGTACCATTACTGAAAGTTACTTTGGGTAAAAGTTGAAGTCACCCATAAGAAAATTACTTGAGTAAAAGTCTTAAAGTAGCTGACATTAAATGTACTTAGTTACCAAAAGTATTTTGTGAAAGAATATACTTAAGTATCAAAATTGCGAGTATATGTACAAAGTATTTTTCATAATAGGCATAGAAAGAAGCAAAGCAACCACTCTTTGTTCTCTCCTTCTGCTCTTTAATCAATTTTCAGGTGAATGAAAAATACAGTATTCAAAAAACAAACAGGCAGTCTCTCCCTTATATACTTCTTCTTCTTTGAGTTTACTGGCGGTTTTAAAAACCAATATAATTTACTATAATTAATAGTAGAATTACATAGTATCAATACCATGCCAAATTTTTCCATCAGAAAACTAATTTTTCTGAACTACTAATTGGGATACCATTGGCTCACTGTAGCTGAAGTGGTTGCAGCAGAGGACAATGATTATTTCTGTAGCAAGAGAATTTTTTTCAACTGCTGGATAGATACTATGGGCAAGTATATTGAGCAGTTTGCACATCAGGCTTAGCTGAGGAGTTTTATTCAGGCAACTCCTGAAAAACATGGATTGGACTGTACTCGTCCATATTCTCAACCGTGTTCGGACTCAGCTTGCTTGTGAATATTCAATAACTGATCCAAGAGTGCCATCTAGTGGTAGAATATTGTACCTGCGCGCAAAAATTTGCAGCTCCATGTCGGCTGGCGGACACATCCGCACAAAGATACCCCGCCGAGCACTGTTGTTCTTCTCAAACACGCCAAATCCAGATAATCCTTAAATGATGAATTACATTCATCTTTTAATTAAAGAACAGTAAAAGTCCAAAAAAAAAAAAAAAGTGGCCAGTGTCAAAGTAACACCTCTGATGATGAAAGTATACTTTTTATCTTTTAAATGTAGTAAGTACAGTAAAAGTCCAGGTTAAAAAAAACTAAAGTAAAGAAGTATAAATCCTAAAAAAGTGCATGTACTTCGTTACTATACACCTCTGATGATAGTGTATCCCAAGTCCCTTCATTGTACCCATCTTCTCTCGTATCGGTTGCGAGATTCAATAGGAAGATTAAGGAAATAATCCTGGTATCTCATTCAGCACTGCTTTTTCTACTCTGGTGGAAGTCTACTCAATGACGGAAATTCAAAAAGGAGATGGAGGAATGTAACACATTGAGCAATCTATTGTGAAAGAATCTTAACAATGGTCGGAAAGTGTTTTTAATTCCCCTATTCAACCTCGCAACCGATACTGTCCTCCATGCTTGTTAAAGGAGCAATACGTAAGAAATGCATGTTGATTAATCATGAAATGGCCCTGATATATCACCAGACATTAAGGAATGATGTTAATTTCAAATACTTATATCACTGACAACAGTAGTCCAGCCAGAATATTCTCATTACGTAAGCGAAGTTGCAGCCCACAACTAATGTTGATGTTTTCATTTTGTGTTTTGGCCTGTTGCGCCGCCCTCCACCTATCTTATCTCCCAATCACGAAGTCAGCAGCATTTCAGCATCCAGGTTGCCAGTTACCACTGAGCTGCAGCTACCAGCGTTTCGGAGCGCAAATGTCTGACGTTACTAAACCTAGAAGGCGTCGTTATGATTCCGAAATACATCGTGACAAAGTCAGAAACAAAACAAGGATCTGTATAGGATATGCCTTTGAAAGGTGGAGACGGCTGAAAGCAGAGAAGAATTTGAAGACCGACACCGAAGTTGCTAATTTTCTCCTGGACAGGTAAGATTCAGCTAAGTTTGGCTAACTTAATTTTATTTAATGTAGGCATTTCAAATATTCTCTACAGTCGAAAAACGTTATGTATGTTCGTTCATGGTACGTTAGTGCGAATGCAGGTGGGTCATCGAATTGACTAGGTAACAAATTGTTTGAGAAATAAAAACCGCGACTCGTCATTGCCGACATTAGCAATGCATTATTAGAGTCCGTTTCTCTGGCATTATGCTGAGATGCTGTGGAAACTGTTCCAACATTAGCACAGCCATTATGGCAATATGAAATGAAATTGAGACAGTACATCGGTCAAATGAGTCTTCATTCATTCTTTACGCATATAACAATATGGACTTTAGTGGGCTATCCACACAGAAGAGTGACGAGCAAGTTGACCAATATGACCATTGCTAAAGTTAGTTAGTCATTAGTCTCGATCTTTTCTGAACTAAACTGAACACAACCCTGTGAGAGCAAATCATTGGTGATATTGAAATGTAGCCATGGTAGGTCCTTGTAGTAGACTTTCTTGTTGGATCCGGCAACCTCTGGTCTGGGGTAGAGGGAGAGGGGTTACTGCGCTCTGCGGTATTTTGGATGTGATTGTAGTACCAGTTTTGGCCACAACCTTACATACAGCTCCTTTAACTGTCGTATCGGTTGTGAGGTTAAATAGGGAAATTAAAAACACATTCCAGCCATTGCTAGGATTCTTTCACGCTAGATAGGTACGATGTGTTACATTCCTCTATCTCTATGGAATCTCACAACCGGTGCCAAAGAAAATAAGCATGGAGGACTGAAACAAACCGAACCAATCTAGCATGAAAGAAGATTAGCCTAATAATGGTCGGATTGTGCTCGTAATGCAACAAAATCGAAAGGAACTTTTTAAAAGACCGGGAATCTAGCTAGTGCAAGCACTTCATATGCATCCGCTATATGAATATTTAATCCGCCTTTTGCTGTCCATCAGAAGAAAATACGCACTAATTTTCGGAAAATGGCGACCAATATAGCCAAGAAACATTCATTGGCGTCAAAAATTGCACATTATGAACATTCTAATTGTACAAAATGTGTTTTAATTTAACAGTACATTTACCTGATTATTGCAGTCTATTGCTAGACTGGATTCAAGTACTGGTAGTGTTACGTTGGCATAGTGGGTACCACAACGTAGAAGTAGCTACTTCAATGACGGGGTGTCCAATCCAGCTTGGCGCGATCTTTTAAACTTAATATTTTCTTAAATTTATTGTTTTCATTGGTGTCGGTTACAGTCGCTTTCATAGATACAATGAAAGCGGCCACCTCAACTGCTTCTGTTCAAGCGAACCAACTCATGAATTCTTCCGGTATTCTTGAAAATACTGAAACCTAATAGTGCCGGCGCCACTTCCACGGTGTACGTAAATAGTCCGTCTCACGCATAAATGAGTGTGGCGCGTTCAATTCCACTTTTTAATTTCCATTTCTGCGGCAAACTCTCAAATCCAAGATCCAGCAACAGCAAAGTATTCAGTTTCTGTTGCAGTGTCTCAAAGCTGAAATTCCGTGACCCATGTATTTATAATGCAAATACACAGACCAGTAAATACGAATGAAGTCGATGCCCGGCTAGCCAGCCAGCCAATCATCGGCCAACCAATCATTGAAGTTCTTTCCCACCGGCCAACCAATCGCTGAACAGCCAGCCAGCCAATTGTCGGCCAACCAATCGTTGAAGTGCTTCCCAACCGGCCGACCAATCGCTGAACTTCTTCCCCGCCGGCCAGCCAATCGTTGAACTTGATCACTCAGGGCAGTCAGTCAGTCAGATACTCAGATATTCGCGTTTAAAGGGTCCTGGTGGCTGCTCGGCCCAGCCCAGTAAAGTCACAAGGGTACAGAGGTTATGCTGAATGGGGAAAATTCACACCCCTCATTCTCATCCAGGTGTTAAGAAACCAGTCATGTCAAAATCAATCTATTTTAACCAGAATATATGAAAATATATGAAAAATTGCCTGAATTATGGCAAACAGCTTTATTTCCAGGCTCCTGTACAGTAGAACAGAATCCTTTTGAAAAAAAGGCTATCCTTTGTCCAAAGTAGACAACTGTCCCAACTCTATTTAGTTTGAAACACAGTTACAAAAAAAAAAAAAAAAGTCCTCTTCTACTGTATTTTAGGCTAAGCGGGGACAAAATAGTTGTTTCCATGACACTAAACATACAGAAAATCAAAAATTGGGAGAAAACCACCCCCAGGGGTAAAATTGCCCAAGCATACAAAATCCCTGGTTCCTGACCTCATCTGACCCTATATATTTCCAATTTAAATTCCATATATAAATGTCATTTGAGCACATGACATATTTTGCCAGGCACAAGAAAAAAAATGACATGCCCTGTATTGTTGTTTGTGGAGCCTAGTGCTTAGATTTAACCATATTTTTGACATAATAATAATTATTCAAGTGGATAATTAGGTATCAAAACTAACATACTCATCATTTAGTAAGTCCAGATGCCCTAGTGTTGCCAAAAACATTTGAAAGATAATTCTGGAGTCAGCTGTTGACGTTCAAGCACTTTCCTATAGCAAGTGAAAATAGCTCAGCCAATCAGAATAAAGGTTATAAAATCGCATGGCAAATGGGGATTCCTCATGAACTCACACACCTCTAGGCTGTACAGGCTGTATTAATGAAAGGGAGCAGGATTGTCCCAGGTGGAATCAGCCCAGATCACCGAACTGGTTTGTTTACCTTGATGCTGCACTAGAGCAAAGTCCAGATGTCCATAACTAAACCATTTTCTTCTTAATTCACAGCCAACTTGGTTTTTGATTGCCTTCAATGGCCATTTTATACTACCTAGCTGGTTCATATTTTTGACCACTCAAATTATTTTGAGGTGTTAGATGGTAACAAAGGGTCATATGTGTGTGTGTGTGTGTGTGTGTGATTGGTTAACGTCTTGTGCGTTTCTCCCTGCTCAGCTGAATCTTGTTACATGGTCATTTCCTAATGAGCGAGTGATAAGTATTTAAGCCCTCTAGTTCATGTGCAATTTGCTGGATTGTAAAGTGACATTCATGCTGAAGTTCCAGTTATATGTATATAAGTAAAACTTCTTTGTCTGTCTAATGCAACGAGCACTTTAGTGACAGCCTAAAGTTAGTAACCTTAATTGACATTTAGTTAATTTGAAAAAGATGCCAATCCTCATCTGGGTGCAGGATTGGGATTGAGTTCAAGTTAATTCAACTCAAGCCTGTTCATCAACTCAAGTTTTCAAGACAAAGCTTCCAATCCTAATCAGGTTCCAGGACTGGGACCGCATTCTCGTTAACCCTTCCAAGTCTGCTCTTTTTGTCAAGTATTATGGGAACAAGCTTCCAAACCTGATCCAGGTCCTCGATGGGACCGAGTTCCTCTCAAGCACCTCCTCCTCATTGTGAGTAGTCAAGAGCTGGCGAAGCCAACATATAGTCTGACAGCTTCCAAGAAGCCACTGGCCAGTGACTGCAGTCCAGCAAGGCCTATTACACCTCACCTGTGATCTGGAAAAATCTAGTATGTGTGTCACTTTCGGTAGAAACTGAGTTTAACCTTCATTTGCAGTAATTAAGAGTGGTGAAAATCTTAAAACACTAGCTATTAGTGTCATTGGAACTTTCAAAATCAAGTTTCTATTGTATTGTTTTCTGTTAGGAAAAGTCCAGAACCTAAAATTTTTGTTCACTTGCGAGACCTTTGCCACTGATAAACTTACTAGGTTTTTCCAGATCACAGGAGACCTGTGCTGAATGGTCTCTCGTTCTCTCCGGGGCACCATCCCCGTCATCACCGCACTCCTCTCAATTAACTACCCGTTGCATGTCTGACTCTACACTAGATTGCTGGCCTGGACCATAAAAGTTAAGTACTGTCTTCAAGGTAGTATCTGAACATTAGGGTACAGTACAGTATGGTTCCAAAATGGCCACTCACTTTGAGCCCCATATTTTTCAGATTTCAGTATCTGAAGAAATAATAAATCTACATCCATTTCTCTGGCAGGACCCACAGTAATTCATTAACCATATCAGATCACCATCATCCATTTATCCATCCATCCATCCATCCATCCATTTTCTTCTGCTTATCCGGGGCCGGGCCCGGGGGTAACAGACTGAGTAGAGAAGCCCAGGTGCCCCCCTCCCCAGCCACTTCCTCCAACTCTACCTGGGGGACCCCAAGCCGTTCCCAGGCCAGCCGACAGATATAATCCCTCCAGTGGGTCCTGGGTCTGCCTCAGGGCCTCCTCCCAGTTGGACATGCCTGGAAAACCTCTAAAGGGAGGTGTCCAGGAGGCATCTGAACTAGATGCCCGAACCACCTCAACCGACTCCTCTCGACGCGGAGGAGCAGCGGTTCTACTCCGAGCCACTTCCGGACATATGAGCTCCTCATCCTATTCCCAAGGGTCAGCCTAGCCACCCTACAGAGAAAGCTCATTTTGGCCGCTTGTATTCGCAATCTTTTCCTTTCGGTCACGACCCAAAGCTCATGACCAGAGGTGAGGGTTGGAACATGGATCGACCAGTAAAAGAAGAGCTTCACCTTTAATCTCAGCTCCTTCTTCACCACGACGGATCACTCACTCACTAAACTTAAACCTCGTTTTTAATTTGCTTTAGTCCACTGATTATGATGTGAATCTGAAACATGGGTGTGCTAAGCAATGCCTCCACAGAGGTCTGTCTGAGCCAGTTTGTGAAGGTCTCTTCCCCCGTAGTTTCCCATTCCAGCCTTAACCCCTTTGCGCAGGATACACATAATGGCAAATTTTTCCTTTTATGCATGAGCCCATTTAGGCTTTATGACTCATAATTTGTGTAACAAGGACTGTGGAAAATCATTCCAGTGAAGCAAGACATTTGAAAATTTAATCACAGAATTATTTAGGAATTAAATTTCAGATTTTACCGACACTGGCGTCTACATCTACGCAAAGGGGTTCATAAGCATATCTTATTCCAGCGGACACAGATTCCTTTGAACTGCTAATTGGTGCATAATCTGGTGCTCTAAATTAGGGCTGGAGTGAAAACCAACAGGACGGAAGATCTCTCGTTAGCCCAGTGCGTGTCTGCGTATCCGCTCCTGTAGATCAGGATATTATTCCAGATTTCAGCCTCTCCAGTCTCTGCACAGAGAAGAATGAGCTCGACACCCAAAAGAAAGAGGACATTAAAGTGTATTACTATTAGGGGTTATTGAATACAGTACAGCCTTTAAGATGTAAAGAACAGGAACATACTGTAGGTGAATACAGAGAGTATTTGTCATATATATCTATACTTTATATGTAAAAATATGTACATTCAACACCTAAATAAATAACAAAATCATAAATAAAATAAATAACAATTACAGATCCTGGAAGATACATTAGGTTAAATACTTTTTGTCAAAATTGACAGTACTGCAGCAAACTGTAAAAGAGAAATAGCACGTTTCTTAACGGTCCCATGGTATATTATATTTTTTTAACAATTAAAACAATTCCCTCGTGTCTGTTAGATAAGGTTTTGAAGCTTGTAGTGGAAAAAAAACCCAGCCAGTGTCCAGACCCTCATTTTCTCCCCTCAGTAATTTTGCGCAGTTTTGACTGAAAGGTGAGTCTGTGAAAATTAGGCTCAGCTCTTGATTGGTTGCCTCACGGCAGTGAGGCAAAATGAACAGTGGCTGCCAAAACTGAAGCAAGTCTACTGAGCTGCACTATGCGAGGGACTCCCCTTGTGACAACAAAAGGGGCACGGAATCAAATCTGATCATTCAAGAACATGGTTTCTTGGGAGGGGTGTTGCAGCAACAATTCTGAGACAATTTGGTTTCACTTTTGTTGTATTCTAGGTACAGGAGGACATGAATAATATTTCAAAGTGCCAAGAAAAATGAAATTTTCATAATACGGGATTTAAATTCCCAAGCTTAACCCCCCATTACAATTTACAACACAAACAGTGCTTCTTAATGCAAGGTTTTTGTTTTTTTTTTTTTTTTTTTTTCCATTAGCTTGAGTTCAGGAGTGCAGTTCAGATCAAAGCCTAATTACACAGAAACTCCCGCTGGTTAATTAGATGATTCCTGTATACGTGATTTACAACATGTTTACCCTTTACAGCTATTCGCATCGTTCAGATGCACTATAACTGCCTTTGCAGGAACTACTGTATAACAGCACTACTGAGGGAGTACACAAGAATATTTACCCAGACCTCTCGAAACAGCATAAAGCTTCTTTCAAACTGGACGCGAAACAAATTTTTCGCACGACAGATTACATTCAAAGTCAATGCAAAGACGTGAATACACGCGAAACGCGTGTATTCGCGTCTTTGCATTGACTTTGAATGTAACCTGTCGTGCGAAAAATTCGTTTCGCGTTCGGTGTGAAAAGGGCTTAAATCTTGAACTTAAGAGTCAATCTAGAGGCTGCCGCAAACGCAGCGTTCAGTCCCACTTCATTACTGTCTTCTCGAAGCACATTATTAATGCTTTAAACAACATTATTCTTTCTCAGTGCAGTGTCGATAGGCACAGGTGTGCATTTACAATACCTTTATCCCATACCTTCTCCATGCTACATAATACTGATTGATTTTATAATGTCTCCAGTGTGGTCATAACCACTGTTCCTGTAGACAAGGTGTTTCCCAACCCTGGTCCGGGACTACCACTGCCCTGCACATTTTACTGTGATTTAACACAGCTGATTCAGTGAATCAGCTCAATAATGGACTGCTTACTGAGCTGAAGAGAGTGTTTCAGCTCAGGGAAACATCTAAAATATCGAGGGTTTGGAGCGCAATGGTTATATGTCCTTTTTAGAGGTTTTGAGAAAAATTGATTTTTAGGTTTGCAAATGTTGTATTAAATCTGGTACATCGTTTACATCATTTTTCTGTCAGTCACTCTTTTACTGCATGGTTCAGAAGTATACTGAACATTTAAGTTTTCATAAGTGTGGTACTGTGATATCATGGCCAAAATTGCCAAACTGGACATGTCACCTCCGTACTCCAACAACTCTAGCACTTGATGTGACATAACACAATGGTGATAGATTGAAGTAAAGTTTGTTTGCAATGGAAGACAGATGATTCTGTAATACTATTCATGTTTATTCATCAAAATATCAATGTTTAATTCATATAAGCAGATTTTGTTGGAAATACCACAAAATGTAAATGTGAATTCTGTTTAAAACTGAGGTGCATGGACATATTATTAGTGTGCTCCAAGAATTAGCTGATAGAAATGTGTGACAGGAGGTAAAAATCTCAAAATCAACAAATTTGGACATATCATCATTGTGCTCCAAACCCTCGACATGCAGCGTAGGGTTACTTCTGGACCAGGGCTGCGAAACGGTGCTGTACATCACAGCAGCCAGTGGATTAGCATCCAATCTGCCCTAATTGCTTTCGTGATTAGGGCAGCATATATTTCAGCCAGTACAAAAACTCAGCTGGGCGAAAACATCCCCACAGCTCCACCAACATTTTCCACCATTTGCCCGGATGAGTACCAGCTGCCATTCGAGTTCCCAAATGACTGCAAAATGTAGGTCAGCGGAGAACAACTTCACAAGGGGAGGTGAAGTATAAGTACCCGTAATTAAAATCACAGCCCCACAAATAAATATTACAAAATAAATTACAAACACACTCATAAACAACCATAGGTTTGTCAGTATATATTCAGCATATATACTGACAAAATTTTACAAGGGCTAAAATGAAAGAAAAAAAAGCCAAATCAAAACAAAGGAGAAACAAAAGAGACAAAAAACGTGATTTCTATGTACACTTATCACGTCTGAGTTCTTAATCCCTGTCAATAAAATAAATAAATAAATAAACAAATAATAAATAATTAATAAGAAAAACTGTGGAAGGAAAGCTTGGGAGAGGAAGAGGGCAGATCAAGTGGAAGGTTCTGGAAGCAGAGATGTCTCCAGCCTCTGGCACACAAAGATCAGGGTTGTAACAGCCCTGTTTCAGTAACAGTGGGTCTACAGCAGATAATAAGCCAGAATTACAGCAGTTTAAATACCATGGTTTCCATTCTCCGACAAGCTGAGTTGGTTATCTACAATAATTCACTAAGGTACACAGTATGATACATTCTGACACGGGAAAGTTCCGCACTGTCCGTGATGGAGGTCCATTTACAATCCGTCAGCTGTGGTTTCTCCACCTCTGGACTCCACTTTGTGGGGTTCTGTTCAGAGGAAGCGACCGCCCGCGTAATTTACTGCAGTGCTTTCATCTCTGTCTCTATTCATCCCTCTCTCCCTCCCTCCCTCCCTCCTGTCTGGCCTTTACCCTCAGAGTTGGGCTGATTTGTGGTTTGAGCAAGAGCAGGTGGCTCCCGTTCTTCGCCAACTGGGGTTGTCCTCTGCTCGACAGCTCAGTGTAGCAGCGATACTCAGTCCCCTTTCCCGCCGGAATTCTCCTTGCTACAGTGATTGGTTGACAGTAGTGATTGACAGTGTTGGACTTCAGTCTTTCTAATATTTTATGTCCAGTGGAGGGCCTGGTATCACTTGTTCTCCAAGCCCGACTCAACCCAATTAAGTTCAGCCAACAGGTTTAGTCTTTTTTCCCCCTAAAAATACACTAAAGTACAGGCCTCTAACAGAAGCTCCCTCCAGCCGCCTCCCGGAGTCCTCAAATCCTCCTCAGTGGCTGCTCGGCTCGCGATTTGCCTCCGCGGTGCTGTAGCCGTTGGCTGGGGGGTAAGGGGTGCTTTTCGGGGGTGGGGGGCCGGTGGCGGTTGCGAGACGAGCCCGTGAAGAGGCGAAACGCCCCCCGACAGATCAGGCAGAACCAGTAAAGCTGCGGAGCCATGAGCACAGCTGCGCCCAGGTTACACTGCCAGGGAACCGAGAGCGGAACCATGTAGAAGGGGATCGAGGCGTACCTGGGACACAAAAGAGAGACGCACCGCTAAAAAATGTGCAACATATGAGCTAATGTGCAGCACACCTTCTAGAATTCACCTCACTGCATGCCCCTTTAACCAGTGAATAAATTAGTACTAGCTTTTCAAGTCAAATGAAAATGGGATTATTTCATGATCTCACATAGGGGAGTATTCATTACATTTAATGACAGACACTGACTGCTTTTAGCTGGTATGCGTGTAGTACTGGAGGAGGTCAGGTGAAGGATCGTGGATCATGTCATAGCATAGATGTAAGTGCTGCTACTCAAAGAGCCGGAGTCCAGGTAAATCTGGTCAGGGTGCACCTTCATGACTCACTTCTGTGTTACTTTGGCTAGCTTTGAGCTCCGCCAGAGTGCATTTGATTTTTAAACAGATGTATCGCCAGGAAAAATAGCTGTATTCAGAAGAAAACGGCACCTAGGAAATAAGTTAATAATTGAAGATTTTTGGGGAATTCCCCAAATTTATTGATAAGAAACAAGCTAACTATACAGTTAGCAATACACCAAGATGGTTATCCATCAACCATTGTAATGTAATTGCTTATCTGGTGAACGTCGTCTGAAATACAAACACTGCTGACCAGCCCATCTGGCAGTGTTGCTAAACAGCAAGCCAACTTGATACCGATCACTAAATTTGTCCAATTCAGTCATTCCATGAGCGAGCCATATCATTATTAAATTAATATTTTGCAACCAAGTATCAAAACTTTGTATTACTTTGTCATTTCACACTGGCAAAGTTAGGTATGACATTTGAATCACAAAGGCATCACTGGACCAGATTTCCCAAGAGTACTGGAATTCCTACATAGATCCCATCGGATATAATCCCAAGAAAAACTAAACAGATTCCACCACCACTGACGTCAGAACTGAGCAGCCCTCCAGCTGAGAGGACAGGGAGACATGATGTCAAAGCCGAAGTCATCACCTGCATATCACCCCACTACATGAGGTTTACTAGCATAGGATAAGTGTGCGGGTCAGCTTTAGGATTAAGAGTTTATAAGAGCGTGATCTGTACGAGGTAACCCCACGATATCACAAACACAGCAATAAGACCCTTTCTGTAACACTGGAGTAACACCCACTGAGGACAGGGTCCATACATCTCAACCCTCCAATGTTTAAACCGCTGTAGAACCTGTTTAGTTTGAGGTCTCCGATAAATGTGGCACAGGCAGAGGTGGTATAGGCACAGGAAATTAGTTTCGGGTTTTTTTTTTTTTTTTTTCCCAGATGAACTGCAGAGGAAATAGGTCAGGTTTTGGTCTGTAGTTGAACGCACGCAGTGGCTCGGTGTTCCTGACCGTTCCTCTTTCCACCACTAGGGGGAAGACCAGCAGCGTAAAAGTCCTGCAGCGCTTTCACTCAATAGAATAAATTACACACACATCCTGAACAGCAGTGCATATAATGTGAATTTTATGAGGCAATGCTCTCTATACGTATCCCACTCACATCCATACAACAGCGCAATTATAAATGCTTCCATAAAAGAGCATCACAACACAAACACTAACCCTAACTGTGCAGGAACAGACTGAGAAGGCCAACAGTGGTCTTGAATAAACATTACCATAAATGTACAGGCAGAGATCTCCAGGAACAGTCACTATCCAGCACAAGCCCTTTCCCCAACCACATCAGGTGACCTCCTGTGCGGTCTCCACAAGCCTGGTATTCTGCGTGTGAGACACTCTGCCCACAGACCTATTTATGAGCCCAGTCTGAGAGAACTAGAACATCCATGTTCTTCCTGAACCCTGAATCCATTCAAAACCGCCTTTTAATCACTCCCACATAAAAGCAACTGCACAGAAATTATCTCGGTAGAAACAAAATTAAACAGGCAAACAACTTTTGTATTGACATGGGCTGTTTTCAATAAGTTTCACAAGCTGAGGTGACAGAACAATTTGCTTTATTATTACGAATGGGTAAGAAATTCCCCTCAAAAATTACATTTAATGTGCAAGTGACGGTCAAATAGGGTTTAAATCAATACTGCCATATCATTAATTAAACTGAAATTCAATTTGTTAAATTACACAGTCAAAGCAATTTCTTGCCTCCTAATGAAACGCTGGCAGCTGTCAGTGCCATCTGGTGGATAAATGATATTTCAGTCAACCAACTCACATTTAGCATATCTAATAATACAATAAAATGTACACACACACACACAATTATGGCACCATCTTGCCTCTGATCAGATCAATTCCCTGGGAGCAAATGCCTGAGCGACCTGAGGGAAGCAGGGAGCAGCGATAGAGATCTTACCCCCTCCGTACCTGTAATCAGAGCCTGCAGGTGGATGCTGGGGTAGAGGTAGGATGTAATTTGCGGCAGCCGAGCAGCTCGCAGCGAGCAGCAACAGTAGAGTGGGGCCGAGGGTAGATAAATTTACTTTGCTGGTTTAAACAGAGATCTGACGAGACCAAAGTAGGTCACGTGATGGCAGCACAACTGGAGTAACTAGAACTAGCTCACAAATTCACTTTGTTTTGACTTAATTGGCCCAGTGAACAGTCTCAACACTGATGATTATGGCATAATGTCGTTCCTTAGGTTTCTCACTTACACCTGACCTCAATATCAGGGTGATTTGCAATCAACTTAGTTTTTTTCTTTTTTTGAATTTTCCCCCCTTTGTCCCCACTCTAAACCGTTAAGTCCACCGCAGTGACCTGCCCCCATCGACTCAGGCGGAGGCTGTCGTGACATGCAATTCCTCCGACTCGCACAACGACTGTCCCTCGATGTTTCAGCACAAGCGCACTGCCAATCGCATCCCGCCTACGTCGTCATAGGATTACTCAGTGTGCTCCACTCGTGCGGCTGAAAGCACCTGGCAGACCAGGAGAGGTCCCGGGAGAGTGATGTGACTAATGAGTTTAACAGGCTTAACCCCGATTATCCCCGCCGAGGCTGGGCTGACTGTTGCCTCAAACATGCAGACCTCCAGCCATGGCCGGTAACGGTGTGACCGGAAACCTCAGAGCTCCCAGATAAACATCCTTACGGCGAGCCACTCCGAGTCCCCAGACACTGCTACTTCATTTTACCAGAGTTAATCTCTGATTACAAATGACTGGAAATTACTTTTCAGTTCCCTCAGTGACCACTGGCTGACGCTCAGCTGTTCAATAGGGTCAGTCAGGGACAGTGGAGCAGTCTAAAAACGGACCGGCCGGCATCGGCAAGCGAGTGCATGTTAACAGGCAGGCCTGTCCTGATGGACTGATAGGGAGAGTGTATTTTCCTGCCTCGCTCTAACAGACAGACAGAGAGAGTGAAGGAAAGACTGACGGACACACTGTACCTGCTGTAGGCGTAGTAGAGGTAAGGGAAGAGCAGGACTCGACAGATAAAAAAAGTGACCAACATGAGACCGCCGTTCACTTTGTGCAGGAGAGTGTGCTGCTGTTTGTACTGGGGGAGAGAGAGAGAGAGAGAGAGAGAGAGAGAGAGAGAGAGAGAGAGAGAGGACAGAAGAAGAATGTTATTCTTGAGCAGTGGAGGCCGACCGTGGTCCTGGAGAGCCGCAAGGTAAGCTGTTTTTTTCCCAGCCGCCTACATTAGACCCAAGAAGCCAAGAGAAGTGAGTTAACTGTGTAATGAACTGCTGTAATTGTTTGATTAAGTGCTGAGTATCAACAAAAACCAGCAGACACTGCAGAACTCCAGGACCAGGACCAGTGGGGAGGCACCGATATGACTTACTCAGACCCGATACCGGTACCAATACCTGGCCTTTGGGTATTAGCCGATATTGAGTACCGATCTAATGCCAGCGTTTAATTTATAAACTGTATGCCTTACTGTGTGTAAAAGACTGGGATCACTCTTTTATGTATAAGGCAATATAACACTTGATTTAAACATTGCTATCCTGACTTTATAAAACAAAATGCAACAAATAAATATATATAAACATGAACTGAATTGTAATTTATTAACACAAGAGTCATCAGAAGATGACATATCCCCCCAGCCCCCGCAATGTTATCTCAGAAATCCCAAAATATCAAAAGGCACAAGTCTGTGACCTGATTAATTCACACAGCAAGTTTCATTCAAAAATATTGAACGTTATTCAAGTTCTGCTCCGGAAACAAAAAGACCACGGACGGACGGATGGACAGACGGACTAATAGGTGACCGCTCTGACGACCATAGGGTGTCCCAAAAAAAAGTAAAAAGTATGTTAATAGCACAGATAAGGCAATCAATATTTTCAATATGTTTTTCGTAGTCATGTAGCCAAAGCAACTAAGTTTTCTCCCCAATGCGCAGTTTTCAATTCAGTCTTTCCTTTTTGACGTTTTAACCCTCTACTCCTTAACCCTTCGGCTCCTTGTCTTCCGATGTCAGCCTGCATCCTAACAGATACATTGTTAATCACATTTGGCAATGTTTCACGTGGAATGTTCTGGATTTCTCTTTGAATGTTTGCCTCAAGTTGTTCTAGGTCTCTTGGCTTGGGATTTGCATTCATGCAGTCCTTCAAATAGCCCCAGAGAAAGCGCCAAAACTCAACAATTTTTGTTCTCTGAATTAGAGTCAACTGTTGCATTTTTCCTGAACTCCAATGCCTTGAAAAGCAAACGTTAGGATTCCTGGAATATGAAAAACACCATTAGTTCCCGGTAAAATAATTTCCGGGTATTGATATTTCAGAGTATTTTTGTGTACATTTTTTGGGGCACCCTTGATATCCCCCCGCATTATATGCCGGGGGGATAATAATGGTATCCGATTTTGAAACCAGATGAGCGGATTGTCACCAGTACCCAATCCAGCTATTTGAGTCAGTATCAGACCGATATCTGAAATTAGTATCGCTTATTAGGCGCTCCAGAACTGCTGACTGTTGGCTCAGTGCTGCAGCCAGTAACCTTGCCCCCTAATTCACATTGACCACACCCCCTACAAATACCATCTCCGCAGTCCCTTCCCACAATTCCCTGTATGTCTGTCCCTGTGCCCAAGAGCAAAGACTCAATCCCTCATTTCCATAACTGGTCTCATCTGGGGTAACAAGTAGTCCTTCACCCTGAGATGCACTGGGACCCTCCCACTACAGCCCCAGGAGAGGGGCAGTGACAGCGAGGGGGGGGGTAATATTCACCCCTGCTTTCACAAAACTGAATCTTCATTGTTCATCTTAAGATCGCAATAGCAATGCTTATCTCAATTTAGCATTACAGCTTTTTCCATCTGAGCTGTTCGCAACCTCAATTTAGGATCAGAAGTGTTTATCTCAGTTTAGCATTGTTACTCTGGATTTGGCATCACATCTTGCTTACGCGTCAGCGCTGTCTGCTAATATCAGTTGAGCATCAGAGTTCTTCGATAATCTTGATGACGCCTCATAAGAGTTTGTTATTAGCATGGTTTGGTGGACTCGCTTCAAAATCAGCAGCATTTTCGGATACTCCACTGTAGTTAGACCAGACCAGAAGAATAATTCTATTTGAACTCATCAATTTATGGGCTAAACCGCATAGATTGTTCACCTACACATGTCCCATCAACCGAAATAAACAAGCAGAGACAATCACATAAAGACAGTCAAATCAAATCAAATTAGTCGAGAATTATCCTGTAACCAGACCACAGATATCTCAAGTTTGTTTGATTTCTAGATTTACATTAAATTAACAGCCATTTGTGACCACAGGGAGGGAGAAAATAAAATTATGATTTTTCCATAAACATTTCAAATATTGATGTCAGATGTGCATCCCTGTCAACTTTCCATCAACTGATTATTGCGCAATGTGGCTAAAGTGGTTGTGTGGCAGCATAACAAAGCACTAAATCCAAGTTGATGGATTTTTATTGATAAAATGGAAGCTGGTTCAGCATTAGAGTAAGAATTGACTGATGTTTACTGCTGTGTAAAAAGCACTGCTGCTTCGGTCGGCATTAAGACTGGAATGGAGTGACGGTGGAGATTACCTGGATGAGGATCTTTCCCAAACAGACGGATGGAGTGCTAAGTTCTGCCAGGAACATGACACCTTGGAAATAATCCCCTTTTCCCTGCCGCCAGAACTGAATCAGAGAGGAAATGGCACAGTTACGACAGTGTGTACACAGTAGCTACACGCAGCAGCACAATAACAAGTGTGTCCACAGCAATCAAACACAACGGTATAGTTATGACACGGTGCACACAGTAACTACACACAAGAGCACAGTTACAACAGCGTGTACACAGTAACTACACATTGCAGCTAAATTATAACGGCTTGCATACAATAACTATACACGACAGCATAGTTACTACACACAGTATGCACAGCAACTGTATAGAACAGCACAGCTACGACAGTGTGCATGCATTAACTGCACAAAACAGCAGATACACCAATGTGTACAGACACAGCAATTACAGACAGCTTAATCATGACAGCTTGGACACAGTAAACACATGCCAGAGCACAATTGTGACTGTATGTAAACAGCAAATAATCACAACAGCATAGTCTCAACAGCATGTACATGGTATTCACAACTGCAGTTACAACAGTACGTTCACAGTACCTACACCCAACAGCTCATTTGTGACAGCATGCAGACCGTACCAACTCACAACAGCACAGTTACACAACCGTGTGCACTATAACTAGATCTAATTATGAAAGCATGTAAACACTAACTACACAGTACAGCTCAATGAGGATAGTATGTACAAGTAACTACATGCAACAGCAGTTGTGACAGCAAGTACACAGCAACTAAACACAAAACACAATTAAGGCAGCGTGCACATAATAACAAAACACAATGGAGCAGTAATGCAGACGTGTACATGGTAATTATCCACAGCAGCTTAATTACGACAACTTGTCTACAGTAACTATATAACACAGCTATGAGTCAGTGTTTATACAGTAACTACACGCAACAGCACAGTTACGCAAGAATGTATACAGGAACTACAAACAGCTAAATTATGACTGCATGTGTACACAAGCTGCACACAAGAGTTCAATTGTGACAGTGTAACCAGTAACTAAATACAACAGCACCGTTACAATAGCTGATACACATTCACTACAAATAACAGTTAGTCTAAATTATGACAGCATGTACATAGTGATTACACAGGACAGCTCAATTATGACAGCATGTACACAGTAACTGCACAATAGCTCAATTATGACAGCATGTACACAGTAACTACACACAAAAGCTAATTTATGACAGCATGTACACAATAACTACACACAACAACTCAATTATGACAGCATGTACACAGTAACTCTGCACAACAGCACAATTACAACACCATGTGCACCATAACTACACACAACAGAACAGATACAACAGCGTGTAAACAATGCCCACAGACAACAGCTAAATTGCGACAGCGTGTACACTGTAACTACACACAACAGCTAAATCATGACAGCGTGTACACAGTAACTGCACAAAAAGCTCAATTATAACAGCATGTACACAGTAACTAAGCACAACAGCACATTTATGAAAGCACATGCACCGTAAGCGCACACAACAGAACAGATACAACAGCGTGCACAATACCTACAGACGAAAGCCAAATTGCGACAGTGTGTACACAATACCTACATACAACAGCTGTTATAACAGCACATACAGAACAAAAACAACAGTACTGTTACAACCAAGTGCAAATAGTTACTACATACAAAAGCACAATTACGGCACCTTGCATACTGCAACCACACACAACAGAGCAGTCAAGACAGCATGTATACATTTCAGAGTAAATATCAAGCACCCTTAACACCTCTGCGTAGATGTAGACGCCAGCGGGCTTGGAGCTGCTCTATTTATGCACGCAGTTACACTATTCTATCACTAGATGGCACACCTGGGTCAGTTATTGAATATGCACTAGCAAGCCGAGCTTGAACACGGTTTAGAATATGGACGAGTTAAGTCCCATCCCTCTTTTCCAGGAGTTGTATGAATTAAACTCCTCAGCTAAGCCTGATGTTCAAACTGCTCAATATACTTGCCCATAGTATCTATCCAGCAGTTAAAAAAAGATCTCTTTCGACAGAAAACAACGTTGTCCTTTATAGCAACCACTTCAGCTATAGTGAGCCAATGGTATCCCAATTACGTAATAAAAAAATCAGTTTTCTGAAGCAAAAATTCAACATGGTATTGATACTGTCATTCTACAATCAATCTTAGTCGCTTAGTCATCACATATTAAAAACGCATAATTCCCTACCGTGGATTTATGCACAGATCCGTCTCTCGTAGAATTCAGCTGTTTTTTATAGCCTCATACTATACCTCATGGAGATACAGTCACTTCAATGGTTACTCAGGCTTCTCTGCGTAAAGCACAGCTACCATGTGCTGGTATTTTGTCTAATGTGGCGATCTGTTTTAGAATTTATACCGCATTCCATGAAATAGAATGCCTTGGATTTTCACTCGTTTAAAATGCGAACAGCTCAAAGACTTAGGTAAATCCTCTGCTTCGTTCATTACACCGCAATTCTGTTCAATCTAGGGTAGCACATTGCCTGCTTTTTTCTGATGATGAAACATCTGTTTTGTTACAATAATATCTGAAATATACCTTATTTTATCAGAGAGTTATACTCGCTCCTTATAGGGTGTGAAAAGCGTTTATACAAGCTTGCATTTTGCTTGGATGATCGGAGTTGTAAACAGCAAGCTTTCCATCAGAATGAACATTCTGACAATAAATAAGAGGTTCCTTCAATGAGCATGCGTGCTTGCTGATGCGGCTTTGTAGAAAAATGGATGAAACTCTGAACTTCATTGTGGAGAAAAGGCATGTTTTTGGTTTGGAGATGTTACTGGTGACTTTTGATGTCCATCCACGCCTGTATTGACAAACTCATGCGAGGTTCCACCAGAAAATCATTGATTCATATTGAACTTCGTGAGTAGAAAGTTGATTTATGTTAACCCTTTAACACTGCGGTAAAATTTGCCTAAAATGCCTATCCAAGGCATACCCAAAGTAAATTGAAAGCTGTTCTTGAACCGTTTGGAGAATATGGATGATTTTGGTCTCTTTTGAAAGGAAACACTCTGAAGTTTTCCCCCAGCTGCAAAAATCACTGTAAGTGCTACTGTCATTGAGTAATCTAAGTTGGATCACACTGAAGTAGAAGGTTTTTATTCTCGCCTGAATTTTTTTTTTTGCAAACAGATGCCTGCAGATGAGTGTAGCTGGGACTTATTAGCTGAAAAAACACAATGGGACCACAGCATGAAGCTGTGACACAGATGTTGATTAAAGCTGCTGTGATGATTATATTTTGAAACGGTTGGCATCAATTGAATCACAAGAATCTTAGCTTTCCGAAGATATGTGGCATGAGTATCTCACGTTACAAACAAGCTGTGTAAATGACGTAGTTTGTTTTTAACTTCCCTGCAGTCGGAGTGACAAGGGGTTATGATTATTTTATGATTTGACAGCATGGAGAGCCACTTGGGTATCTGTCTTGTTTGGCTCATAGAGAGCAGATAATTTTGAAAAGCACTGTCACATGAAGTAGACTTGTGGTCAAGGAATTTATGATCCCAGAAATGTATTGTTTTTACTCCCAGCCATTTTTAAATTCTCAGTATTATTTTTTTTATATATATATAATTTCATAGCTGAATTTTCATGGAGATTTTTTGTGTTTGTGGCCCTTACTCTGAACTAAAATTAAGAAAAGAAAGTGAAATATGATGGAATTCTAAATGCTTCAAGTATCTTGAATCATTTCAGCCATTTCCGCCCTCTCTGTGAAGCTCAGATCTTGAATTAAGATATAAGGCCTTAAATTGGGTAACGTATAAATAGCCTTATTTCGCTTCTGCATAAAGGGGTTATTACAGAACGAGGCCGGCTGATTTTACCCCACATGAAACACAAACACAAACACACACACACACACACACACACACACACACAAATGATCCCTGACATCACGAAGCAAATGAAAACGATGCAGATGCTCGTTTCCCAAATTGTCATGAACAGGAACAGTTGCCATGGAAACAGGAAAGCAGACGATGAAGGCCATCCTGTTGGCACAGCAGGCATGGTATGCTTATGACAGAAATGATAAATGTCACCAAGTCTATGAACTTGATCAAATACAGCTCTGGAGCAGTCAGAGCATAAGTCTGTATAAAGTGCACATTAAGCACACTGCACTTCTAATTATTAAAGAGCACCTGCTGCATACTCAAGCAAAAAACAAGTCTCTGCACGTCAAGTGCCCAACCACACGAGTACCATCCAGAACCCATAATGAAACAGGCTGCATCCAATCGCTCATTTTCACTCTGCTACTTTATGTATCGGCTTATCTTCTTTTATCCAACCCCTGATCGAGAACTAGAATTCACAAAGATCCCGTCTTTAGTTCCTGTTAGGACTGAGGAAGCTTCCTTTAGAACTGAGCGCATCTAAGTCTGTGGATTTTTTTTTTTTTTTTTTAAATCCAAAGATTTAAACCGCTTTCACACCGGACGCGAAACGAATTTTTCGCACGACAGATTACATTCAAAGTCAATGCTCGCGTGTATTCGCGTCTTTGCATTAACTTTGAACGTAATCTGTCGTGCGAAAAATTCGTTACGCGTCCGGTGTGAAAGCAGCTTTAACAAGTGTGCTTAAATTAGGAATTATTTCCCATAAATCTTTCATAATATTTCCTGTTAACTATCGTTTAATAGGACTCCATGTTTTATTGATCCCATTTTTTAATTTATTCAAGTCTTTTTTGTTTTTTTATTGTTGTTTTTATTCCTTCTGTCTAATGTGCCAATTGTTAAAAATACGCCACCATTACGAAGATTCCAATCCATTAAATGAGATGGGAGGAAAAAAAGAATACAGGTTTCTCTTCAGTAAATTCAGTTAAGGAACATCCGGACCATCCTTTAAAGCAGCATCTTTTCCAGAACGTGTGATGCAGAAATAAGAATCCTTTCTAACCTTGCCCATCTCATCTCCCCGATGGGAGGAAGAAACAGTAGGATGAAAAGATAGAAAGGCTTTGAAAAATAAGTAATTTGATCAGAACATTTGTCTTCCCCCTTTCTTCCTTCCTTCCTTCGCTCGCTGTGCCATCCATCAGGGAGATATTAAGGAACAGAACCAAGAAAATGTATTGAAGATGAGAGAATCAAAGAACCGCGAAAAAGCAAAATGTAATGCCGTTGCTAACTCAACCATGAGTTTGAAGCTGTGTCAGTTACAGGTGTGGTACCGGGGGAGATGCAGACCCACAGGTCGATCAATATACTGCACAACTTCCATTTAAAATACTTTGTACTGAATAAAAATGTTGTCTTGTCTTTACTGGTCCAAGATAAGTATGGGAGATTTCAAACCGACTTCCTGATTAAATCCCCTTACCCCTATAACAGCTATGGATTCATATGTGGATCAGTGAAATGCAGCTGCTGTATTCAAACCTGTGGAACTTCAGGCCTATTTTATACTCTACTGGAGATCCCGAGAATCCCAGAGATCCCAGGAACGTGAAGCTGAATTACAGGGAAATTTGTATATGATAATGCATAAGATCGAGATATTTTCCATTTGATGTAGTGCAGTGGCCATGAAAATATGGCGTCCAGGGTTTGAATATTTCTCTCAATATAAGTGTAATGTCGCTTCAGTGAAGTGTTGCAGCCAGCAGATAAAGAGTATATATGTGACATAGTCCTACAATATGAAAAAATGCTTTCTCTGATTTTGAACCCACTTTGGGAAAACCTGTGCAAAAAATAGGAGTTTAAGAGGTTGATGGAAGTGAACCTTGATTAACTTCCGGGTCAGGTCCAATAAGGGGTGGCTGAGTAAAATCACAATGCATCGGTCTCCACTATTAGCCTCTAATTTCCTGATAAATACAGATATACACTAAAACTGCCAGAGCACCAACAAAACACACATACCATACACTCCATGGCCATTTTATCAGGTTAACATTCTTAACAAAGGGTCGGACCCCCCCCCCCAAAACAGCCTGAATAATGTGTGGTACGGATTCCGCAGGTGGTGTAAACATTCCTACAAGATTCTGGTCCGTGTTGACATGACAACAGCACATCGTTACTGCAGATTTATTGGCTTTGCATTCATGTGGCGAATCTCCCATTCAACTGCATCCCAAAGGTGCTCAATGGGATTGAGAACCGCTGACTGGAGGCCATTGGAGAACACTGATCTCACCGTCATCTTTATGAAACCAGTTTGAGATGATGCGCGCTTTGTGGCACGTTACTGCAAGGAGCCGCTAGCAGATGGTAATAAAGGGACACGCAAGGTCAGTAGCAATGCCAAAGGTAGGCCGTGGGATGTAAACAAAGCTCATTTGGTACTAAGGCGCCTAATTCATGCTAAGAATATAGTGCTCTCACTATCAGACTACCGCCCTGAACCACTGGCAAAGGCAGAATGGATCTACACCAACCCCGTATTGCAGCAGAAATCAAAATTCGTCTGCCCAGGCGACATTTTCTGTCTTCTGCTGTCCAGCTTTGGTGAGCCTTTGCCCACTGTAGCCTCAGTTCCCTGTTCATCACGGGCAGAAGTGGAATAAAGTGTGGTCTTCTGCCGCTGAAGTCCTTCCACTTCATTACGCGGCGGCGCAGGGGTTTAGTGCGCTTGACTCGGGATCGAAAAGTCCTGAGTTCGAGTCCTTGCCACAGCTTTCGCGGTGTGTTCTTGGGCAAAAACACTTCACTCCCACGGTGCCCCACTCCTCCCAGGTGTTTACATGGGTACCGGAAAATTGCCAAGGAAACCTGACTTAGAGCTTGGAGGTGACCTGCGATGGACTAGCAACCCATCCAGGGGGAGGAGTAATACTCCGAGTCGCTTGATGCCACAGAAACCGGAGTTAAGCATCCTGCCTGATGGGCCACTAGGCTCAGGACTGACTTTGCCTTCGCCATATCTGCATGCTTAAAGGTGCACTATGCAAGTTTGTTTGTTTTCTGCGCGATTATATTTTTGTCTCAATTCGCCGACATCTCCCCACGATCCGCTAGCTGCCTGCCCCTGAATTCACTGTAAAAAAAAAAAAATCCCGGGCTCTGGGGACCGCACAGGCGTCACAAACTGCTAATAAACACAAGGGGCACAGGCTGTGCCCCATAACATAACAAACCGTCCCGGCCAATCACCAACAAGAGTTGACAGTTACAGAAGCATGGGAGGGAGGGAACTATGGGAGGGAGGGGCGGGCTACCTCTGTTTTGTTTGAGTTCGAATGTCAACAGAAGTGAACGGAAACAAACTTGCATAGTGCACCTTTAAGCGAACTGAGCTGCTGCCTCATGACTGGCGGATTAGATGTGTTCATACCTAATAAAGTGGCCAACAAGTGTAAACCTACACAAACAAACAGGACGTGAACAACAATGCTATGAGCCTAGATATCCCAGCTGCAGGCAGATAGTTACCACGGAGACCGGGAAGCAGACAGTGACCATGACGACGTGGTGCAGGACCATAAGGAACTCGCGTCGGAGGTAGCTCGATAGCGCAGCTCTCAGTGCCTCGGGCCCCTCATCCACCTCGTGACCTTTGACCCACAGCTTATACCAGTAGCACATGAACATGGCGTAGATGTCGTACACGAAGTAGGGCACAGCAAACAGGATGTAGGAGCTCGTCAGCCAGTGCCTGATGGAAAATCAGACAGGATGTGAGGTCGCGAACAACCACAGCGGATGTGGTGACACACATCCAAACGCAGACTGACTGACAGTAAACTGATATAATTTTACTGCTGAGCATTTTTTCAATGACTGACCAAGTTCTGAAGCCACTTTTGCTTCTGTACCATATGGTGACAAACCATTATTTCATGAACAATTTCATGATCCCAATTTCAAACTTGTGTGTCTCGTAAATAAGGTCTAAATCATTAAAATGACAAATGTATCGCCATATGAATAAAACTTAGATTTACGGAAATCAGGATTTTGTGCAGGTTCTCAAAGTAATTAATTAAACAAGAAGAATCAGGTTCCACAGCCTCTAATAACATGGTGCCCAGCCAGTGCACTTAAACAGGGAGTGGAGACGAGCCAAGTGCCCTTAAGTTCAGTCAGATTGAGGTCTTCTGGTCTCAGATTCATAAAATCAGATTCAACTTCAGTCGAACCGGCTCAATCAAGCTATAGTAACCAGAACCAGCTTAAGCTGCTGCCCAGCATTATACACGCCATGGTCAAAATAAGTCAATACTCTTTTGTCCAAAGCTGTTTTCACACTTCAAGCTAAGTTTCCTATTTTCACCGAAGGAAAAGCTTGACACGCAAGCATACAATGACATTCCAGTTTATTTTATGGTTCCAACAGTTTAGGAAAGGCATTTCCCGGTTTCAGCATAACAATGCCCCATTGTAGACTGAGGTTCATATGAGGTCTACTAAGATCAGAGCAGAAGAACTTCACTCGCTGGCTTGCACAGAATCTTGACATCAATCCAATCAAACAAGTGAGATGAACTAGAAAGCGAACTTCCAGCCAGACCTGATCACCAAACATCACTGCCTAACCTCACTAATGCTTTCCCGGCTTGAATGAATGCAAATTCCCACAGCAATGTTCTAAGATCTGGTAGAAAGCCTTCCCAGAAGAGTGGAGGCTGTTATGACACCAGATGGGGACAAACTCCAGATTTATGCTCATGATTTCAGAAAGAGTTTTTGAATAGCTTATGTCCACATACTTTCTTTATGTGTACCTGATATAGTAATCAAGATAAACTTCTGCATTCAGCCAGTTCAATACATGAGTCAGGACAAACTCCAGAGTTAAACCAGCTTAACACACAAATTGGGTCCCCAGGATCACAGATGTCGTTTTACTCACTGGTCTTCCACGATGTCCTTGCATGAAGTGGCGATGATGTAACCGGCCGAGGACGCCATGATGGCCTGGATCGAAGAGACCAATCTGAGGACAGGATGAGGGGTTGGGTGAAGAGGAAATAGACAAATATTCATATTCAAATGTGTCCAGGCCGGAACGTGAACTCCACAAGCATGTCAGACGGGGTCAGCACAGATTATGGCTGCACAAGTGCGAATATTTTGTTTCAAATTTGAATGAATTTGCATGCGCTGCCCCAGGTGTTCAAAATATAGCTTTGCAAACTGTATTTACATTTCCCTCCCCAGTCTGGAACTTTCCAGCGCCAAAAGTAGGAGCTCTTATTTCTTTTAGATACCAGAATTTTTAAGTTGCTTTTGCGTGATAAGCGTCAAAATGCTCAGCATGATGTCAATACATTAAATTCCCATGGGTTAGCGCTGAAGGCTGCTTTAACAGCAGTTCAAAGCCTGGTATAGCCACCCCGGAGCCGGAAATAAAATGAAGTTGAGCTTATAAGAGTTTAAATCGTTTGAACTTTTACCTCATTTAAAGATGAACGTATACACCACATCCAATCACAGCACAGCTTTGTACAAAACCAGCTGAAAGTAAACTTTAGAGAACAGCAGATTCTGCATCTCTCACAGTTTCCTGAGCAGCACAACACCAACATAAAACAAAAATCTACAAGGATTAGGGGACAAACAGCCTTGTATGAAGCTGTAGGGAGACGGGTTTCTTGATTGGCAACTGCAGAGTTGCTGGTTAAAGAACTAGACGAGGATAAACACTTTGGGCTACAAATCGGGGTAATATTAGGGATACTCGCGGAGCCTTTTGTTATTACTTTTTTCATTTCACCGTTTTATCCATTTTTAAACATTAACCTTTTGTGACTTTATATGTCTCCTATGCCTTTGTACCTACATCTGTATGTCTGAATCTTTTCTGTCCACATAAAGCACTTTGAATTACTTTTATACTATGCATGAAATTGTGTTTAAGAAACTAACTTGCCCTGCTCTGTCTATTGCGGCGTGGAAGAAACTCCGCCACTGGGCACTTAAACAAGATGCTTATCGCCATGACCGCACTCAGGGGTTCACCCACGTTTCTCTCCATCTCCGTATTAGGTATTTCTACAAGGGTATCCTAAATAAACAGTAACTAGTCCTCCTGTTAAATAAAGGTTGAAAGCTCGGGCAACCTAGACGAATGTTATTTTTAGGTGCATATTCGTAGCGTCGCTAGTGCCACTAGAAGGATCCCGGCCTTGGTGATGATTTGGGAATAACGCAGGTTTCATAAAGCGAGGGCATAATTGGCCCAGCTTTTCACTGCATACTGCTAAACTGCAGACAACCTACTTCCGTCACTTTATAACAGCTGGTCAGCTAAGGGGGTTGCAGTCTGAATTTACTAACCAACAGTTCCCAAAAGAGAATGTCATGACATCAAATTTCAACCGCGGGCGGTGTTCGATTTTTCTCATGTGCAATGTAACAGTGTTTCACGCGTGAAATCAGCTGAACACATACATTTACTATTTTTGATTACATTTTAATTAGGCCACATAGCCTAATTGTGGCCTCGCCCCTAAAAGGCATAAAGGCTCCGCCTTCCTTACCTGGCAGAGACGATAACGGCATCGCCCTCGCTCCAGCTCCGTCCCGGGATGCGCCGGAGGCACCTCTTCGACAGCAGGAATAGACCCGGGAAAAATACTGATCCGGCGATTAATATGGCCAACATGGTCCCTCGAAGCGTCTCTCTGGATACTGAAAGTCCGCGTTCAGCTCTACAGACGGGAGGCCCTACCCTCTCTATTCTCTCTCTTACCACTGACAATGAAGAGATGGCAATGTGCAAACTGCACTATACTGCATCACGGTGTCACATTTACGTCACAGTACAACTTATACGCGGGAGTCTAAATATATGATCTCACACGAAAATAACCAGAATAATCATATTTTTAAACCCATTGGACATAATTGACTCACCCCAGCCAGCAGTTATTGGGTGGAGATCTCTCACTTCTCGTTAATGACTACCTATAGAGTTCAGCGTGAGTGTTTGATGAATTGGGTTATTCCGCCAACAAATGAATGGCTCTGATTGGTCATTCTGAGAACATATATGTCAGTTGTTGACGTGACACCCTTAACATATTTGAACATCAAAAAGTCATTTAAATCATTTGTTCCCACACTACCCCCTCCCCTCAATAAACCCGGAGTGCCAATCCTTATCAATGGCGGATATTTCCCATCAGTCAGAAAAGAGAAAATGAAGAGGGTCCAAACTGCAGGGCAAGAAGGGATGTAACATGTAAAAGAGAAAAGAGAGACAAAAGTTAGACAAGATGCTTCTCATGCCATTCGCCAACATACTACTGGTAACAACACAAGAGGAGTAGCATCTTTAGTGAGTAACAAATTAAATAAGTACGGTACACCGAAGAGACGTAAGCAGAGACAATGCAGTAATGGAAGATTATAGCTTCACCAGCCCCAGGACAGACAGGACCTAGTGCGCGCTGCCAGTCATAAACCTAATCCAATCAGGCTTCTCCGTATAACACTGACAGCACGAGGTATGTAACACCACCCGTTTTATGGAACAGGAAGTCAAACTCAAATCATTTTAATAAGGAAAGGATTCTGAGCAAGGACCCATGAGTATCCTGGTTTTCGTTGAATCCGCAGTTCAAACCAAAAAATTAATACCAGAGGGTACTTTTTGATAACAAGATAAGGACAGTTAAAAAATAAAACGGTGTGCACTCACAGAGTGGGTTAAGTAGTACTTAAGGAATAGAGGTTTAAGATGTTCATTGGTTGGTTAGAGGAGCTTAACTGTAAAAAGTGTGACATAGTGAAACTACAAACCCAATGGAACTGAACATGGCCACTACAACAGAGCACATTAGCAGGCCAAACAGGCAGCTGAAACAACACTATGACATACAGCCTGTGAGACAGAATTTATTAATCCCCATGCTGTGAAAAAGAATCAGCACCCTTCTGATTTTTTTTTTTTTTTTTACTTTTGTTGTCATAGTAAATGGTTTCAGATCTTTTAACAACAAGTAATATTAAACAATGATTAGACAAAGAGGCACAAAATAGAATCTAAACCGTCATTTCATTTATGGAAGATAAAGTTATTCAACACTTATATTAACCACAAGAAAAATTCATTTCCCACAGTTGTGCCACCTGTTGCAGTGATGACTGTGACCAAATGCTTCCATTAACTTGAGATCAGTCATTCACATTGCTGTGGAGGAATTTTGGGCCATACTTTGACAAGACCACTCAAAACTCATTTTGTTTCTTTTGAGCTGTTCAGAGTTGGGCTTGCTCTTGTGCTTTTTGATCGCTGTATTGCCTCATAGGCCAATTGCGCATGAGCTTCAGCTCATGGACTCATGATTGGACGTTCTCCTCCAGGATTTCTTCACAGTGAAAATCGATGGTTATGACAAGTTGCCCAATGGTTGAAGTGGTTAACATCACACTACCACCATGCGAATGATGGTCTTATCTTGAACACTATACGCCAAATGTAACAGCACCCATGTTTTCCAAAAAGTCCAACTTTTGACTCATCACTCTGCAGAAGATTATCCAAAAAGGCTTTTTGGGGGGGGGTTGTCTTGGCAAATGTGAGAGGAGCCATTTTGCTCCTACTGTTTAGCATTTGGCTTGCCTTACAACACATGGATACAATCCTAGGCCAGTCTTTTCCTAATGGTAGAATCACAAACACTGATCAAAACTGAAGAGAGCAAGGCTGGCATTTCATTAGGTGCTCATTTGAGTTCTTTTGAGACTTCCGGAATGAATCATCAGTGCATACTTTGAGGACTTCTGGTAGGCAGACCACTCCTGTGAAGATACACCACTGTTCCAAGTTTCTTCCATGAAGAGAAGAAGGCTCTCACTGTGGTTTGCTGGACTATTGGAGCCTTAGAAATAGCTTTACCACCCTTTCTGACAAATGTATTTCAAAAATTATTTTCTTATCTCTTCTGGAGTATCTTTTTATATTTTCTAGTTTGGTCTACCCCAATTTTCAATTACAGTACATTCAGGTAATTATTTAACTGATTGTTAACCGAAAAACTGTTGGGGGGGAAATTACTTTTTCCACACAGCAGCGATTGGGAGTCGCATAACTTTTTCTCTTTCAACAGTTACCCAGGTTATCTTTGGCTAGTATTACATTATGTTTGAAGATCTGAAACAAAAGTGTGACCAGTATAAAATAATACAACAAAATCAGGACGAAGGCGTACATTTTTTTTCACGGTACTGTGTAATACGCGCATGGAGTTTAAAAAAATGCAAACGTAATGGAAGTTTATGAGAGAGAGTTCGTCATAACTTTAGACTATGATCTGAAAATTCTCCCGCTTATCTCATCAGTGAGAAAATCGGAATTAAAAGTTCATTAGTCCGGGCTGAACGTTTTGAAGTTTGGCCAGAGTTTCTGGGTGGGAGTAAGCCCCGCACATCCGAGAATCATGGATAAATTGTGGAAAGAACAAGTGCATTTCATGTCTACAGGGAATAATTATCTTCCCAATATGGCACAATATGTGTGAAATAGCCAAGCATTCCAAGAATGATAACAGTCTGATTTTCATTGTGCATACAGACTATGCAATGTCATGAAAATTATATAAAATGAAGGGCCTTGATAGAGGTAAATAATTCCCCCGAACGCAAAAAGCTTAATACAGGAAAATTACCAGTTTGTTAACATTCTGGAATGACAACAAAAATCAGTAGGCTCTACGTCGTGGTCTCCCGGAACAAGATCGGAAACCACTTTAATAAAGCATTGGTGCCGAGTGAGCGGTAATTAGAAAACTATATTTACAAAAAATATATACATATATATAAAAACTTCAGCAAAGATAATAATTTACTGATGCAATACCAACTTGTCCAATTTATGCGCAAAAAATACGAGGCGGTCTAATCAAATAGATCTAACATATCGGCAGATTCAAAGGGATTAAAGGGATAGCAGGAGGTGGGGGAGCCGAGAAAACAAGAGACAGGGTGGGGTGACAGGGTAACTGATATGGGATAGATGGAGGATGAAGCGGACAGACAACAAAAGAATACATAACATAGAGCTATGGAAATAATTTTGTGGCTCTTTTTGAACATAAAATTATCCAGGTTCACAGGAATTTATAACATGAACCAGCAGTCAAACAGGTCCTTGAACAATCCCGTTTAATTGTTCAAATATTTCGCTGGCATGGCTACGTTGACACTGTCCCAGAAAGCGCGCATGTTAGTATTAAGATTTACGCAGTGGCATTGTGTAGCCTACAGCACACAGCCGCTACCCCTCCAAACCCGCCGCACGCGTAAGACAGCACGTGACATACTCTTTTGCTTTATACAAACAGCATTAAAAAAAAAAAGGTTATCAATTTGTTTTCAATCTATAAACCGAAAACTAATTCCGCAAGGGTATCTAATGTTAACCCATAGGGTAGCCCAAAGCGTTTATCCTCGTCCGAATCTGTATCACTAGGCCACTTAATATAACAAACATACTGCTATATGGCATTAACATTACCTCGGGTTAGTGCCGAGTTCGTTTTCATACACGGTCTAAATGCGCAATGCGCTTGCTATCCAGCGAAAATACTGATGGAAATATCGGCAGTTGTAGTAGGTGCGACGCAGCGAGCGGGCTAAAATAATGCATCCAGCTCGCTACCTTTAAACCCATGATGAGCATCTGTAACCAGAAGCCAGCAAGGGACCCCCTGTTGTACGACCAGCTGCCGCAATGTTGAACCGCTTGAGAAAATGTTTACAAAAATAGCACATAGGTATACAAAAAAAACTTTAGGGTTCATTATAGGCACTCGAAGGTTATCCATCAATCAAGTAGGCTAAGCGAGAATATATTTTATATAAACGGCGAATCAACAATTGTTACCGTTTTACCAACAGCCAAACGAATAGGCTATTCCTTTATTGTCTTACGAGATGTATTTCATTATCGCGAGCAACCACTGTGAAAGACTATGATGCACTGCACGCACCAATCGGTTTTACAAGCAGTCCAATTAAAGAAATAATAAAAACGATGCGTGACAGAATAATGTTAGGTTGACGTTTTAGAGCCAGCGCACGACAATGGGATGAGGCCCATCCGCCTCTGATCTGCCATTCTCAGTTCTGTTTCACAATGAAATCTTACGTTTGCCATCCCGAGGAAGCAGGCTCATTATACCATACTCATCTGTTGGAGAATGAATGTGATGGGGTGTGGAGAGAGAGGAGTAATATAGAAAGTAGTTGGTATAAATGTGAGGATGGCGGCACCGGTGAAATCAGAATGCTGGATAAATCTGGATGCTGCAGAGTCAGTTCAGCGGCGGTTTGAAACTGGTAACCAGGGAGGCGATTAGCAGCCCGGAGGGTATCCGAGAGGTTGTCCACATCTCCATCGTTGTCGTCCTGGATTCCTGCAAAAGGAGAAAAATAATTGTCAGAAATGTTTTGGAAGCGACCGGAGCGACGTTTTTTCCCCCCGCACTTGGTCCATCACATAGGCTGCTTCTCACCGTCTAAATCCTTCCGCCTTCTTTGCGAAATGGCGAGCCAGATATATTCCAAATGTGGAAGCCGATCTTTTGGCGTTTAACATTTAGATATTTTGCATTGGAGCTGCGGTTCCTCCTCGACTTTTTTTTAGACTGTCCGTTACATTATCGGTTGGCTATCTGGCTTCAGTATTCTGCCAGCGACAAGCCTACCACGCCACTCCTGACGCTCCAAGGCTGTATTTTAAGTATTTTCTTATATTTGCATGATCCCAGTCTGTCTCGCGTTGCTGCTTTTCTGAACTACTGAAGTCACACAACAAAAATCTAAGCAGTCTAATCATGCAATAATTTAGATGAGCTAGTTCACGGCAACGATGCGCCTTTGTTTCTCCTCTCCGCTCTTCTGACCGCTGCCCCAGCAAACTAGCGGCTTGCTCCCTCGCAAGTGTTGAACGGGTAGGGAGGCAGACCGCCGAAGACGGTGTGCACCCCAGTCATCTCATCTCAATTTAAATGAGTGATGGGCAGCATTGTGCAGGGGAATACACCCGACTTTAAACTGCGGTACACCGGACTTGGAACTGCGGCCATTGTTTTGCACGAGTATAGATAATAATAATTGCACATTGACGTAAATTTTCAAATCATTGAATCCTCCTGGACACAAAGGCACACACCTGTTTATCAATTACTTGTCGGAATAACGTTATTTTTAGTTATGATGGTATCACCCCATCTCTCATCAGCAGGTTTTATTATTATTATTATTATTATTACTACTACTACTGGTGCACTGATATCAGACACACGCAATGTGTAGCTAAAAATAATCTAACAACATCCTCTTCGTCTCTTCCCAGGAAAAAAAAAAGTTGTTTGCCACCTAAATGTAATTATGTACGCTAGCTCAGTGGAAAATTGCTACTGGGCTGTAAGGATACTGGATTTTTTTTTTTTTTTTTTTTTTTTCGACTGACGATGCTCCCAACTTGGAAGCCAGTCAACTTGTTTGTATATTTTTCCTATTTCTCACAATGCTTTGGAATTCGGAACTTAGCTGATAATTAAATGACATTTTCTTTTTGAGACAGCGTAGGGACAGCCAGTGAAAATCAATGAACGGGCTCTAATTGATCCTGTGAGGAAAAGCCTCAACGCGCATCGCTGTCCCGTCGCGTTCGCTCCGAGTTCCAGCAAATAGAATTCCGATTAGACATTTAAATAAGCTCTGCCGCCCCTAGCAAGTTACAGAGGATTGGATGAAGGCGGATCTGAAAACACCCCATCTTTTTTTCGCGTAGGTCTTTACGGTGACGGACAGCTATAAGAGCGAATAAGATGTTCAGATAAAATGACCTGATGGCATCCCGCAAATGTATTATTGGCCACTATTCTAATTGAGAACAGGTCGCTGTGTTGACAATCCACGGAGAGCTTTTACAGGGTAGTTTTTTTTAGTCATTTGAAAGTCTCAAAATACATTCATTTTTCATAATTGCAACACTGAATCGAAGGAAACACATCAAACATGAAAAAAGCCGTTTTCCCATCTCAAGCAATATTTTATCAAGGTTTCTTAACTGGCAAAACGTTAAATGAGGATCAGGCTTGGAAGTAACCGGGATGAGTTTCAGCATGCTAAGCAAAAATACAAACTCTGGATAACTACCTCCATTCCAATATAATAGCCAAGTTAATCATAAAAATCTTTTCCAAGCCATAATATTTATGACAGGATCATACAACGAATGACCACAGTCAATTTCACATTAGTCAAAATACAGAAAAATGAATGGAACTTACTATTCTTCCCTCCATGATCTTTAAAGAGATATAAATTATGTCACTCTGAATAGGAGACATAAAATTTAAGAATACTTCCACAGAGACACATGTGCAATGTGGGATGATTATGGTACACAGATAAAATGCACATTTCCCATTTGTTAAAAAGGATCACAAGTGAAAAAAGCATGAGACATGTAACAAGTTCACAAAATGATGCAAAATAGATTAAAAAAAAAAACAGACTGGTGAAGGACTTAAGAGCCATATTCTGAGAGAATGGCACTTTTGAGATACTTAGTGGAGTTGACATCTCAGAATTGCATGAAGTTTGGCAGAATGGCGCCGATATACACAACAGGCCAGAAGTTTGGAAGCAAGGCCAATACAGGTCAAATATTTGGAAGCAACTTCAAGTTTCTGTTCACGATGCCTTTCTTAAAAACCAGTATGAAATCTATGGATTTTGGGATGTATTTACTGCATGATTAGACTTTTCTTTCATTGATATGCACCATTTTCCTCTGTTTACCTTTAGGTACTGTATACATTGATGTTACCAGACCAGTGCTGAATAAATGTTAACAAAAGAAAGGAGGGGCTTAGTTTTTGGGTTGAGACGATTTGCAAGAGTCACAACTTCAGTGAAAAAGTAAAAGACAAATCAGAGTTTGCATTATTCACTTTATGTCATGGTTTACAGACCACTGGATGCAAACGGCAATCCGGCGGGCACTAGGACCATGGGCCTGATAATTTGAGAAAAAATGTATTCTGATAAGTGACTCTTTATATAATAATCATGTTTATTTTGTTGCAAAGTATGCCAATGAAACTATGATCTTTTTTGGGACAAATTTGATGTTGCTTCCAAACTTTCGGCCTATAGTGTAACAGAAAATCCCGGAGTTTGAGCTTACAATTTTTATTGATATGGCTATAGCGCCACCTAGAAGTGGACAAGGTAGGTACCTAATGGAACTTCTTTGAGGAAAAATACCCATTTTTGAAGGAATATTGTGCATAACTGCTTCAATGTGCCAAACAAGTTATGATTGTATCCGATACTGGGATACCCAAAGTTTTTAAATGTGAAAGTGCCAACTGATAATCATGTTGGTTATACGTGCAATAACAAGAAATCTGTGTACAACAGGAAAAAATATTTTTACAAATTCAGGCTTATTTTAATTTTTAACCCAGACCAGTGCCAAATTCATCTTACCTGTTTCCTTTTCAGACCTTAAAAGTGAGAAAAAATTTGAGGTATATAGTCTGCCACTTTTTTGGTTTTTCGAGATGTTTGCTCAGAAAGTTGGGTGCGGGCTAATTTTTTCCCATTTGTATTGTGGATTAACATTAATTACCAGACGCCCTAGCTGAAGTCTCAGTACAGAATTGAATTATTCCTCAGCAATTTTTGTAGTTTGTCCACTGCAGAGACAAAAAATTTAGGGCAGCATAACTGCTTCAGAACTACGACGCTATTAACAAGATTGTATCCTTAGTGTGTCACTTTGATGTTGTTTCATAACAAAACTCTGGTTATAGAAGTTAAATACAGTGCTGTGAAAAAGTATTTGCCCCCTTCCTGATTTCTTATTTTTTTGCATATTTGTCACACTTAAATGTTTCAAAGATCGTCAAACAAATTTTAATATTAAACAAAGATAACCAGAGTAAATACAAAATGCAATTTTCAAATGATGATTTCATTTAGTAAGGGAAAACAGCTATCCAAACCTACCTGGCCCTATGTGAAAAAGTAATTGCCCCCCCCCTTGTTAAATCATTAATTAACTGAGATTAACCACATTTTTTTTAGTTCAATTTCACTAGCCACACCCAGGCCTGATTACTGCCAGACCTGATGAATCAAGAAATCACTTAAATAGAACCTGTCTGACAAAGTGAAGCAGGCTAACAGATCTCAAAAAGCAACATATCATGCCGCGATCTAAAGAAATTCAAGAACAAATGAGAAACAAAGAAATTGACATCTACCAGTCTGGAAAGGGTCACAAAGCCATTTCTAAGGCTTAGGGACTCCAGCGAATCACGGTGAGAGCCATTATCCACAAAGGGAGAAAACTTGGAACAGTGTTGAACCTTCCCAGGAGTAGTCAGCCTACCAAATTACTCCAAAAGTGCATCGACAACTCATCCAGGAGGTCACAAAAGAACCCAGAACAGCATCAAAAGAACTGCAGGCCTCACTTGCCTCGGTTAAAGTCAATGTTCATGATTCAACAATAAGAAAGAGACTGGGCAAAAATGGCATCCATGGGAGGGTTCCAAGGCGAAAACCACTGCTGACCAAAAAGGACACAAAGGCTAGTCTCACATTTGCCAAAAAACATCTTGATGATCCCTAGACTTTTGGGAAAATATTCTGTGGACTGAGGAGACAAAAGTTGAACTTTTTGGAAGGCGTGCATCCCGTTACATCTGACGTGAAACTAACACAGCATTTCATAAGAAGAACATCATACCAACAAGTCAAACATGGTGGTGGCAGTTTGATGGTCTGGGGCTGCTTTGCTGCTTCAGGACCTGGGCGACTTGCCGTAATTGATGGAACCATGAATTCTGCTCTCTACCAGAAAATCCTGAAGGAAAATGGCCGACCATCAGTTTGTGATCTCAAGCTCAAGCGCACTTGAGTTATACAGCAGGACAATGATCCGAAACACACCAGCAAGTCCACCTCTGAATGGCTTAAAAAAAACAAACTGAAGGTTTTGGAGTGGCCTAGTCAAAGGCTGGACTTAAATCCGATTGAGATGCTGTGGCATGATCTTAAACAGGCCGTTCATGCTCAAAAACCCTCCAGTGTGGCTAAATAAAAACAATTCTGCAAAGAAGAGTGGGCCAAAATTCCTCCACAGCGATGTGGAAGATTCATTGCCAATTATCGTAAATTCTTGATTGCAGTTGTTGTCGCCGAGGGTGGCACAACCAGTCATAAGGTTTAGGGGGCAATTACTTTTTCACATAGGGCCAGGTAGGTTTGGATAGCTTTTTCCCTCAACAAATGAAATCATCATTTAAAAACTGCATTTTGTATTTACTCGGGTGATCTTTGTCTAATATTAAAATTTGTTTGATGATCTGAAACATTTCAATGTGAAAAATATGCAAAAAATAAATCAGGAAGGGGGAAAATACTTTTTCACAGCACTGTTTCTCTTGATATTCACCTCATAGGTCAACTCCTATATTTGTGAAATTCAAGCAATCCAGCGGTGTGAGCATCAGCCTAACTAAATTTAATGGACTATGTGCTATTGCTGCCAAAGAAAAATTCATATATTTTCATCTGGTGCAGGACTAATTTAAGCAAATCTGCTTATGTTGGCAACTGTATCAGTAGTGCAGCATAAACAGACTACATTCTGGCCGTATAAAGCCCATGGTGTACATCATCACTGACGATATGCAATCTACATATTTTTTAAATGCCCGAATGTATCAACAGGGACTTATAAAATACAAGCATCAGTAATCAAGTGAAACCATGTATGAATGTTTGTTTCTTAGAAGGCACTGGCCATCTCACCATCATATGACCTTTGAATGTATGAGGGAAATGGAAGCATTTGCAAAATGGTAAGCTGAAGAGATGAGCAAATGCAGACAGGCATCACTGAAGTCCAGTGTCTAGTCCTTTATTAACCATTTTCACTCATCTTTTTTTTTTTAAGAAATTCAAGTATCTGCTGAAAAAACAAAAACCAAAACTCATTTTTGAATGGCAACACAAAATATCAAAGACAATTAAAACATTATTATTCATTATCAGATTCATATCCATTAAAACAACACAAATATTAAATGTTCAATAAGAAAAATGCCCATTATATCTAAGATTTTCTACACTTTCTTTCACTCCATGACTTGTTTGTACATCCTCCCGTCCCTCCTCGACTTGTACCCTTACTCTCATGCATGCAAACATAATAAAAAAAAAAATAACAACCCTACAAAACACTTATTCCTCCCCTCAATACTTACTTTCAAACACAGAACTGCAAAATGGTAAACAAAAAATGGTCACAATCCAAAGATACAAAAGTAAAAAAAAAAAACAAAAACAAAAATAATTAAAAGTGGATCACCATTAACCAAAGGGTTCATAGGTTACAACGTTCATTGCACTGTATTCGAAGGTTTTGTTGCTCCAAACATGAGCATGCCGCAATACTCACAAAATAGTCTTGAGCTTTTCGCTCAAGCACCTGCAGCCACCGCATGTAATTTTTTTACCTAAAGCGCCATCTGGTGGTGTTAGCAGTGCATCGTTTCTGTCCACGGCGACCAAAGGTGGAAAACTCAGGTTTCAGAAAGTCTTCCACAATCGTCAGTCGGACACCAAGTGATGTAAATTTGTATGCGACTTCGTTAGCATCATTTTAGTTCCAGGTCCAAAGGCCCAGTGTTTGAGAAATATTAATGGTGTTTTCGAAAATCGGCGAAAATAAGGTCAATGAATAAGTTAACAAGTGGAAAGCATTACCATTTTGTTAATTGTGATAATACAGTTTAACAATCCAAACCTTTTAAAATATGAAAGGTCTTGAGACCTTGTTGCAATGTTGCAATCGTCATGCTAAGGTTGAAGTAATATGGAACTAAATCACCCACTGGTCTCAGATCATCAGATCCATAGCCGGTATATAAAAGATGGACAACGTGTCTCCACTTCCTAACACTGAACAAAAATGGAGCAGAAATATCCTTCATATGGACGCTGCCATTCACCGACGTACGTACATCAACAGGCGACGACTTCTCTAAGAGAAGCTGTCAATCATGACTTACAGCCCCTATTCATGGTATAAAATAAAAAAAAAAAAAAAAAAAAAAAGTCATCAGATAAAAATAGCAATCGAACATATATGAGGGGTTCGGTGCAATAACGTTATACATGCCAGTTTTACAGAACTCAAGATTTGGATGGTTTTGAATATTGCTTTATTTATGCAATAAAAATACATGTGCTATACAACGTCATCCTGACCAGTACACAACATTGGCGAAAGTATATTCTGTGTCATACCATAAAACATGAGATTGGCATTTATCAAGATATTGCATGGAACCCTTCATATCAGCATGGTAAGAACTACTTAAAATGACAAAAACATCTCCAGGAGTCTTCAGGAAATCTTCAGAAAACCTTATTTGACATAGACTTTAATGTTTTAGTGAGCCCCATGTCCGTCCACTAACGGTGGGGGGGAAGACTTCTAATTTGTACTGCAGCCAGCCACTAGATGGCGATCAAGATGTTTTGGCCACTTTTGGGGAGCTGCTCAGTTGTCCATCTTAATATACAGCCAATAATCACACCGTTCAAAGGTAGGGCACGCTTGCAGTTCAATCATTTTTAACGCTAGCACATTATTAGCATGCATTAACAATTGATGGACAGGGTGAGAAAATGCGCATATCATCTCACTCAACAAAACGTTCATCACATCAGGCAAAAATATTATTCTTGGACCTTATTTCAACAGATTTTCGAAATCCCGATTCATTTTACTCAGACACTGACGCGACAGAACCGGAGGCGGAGAAATGCAAACAAAGGTGCATGCAAAATGACGACAAAGTTGCGACTCTCCATAAATTGTTCCAGCCGCCTCCATCGGTTTCATCAGGGATAAGGAAATACTCAGTAAAATTAGCTGACTTGGTTCTCGGCTGGAAGAACAAGAAGGCTGGACTCATACTTTTGTAGACCTTGCCACCTTTACACCAGTTTCGCCGGCGCCCCCCCCCCCGCAACATCTTAACTGTTTCTAGGCTGCAGCACATCTACAGCTGATCACTTCGGGTCCCATCGTGATAACTGGATTTTTCCACAAACAAAACAAAACATGATTCAGGTACCCACAAGCCAAAGCCTGATCCCAATTCAGAAATGGGCGATATCAACTCTAAAATCCACATTATAAAGCATAAAAGTAGCATCTTCCACAAATGTTTTTTGTCTCTCTGGCAAACGCAAGCAACGCAGAGATTTGCGGCGAGTCGGACAGAAAAGGGAACACCGGTTAAAGTAAAAAGGTTACAGTACAGTGCAGCTGGGTAGACTAGAATGCCATCTTCACAGTACAGTACATCATTGAACAGGTTATACACAAGCCAGTCTTCTTTTTTTTTTGATCCCTTGCGTTTTTGAGGTAATGAAATAATTGACAGCAGCCGTATCTTGAATGTTCGAACTTCCTCACACTGCTGCCGTTCAGGTGTACACAAGTGCCCGTGACTGCACGATTACACAGCCTCAGCTACGACACAACCCCAGCTCGAGTCACTGCAGCCAGGTTCAATATCAAATGCCATAACACACATCAGGTCTTCCATTACAGGATTGCTTGCTGAGGCAAAACTCTGAATTTCAGAATTATTGTTAATATTATTTCAGAATATTGTTTCATTTTAACTGTGGCTGGACTCGAACTTACGATAGAATACCTTAATTAAGAAATTAAAAAATACATTAACTAAAATTAATTAAAATGGGCCCAACAACAGACCCTCCCAATCCAGGATAACGGACCAGATTATACAACCCGAATCTCTGCGACCAACTGCTGTGCAGAAGGGCCATTTTACAGATCCATTGACAGTCGTCACCTTGTAGTCTGGGTCCAAGGGTTCTAAAAGCTTCTATGGCCATGTCAACACGGATCCATTTTAGGTGCTGATGAGGTGTATTTTTTACAAACCAAGAGCGTTTTCTGAAGAGAACAGACCTGGAACACAGCAGACAATCCCATTCCAAGTAAAACACTACTTTCACCGAGTCCAGATAAATCCATCGAAGTGTTTTCGATTAGCCAGAATTTGCACGTGCGCTGATCATTTTGAGCCATCAATTGGCCTACAGGATCTACACGTTACGACCATGATTTACCCTCCCTCCACGCTTGAGTAATTAGAGAATATAATGAAAAGCTTGAGCCAGGGAATGAAAATACAGGTCGGGCTGGCTCGCGCATACACAGGCAGCGTCAGACAAATCTGACCTTTGACAGTACTGAGGTCAACAGCGAAGGACTAGCCAATGCGCAGCTCTCCCTGGCTGCATGAAAATCTGTGCCCACACTTCAGCTCTACAGCTTCTTTAAAGTAAACACAGCATAAATAGGCCAGAAAAAAACAGGATTCCTGTTCATTGGTTGATTTTCCTCTAAACCCTTATTACCCTGAAGTTTGGACTTGTCCAGTTAAATAATGCCCTTCCTGGCCGAGGGCAGAGCAGTGTAGGGGGCCGTCAGATAGCAGTGGATCCTGGTTCGAGACCTGATGTGTATACAGCATTGGTTTAATGCAAAGGGCCACAGGCGTGGGGGCCAACAGTAGCCATCTACTGCCGCCACATCACACTATAGCACAGTGCCACACACTTACAGTATATTCCATCCAATATACTGCTCTATCTTACAGTGCAATGTATTACAAAGCCGAGTTTACGGCTTCATACAATTTTCGGGATAGTCTACATTGGTACCCGGAGCTGGTACTATACTCATATTCTAGTACCGCCCACAACTGTACCCTGCAGCGTCAATAAGTACGGGCCAGTGAGGTTAGACCCTATCGCAACCAGCTCGAGCAAAATATTAACTTAAGGTGTGATACCTTCGCTCGATTCTGCTTTCTCATAAACCAAATTTATCAGTAGTCATTTTACTTCATCTTTTTCCATTTTCTTTCTTCCTTAACATTTAGAGGTTAGTGTTTCAGCAGCATTTTGCATTTTTTTTGTGCCCTTCCATGTCCCCCCTGTGCCTGTGAGGTTAACGTGTCATTTCCAGCACATCACTTCCTGTCAGACATTTTACAAGGTGATCCCAGTTAGTATATAAATTCACTTCAATGCTCAGTATCTTCTGCTTCTCCGGTTTTTAACCTGGTTTTCCGTTCCTTAAATCAGTCCCCATCCACCTCATCTCTCCTCTTTCCGGGAAACTTTTGAGGAATGCCAAGCAGTTGACCTACGAGAGAAGAGTTGGTGAAAACAGGAACACAACAAAAATAAAAATGTAACGGCAACCTGCTGTGTTCCAAAATGCAGTTCGGAAACATCCGAATCCAGTCTCGTGCCATTCAAATGCAGTCTCGTCATATTCAAATTAGGCTGTCACCCCCTCCCCAAAATGGTCTCAAATGCATTCTTGCCCTAGTCACATGCAAGCTCAATCACGGTGTGGCCCTATCAAACAGCAGTCCCGCTTGACCCAAATAAGGGCTAACCCAACCTAAATGCAGTCTCGTCCTACCCAGGTGCAGACTCAAATACAGTCCTGATTAACTCAAATGCAGTCACATCATATCCAAATGCAGCCTCAAATGCAGTCTCATGCAACCAAAATGCAGTCTCAAACGCAGTCTCGTCCAACTAAAATGCAGTCTCAAATGTGGTCTCCCCAAACTCAAAAATAGTCTCAAATGCAGTCTCGCCCAACCAAAATACAGCCCCAAATACAATCGTGCTAGGGGTGAAACGATTCTGAATCAATGTTTTTTTAAAGCGTAGTAACACCACCTGCTACCATGGGGTGAACATCCGAGCTTTCCCTTTTCCTTTAATAACCCCCGTGCTGTCCTGAACGAAAGTGCCTTTTATCAAAAGGCATGGGAAATGCTTCCGGGAAAAAATTTGACTGACATCATTATTTTTCGGCTACGTGCTGAGAGGAGCCAAGCAAATGAAAACAAAATCGTCTCCTATTAACCAATTAGGCAACTCTAAGAAAAGTATATACCTGTTCCCGTTTACTTTGCTTGATTAGCAATCAAATGGTGGATTCGTTTACTCTTTAAGTTGAATTAGTAGAGCTGTTTATTAAGACAACATGTTTGATTGCTGCATTTTTAAATTTAAATGGCCATAGAATAGAACAGATTTGCATGAACACGATTGCCATTGCCACGCCATTTCGTGCGACTGTGATAATTTATATCTCACATTCACATTTCATCCGCTTTTCAGAATGTTTTCCACCTTGTGTAGCCTATTTTTTAAATGCTTAAACTCCAGGGCGATCTTATAATAAATCTGTTTTAAATTAATCTTGAATAATGTCCTAAAATGCTACAATGAGAGATGTAATTCAGAGGAAGATTTTTTCAAATTATTCAAATTGGCATTCTTTCAATCTAACACCGTAGCCCAGTTAGGTTTGTCTGCTTTTCACCGTCACATTTTAATCGTTATAGGCTACTGGGTAAATTTCTTGATTGTTATTTAGGCCAAGTACACGGGAGCAGATTTAAGGAAGGGCGGAGCACCTGCAGTTAGCGAGATCTAAACTCAGACTTCTTCCCGATGGCATTTTAAATCGTTTTAAGCCGCTTCAGGTGTGTATGTCTCAAGAAATTACACGCGACTGCCTACACACCCCATGACGGCAAGTTGTCTCATCACACTTAAAAAAAAAAATCCTTGTTCAACATTGCCACATCCCAACTCAGCATTTCATCTCTCATTGTAGTATTTTTAGGAGATGTATAATGATAAAATAAAGAGATTTATTTTCAGATCGCCCTGGATTTCAAGTGTCTAAAAAATACACAAGGTGGAAAACATTAAAGCGGATGAAACGTGAGCTATAAATTATCACAATCACACGAAATGGCCAAATACGCGTTCTTGCAAATCTATGCCCGTTTAACTTTCAGAATGCGGCAATCAAACATGCTATCTTAATAAACAGCTCTACTCATTCAGCAAAGTAAATAAGCGAATCCCCTGTTTGATTGCTGATTGAGCAAAGTAAACCGGGACAAGATTAGAGTAACCTAATTGCTTAAAAGGAGACAATTCTGTAATCCTTTACTTGGCTCCGTGCAGCATGTCGCCGAAAAATGTCAGTCAAGCTTTTTTTCCCGGAAGAATTTCTCATGCCCTTTGATGTTTGGCTCTTTCGTTCAAGACTGCGTCGGGTTTAATAAAGGAAAAGGAAAAGCTCGGATGTTCGCCCGATAGCGGTCCTATGCCTTAAAAAACATTGATTCAGAATCGTTACACCCCTAAATCGTACCCAACCCAAAACCAGCTTTCCCAAACCGAAACAGTCGTCTCCAACCAAAACACAGTCCTGAATGATTACATTCAAGAGGCCAACACAAATGCAGTCCCAAATGCAGTCGCGCCAAACACAAATGCAATCCCAAATGCAGTCGTGCCTGACCAAAATGCGGTCTTGCTGAACCCCAACACAGTGTCAAATACAATCATCCCCGACCAACACACAGTCCCGAATGTATTTGAGCCCAACACAAATGCAGTCACAAATGCAGTCATGCCCAACTCAAATGCAGTCTTGCTGAACCCCAACACCATGCAGTCATCCCTGACCAAAACACAGTCCCAAATGTATTTGAGCCAAACATAAATGCAGTCATGCCCGACCCAAATGCATTCTCAAATGCGGTCATGACGACCCAAATACATTTCCAAATGCAGTCATGACCGACCCAATTGCAGTCATGCCCGACCCAAATGCATTCCCAAATGCAGTCATTCCCGACCCAAATGCATTCCCAAATGCAGTCACGACCAACCCAAATGCATTCCCAAATGCAGTCATGCCCGACCCAAATGCATTCCCAAATGCAGTCATGCCCGACCCAAACGCATTCCCAAATGCAGTCATGCCCGACCCAAATGCATTCCCAAATGCAGTCATGACCGACCCAAATGCAGTCATTCCCGACCCAAATGCAGTGAACAACAAATTGGTTGCCCGAGCGCCTGGGACAATCAGTTTTTCACGCGGACAAGTAAAAACGAAAAATCAGTTGCCCGTCAGACAACCACTTTTTTCTGTGGTACATTCCTATCAAAAATTACCAACCAATAGAATGCCAGGTTCCGTGTTGACCAATGAAATTATCGCTGCCTCGCTGCAGGCCCATTCGTTTAACTTCATATAGTGTACCGTGGGGGCGGTGACGTTTACGCAGACCCGCTCTGAAGATACCGTAGAATCTGTGGTTACGCTGCGAATGCGCGACTGCTTATGAAACTATGTGACTCTGTAGATTATGTAGCTATCTAGCTAGCTTGCTAACGTTAACTATGGAGAATCTTTGTAAATAATTGTCATAATTAAGTGGTGTCATTTGTTTTTGCCCTAACTTCACTAGCTAGTTTGCAGTACTAGTGATTGCTTTTGAGCTAGCTTGCTAGCTAGCCAACGTCCTAAAAATGTGAAAATGCGGTATGGACTCACGGAAGCTAGCTAAGATAGTAAAGTCATGGCCAAATCAAATCATATCGCTTAAACAGGATTTTCCACAGTTAACGTTAGTGTGACAAAGTGGTTTTTAAATCCATCAACTCGCCACAGAAGGTGTAGCTCTTTCACCATTATTGCCTTGCAGTTCCCTGTAATGTTTGCCGTTTTTCCCAAGCTATGCCTGTAATGCAGCTCGTAGCAATTTGTATAGAAGTTGCTTCCATATGAGATAAAGTTGTCCAAGTTTTGAAGCATTTGATTGGACTTGAAGATGCCCACTCAGTTATGTGTTAATTGGAACGATTGCATTTACACTCTCTCGATAGTCAGTCTGCCACGGGATGCAATGAGAGCAGGAGATATCCGTGAGGTTGAGAGACCGTTTTGTCTAATGCCTTCATGATGTTATTGTATATGCAGCAGTGAATGTGCACCTCGGGGCCGTGTTTGTAATTAAAGCCGTGTCATATCTTGTTTTTGCCCAGAGGCGCAAATAACAGTCTACTGTATGCATCTGAGGTGGCTGGCATCCTTCTGAGTCCGTTATATTAGCCAACTAGATGGCTAAATAATCAATGATCAAAAGAGTACTGTAGCTTAACCAGCGATCGGTCACACAGCATACAGCCAAAGATACTGCAGTGTCTTCGGGAGTGGGTCTGGGAGTCACCGCCCCCAGGCCCCACAGTATGCTACCTCAAGAGCAATCACTGGTACAGCTAACAAGCGGGTTAAATTAGGGCAAAAACAAATGACGCCACTTAATTATGACAATCTTTACAAAGATTCTCCATAGTTAACATTAGCTAGCCAGCTAGATGGCTACATAATCTACAAAGTAACATAGTTTAATAAGCGATCGTGCATTCGCGGCATAGCCACACATTCTGCAGAATCTTCGGAGTAGGTTTGTGTAAACGTCACCGCCCCACGGTACACTATATGAAGTTAAATGAATGGGCCGGCAGCGAGGCAGCGATAATTTCATTGCTCAACATGGAACCTGGCATTCTATTGGTTGGCAATTTTTGATAGGAATGTACCGCAGAACCATTCCAGACAACCACCATTCCAGATGGGTAACTGATTTTCATTGAAGAGCTTGTCCGTGGACAACTTGTCAAAAAATTGATTTGTCGTTCACTGAAATGCATTCCCAAATGCAGTCATGACCGACCCAAATGCATTTCCAAATGCAGCAATGTTCGACCCAAATGCTTTTCCAAATGCAATCATTCCCGACCCATATGCAGCCGTGCCTGACCCAAACAGACTCGTAAGCCACCCACCTGATGAAGGTCTTGAAGGCGGCGCTCTGTGGGTTGATGCACAGCGGCACGCGTTTGCCCTGCTGGTGCTCAGTAATGAAGCGGTGAATGAGCTCTGAGAGAGAGGGGAAGAGACGCAATGACACAGCTTATCCGCATACAGACACTTGTAAACCGTTAACAATGATAATCACAGCAGACCTACGACTACAGTGGAGTCTACTCTCAGTATGTTCTCATTTGGGCTGATAAATGATAATCGGTCCATCAACCAAAGGGACCCAATCAGCACACTGACCACACCCCCCCCGAAGAAAGGGGCAGAGAGGGGCAGGAGACTAAGAAGGGGTAAGAGAGATGGAGCAAGAGAGAATGAAGAAAACCATGAAGGGGGTCTCCAGTATTGTGATGCAGTGAGAGACAGGCGAAGGATGAATGCGAAAGAGAGACGCTCACCTTTCCCCTGCCAGACTGACAGCAGGCTCTGCTCGTAGCTGTGGCTGAAGGGCCGCTCGGCCGAAGGCTCGAAGTCTCGGGTGTACACCCTGCCGCTCGACACAGAGTAGCAGCACTGGCACATGCAGGTGTGATAGCGGAGTCTCCCCTCGTCCAGGTACGGGTGCGAGAGCGCATCGCCTCCAGAGATCCTCTTCGCCTGAGAGAAACACAAAAACACACGCTGTTATTCTGACAAACTTGCTCTTATTCTTACACATATGCTCTTATTCTGACACACACACTCTTATTTTGAGAGACATGCACTAATTCTGGCACATGGGCCCTTATTCTTACGCACATGCTCTACCTGATTATTCACAAGGTGCCAGAATAATCAGAAAAATTAGTTCCCAACAGGTAAAATTCACGTGAACCCCCCCTCAGGTCAAAACAACACCTCGGAAAGTTGGCGAAAATTTTGGTACATGACAAGTTGTTGAGGTCATGTACACAGAAACATGGCAGATGAAAGTAAATGTTCAGTTGATGGTCAGAAACTTTTGATTAATGGTGCAAATTTGCACATGGGCAATTCCATGGTAACTCACGTAACATTCAGAGAAGGAACAGGCCCTTTGGTATGACCTGGCACTAAAACTTGCACTATTCCTTGGGTGTTCATATGTGACAAACATACTAGGGACGAGGTCTACTTGGAGGCAGGAGGAAACTTTGCTGGTGTAATGTAGAAGTCAGTAGGATGTTAAATTGTGAGCGTGACTGACGTTACACAAAAATGGCCATTAAGAAAATTCATCAACTTTATTGCAAACTTGTCTTCAAACCATACAGGGTTGACAGCTTTTTTCGTTCCAAGATGTAAGGTAACATGCAACTGAAATTTTATAAAGTGTTGACATGTTCCAAATCGAAAGCATTATCAGAGTATTTACATTATGATGTTACGTGACGTTACAGTTTGTCACTCAGAGTCCAAACTTACAGACAATGGATATCTGATGATAAAACAAGATAATTTGACAAGTAGTTGTCATATTCTACATATTAACTTACTTTAACTCTTTCAACCCCAGATATTCTAGCATCACTATACCCTTCAACCCCACAGCCCTCTGTAGAGGGCTGGTCATTATCTGGACATTGTATCTTCCTGTTATCTCTGGAATCCCATTAAATGTAACCTGATATGTTCCAATCAATTAGTCAGATTGTTTGAATTTTCCCTACAGGAATTTGGGGTTGAAGGGAATATGTTGGTCAGCCCTCTGTAGAGGGCTGTGGGGTTGAAGGAGTTAACAGCTTACTAAATGGTAATGCTTTTTGAAGGTTTTCAAGCCTATGACAGGTGCACTGCTGACAATACGTTCTGGCATCAAGTGAGATGTGAATACTCCGTCACTTTATTGACACAGATTTAATGAGTGGCATCCACTAGCCTAACAGGCTTGATATAAATTTGATAAATTTACAGCCCAGCCCTACTTCAGACTAGTTTTTGCATACTTACTTGGCTTCAAAATAAGAATCCTATGAGTATCAGGAAAGCCAGCGTCTAGCCACATTTTAATGTCCATTGACCATTGATGTTTTGGTGCAGTGTAGGGATTGGTCATTTTCAATTTTTGAAAATCATTGTTAGGGCCCATCCTGGTTTCACTGCGTTTTCAAAGCCACTGCAGATCTGTTTATGCCTCTCATCATCAGTGAACTGGAGGCAAACATCAGTAAAGTCAATGCCTGCCTTCTGAACAGTCCATATGGGTACAGAAATAATTTTAATACTTACATTTGAGCAAAAGTGCAGAGAACTTTACCCAAAAACATGGCTGAACGTTAAGGAGCACCAAGCGGCAATCTCCGGGGTTGAAAAGTGAGGCCAATACAGAAGTGCCAAAAACTGCAGTTCCTCGAATGGCCACTTGAGGCTGACTGCAGAAGTGAGTCAATCCCCACTGACCCCACTGTTAAAGGATGAGACCTCACCTCACCGAAGTATATTTCAGCGGAAAGCAGAAAGCCGAAAGTGTCCAAAAGCCAATATAGACGTATCAGTTTGTCACAGCAATGGCAATAAAACAGCAGCAAAACCTCGCATACATATTCCCTGACTGGGAAACCATTGAAGACATAAGGCCTCGAACAGTGAAATCAGTTATACTCACGCCCTTTCTTCACTGGAGGTAGATTTTGCATAGGGAGTCTCAAAGACCTTCGGAGACCTCACCTTTAAATGCTTAATAACCTAAACCTCTCACAGTTTACTTCCCCCGATTAGCCACAGCTGCACAGGCCAATTCGTAGAACCGACGACAGACTAATTTATTTTTGATAGCATTGTTATGTATAGCAACACAAAATTATGAGGCATTTTCCTCCCCGCATAAATGACGACATAAAATATCAATATGAATATATTTTTCTGTGCTCATGTAGCTCGTGAAACAGCACAGATTTGTGTAAATTAGTTTGCAAGGCTCATTAAGCAATAACCCAAGAGAATCCATTCTATTCTAAGTGCAGTCGTAAAGGGTGTTGTTAGGTACGTTGCACAGCTGAGGGACAATTGTAAGGATGCCGAAAAAAAATGCTGCAAAGTCAGCGAACGTCTTGGATTTTTCCATTTGGATTGTCAGCATTACAATAGCATATCAATTATATATACGTAGGCAATAGGCATTCATTTTTTCATTATCATTTCTTATATAGGTCATGTATTGGTCTTAGTCGCTCAGTCGATAAATTGATTGTTAATCATGTGAACTTAAATGAGAACACCTGGAGGGCAATCAAGCGGTAAAGGGTGAGCTTACTGAAGGCCCTCTGAACATCTGACAGCACGCCGCTGAGTTCTGGTGAGGAGCCGGAGATAAATGACGTCCAAGTTATTGGAAATGGGCTTGAGCCTAACAGTTTAAGCCCCAACGATCTTACACAGAGGGCTGCAGTTGCCCTATAGGTCTTAAGGCGGTTTTTAACAGCTATAAAACGTCTCGAAATTGCAGCGTGTATTAAAATTCAATGATAACTTAAATGGAGACTATGAAAGGAATGAGTTTAACTGATGTCACGAGCAGCGCGGCACAGTCTAGTGAACTGGCCTTTGATTGGATAAAATTAGATTCCCCAAGTAAAAATGTCTGCCCCGTGATATTCACGCCGATTTGAAGACTCGCTGGTTTTAGAATGTGTCGTACTGGATTATTACCAAACCAAAATTTATAAAGCTATGCATTTTAGACACTTCAAGAATTTTAATGTCGCTCTCCTATTTACATTATATAAAGGCTTAAAGTTTTGCATAATTAAGGGCGTGGCCACTGAGTGACAGAACCTTAAATTACATGGTTTACAGGCAGGAGTCGTCACATTTGGTTATGTCATGTGGCAAGAACACAGGCCTATATGGCTCCCTTATAGAGTAGGAATGCCGAGCCCTGCCACTAACCCCTGTCCAGGCTGTCCGAGGGGGGTTACTTCAGCTCGGCTAGCCTAGCCGCTAACCCCTGGCCTAACCCAGCTGTCTGTGAGGTGTTACCCTAGATAGGCTCATTCGAGTCACGGAACTTGACCCTTTGGCCATGTTTGTGACTGGAGAATTTTTACCGAAATATCAGGAAAATAATGCCTTGCCGTGCGGTTAGGAGTCTGACAGACATGACAGACTTTCTAAGGTGATGAAATTCTAATATTATTTTATATCACGTCATATGTCAGTACAAAGTAGCAAGTGTCAGTATTCATTCGTTAACTAGCCATCTAACCAGAGAATAAATACAAGAAACCCTCAGTTTTCTTTTGCCCAAGATGCCCAGCTGTGCCAATGGGAGCATATGCCCGCCACAGTTATTATACTGGCATGCAGCGAAGTAACAGTTTATTAAAGAAGTGTCAGAATTTAGGGTAAAAATACTCTTTAATAAAAGACGTCAGTCAGAGGTTGGAAAACTGCCATGGCTTCCCAATCAGGCTGCCAATGTAGCTGGCTAGTTAGCTACAGCATTCAAACCACCACAGCACGCTACAAGATGACAGGGTCCCTCAGCTGATTCCCCAGAACACTGGAGGACCCCCCCGAGATTGTCCCAATTATATGGTCCATAGATACAGCAAGAGCTTATAGTCTGACAATTGCCTCTGCTTCGCCGCAAATGGATTTGTTCCATTTTCAGCGGGATTACCGATACTGTATCATTGTACATAGAGGCTAGCTAGCCAGCTATATGGCTAATTAAACCTATCCAACGTTGTCTGACAAGCTAGCCAGTTGTCGCTAAATGTGTTTCTTCATACATTCCACATCATCTACAAGCTAGCTAGCTACATTAAAACTAATTAATAAGCCAAATGGCAACGAAAAACAGTGTCACTACCTAGCCGCATTCTGATACATCCAGTGTCCATAGGTTAACTGCGTAGCGATGAAATAACCATTGTTTAGCTGTGGAGCCAGAAGCCCAGCTGTGCCAGCATGGATAACCTGTGCATACACTGGCCACAGTAGCCAATTAATTCAGCATTCACCGAAGTCAAAATGTAGGGTGACAATACTTTTGATCAAAATGTGCGTGTGAGGTCGGAAAATAAAGGTCCACATGATTTGCTAGTAAGCTAATGTTATGCAAAGTTAACACTTTACTGGCCATACAACCGTTGATGCGACGAGGCAAAGATGCGTCAAAAAGCTAAGCCCAGCACCCGCTTGCTCTCACAGGGGGATATCGATACACAGTTCAACCGCTGAAAATTGAAACTGTAACTTCCCAGTGGTGTACAGCGTTTATCTCGCAACCTCTTCACAGATATAAACCTTGTTCGACTCCCCACCGCAAGCAACTTGGCAGGCTCCAGTTCTTCACTGTGACAGATATGACCCAGCATTTTGGCCATAGAAAACTATGTAGCATCAAGCCGAGTTGGCTGCTTAGCCTAGTTTGTAAGCCATAGCTAGCTTGGTAGCTTCAAGTTAGGTGGGTGTTTCAGCAACCAGGCTCCGTTCGGCCCGCCCATAGGTCCTGCCTCAGCTCAGGCAACGGTCCACCTTTTTGTCTATCATCCAAAGTTCAAAATGCATTGTGATTTAAATTTTAGGCCATTTCATCCAGCCCTGACGGACAAACATGCTCTAAATTTGGCAAAAGCTTGTCGCAAATACACACTCTAAGTCTGATACAAACACAGACATGATTTTCCCAGACACTAACACCCACTCACACACTGAGGCAAACAGTGACCCACATACATCTATCCCAATAAAAAACGCCTGCATTAAGGGCTGCGGCACACACCTGACTGTGGACTAGTAGACGCCCGAGATGGACGACAATGATCTTTGGATCATTTTTGTTTATTAGGCCAATATATTTTAGGCTATTTGACCTTTAAAAAGGGTCAATCAATTGAGCGCATATGCTCATGTGGCAGTGCAGGAATTGGATTCAGTAGGGTTTTGAGTTCTGCATAATTAATTCCACATGGTCCTTGGCGAGCAGGTCATGTTTCGTTAGCCTCATAGCATAATAGCCTCTCTCATGTTTTTAGGTTTTTTAAATTTATTTTTGACTTATTATATTTTTTATAATTATTTAAGAGGTATTTTATTTCTCTTTTCAATTTTTTAAGGTTTCAAGAAAAAAAGGAAAAAACTTTTTTTTGCCAACAAAAGAACAGGCAGCCAATCTCTCAATTTGGCAAAAATGACTTGGGCAATTATGCTATGAGACTAATGATTTATGACCAGTGAATTTCAGAAACGAGTGATAAATGAAAAACTAATATAAAATAGAAGGGCCAGGTCACGCGGTAACGGAGTTACAAAATTGTTGTATTTTGTATCATTGCTCCAAAACTAAGTAAGATAGAGTTACAATTTAAATGGCTTTGTGTAGGTCTTCCCGAGTACTTCAAACGACAAAATTGTTAATTTTGTTCATTTGATTTATTTTGGGTGAAAACGGCAAAAAACTGGTCAGTAACGGAGTTACAAATTTGTCACTCCGTTACTGCGTGACCTGGCCCAGAAATAAAAATCAAAGAAAATGTGCTTCGCGGGGGCAGAGGCAATACCCCTCAGCCCCGACACACTGAATCAAAGGTGATGGTGTTTGAGCCAGAGTGAAAGGTCATTGTGCCACAAAACCTGGACGAGGCACGCCTGCCCACTAAAGTGAGCTCACACATGCAAAATCAAGTTCGTAAACCAACTGGTTACACAGATGCAGTCCTGACAAAGTTTTCCTGCCCGCCGCCCGGCCGTTTGCACAGGGGATGGCAATACCCCTCTGCCCCTTAGTCGGCGCTGAGGGGGAAAAAAGAAAGGCAGAAAACTGCACGACTCGACATGCTCCAACACTAACAAATACACTCAGACTCTTACCCCAACACTAACATGCACACGCTGGTATCCCGACACAAACACATATACTGTTACTCAGCGTTGCCAGCGTTATCGATGACATAAGCCGTGCGGGCTGTCACAGTCATTAGGTTTACGGAGGACCTACTTACAGGGTCGAAGACCAACATCCGGCACAGCAGGTGGACGGCCTCGTGCGTGGCCCCCTCAGACAGCATGTACAGCACAGACAGCGACGGCTGAGAACAGAAGCAGGCTTTATTAACTCTTTTCCATTGTCTATTGATATACATGTTGGCATCACACAGTATTTAGTCATTATTGAGAAACCACAAACCCCCATGCACCCTAAACTCAGACACTCTGCTCAAATATCCTGTCCCAAAACCAAGTAACACAACAGCGGGGGCATGCATTGCGGTGAACAGTCGAGGGCGCCTTGTGGCGAGCACTGTGGTGAGTAGGAGGGTGTGTTGTGGTGAATAGAGGGCGCAGGCTGGGATTACCGGTTTGTGGGGGCCCCTCAGGATGTGCGCTCGGGCCCCCTCACACGCCGAGGCCATGGCAGACAGAGAGGGGGTCCCCAGCAGGTCTGTGATCAGGTCCAGCTGGAGCGAGAGGACAGAGACCGCTCATGAAGCACGCATGCACAAACACTTTTCCCATACTCACGGGACTAAAATCTATTTTTGTACAAGTCCCCGCCAAAAACCCTAAAATCATCCCCCTAATCTTAACCCCTAACATTCATCTTAACGCAAACCTATAAACCTCAAAAAAATACATTTTTAAGTGAACTTAACACCTCACCTTAAAGGGATAGTTCACTTTTTTTTTTGAAGTGGGGTTGTACAAATTGCCACTACTTACATTAGATGCAGTAGAAAGCTCTCTGATCTCCTCCAGGTAGCCGCACCAGGGCATAGTGCTGAGTGGAAATTTAGGCGATACACTGTTGTGAACGGAAACACAGAAACAGCGTATTTTCGCGGCCTAAAAGAGGTCCTACCTGAAAATAAAACACCATTTCAATTGTACGCTATATTAAAAAAAATTACAGCACTTTAGCTGCTCGGAAAAAAAACACATTTGCTCTTGAACTAACCAACTGTCGTATTCCTCCGCGAGGCGCACCGTAGTTCACTCCGCGCAGTAGCGATCAGCTGTTTGGGTCAGACTCCGAGCGGTTTGCGGCAGAGCCGGATTTTCAATGGCATAGAATCACGTCTCAGATTAAAAAAAAATAAAAAATCCCTACAATAACCAGCACAGCAGATACACAGTATGTGGCTGCATAGACCCTGTACGATATCAATTTGTGCTGCAATGTTACATTAGACTTTTTCACAGGTGTTTCACTCTTTGACCTGATGCTTGGGTACAGCAGTGCTCTTCAGCGTGCACCGTTGAGATTTCCCTGAATGTAGCCTAACGAAATCCTCTTTGGAAAAATGAATACTGCAAACACGGAGTTCTTTTAGGGATACAGGTGGTGTATCAATATCCGTGTTGAAGCAACGAGCCACGGCTACAAGTCCAATATTCCGCAGAGGAATGCGGTGGAAGCTGTAAGTACACCAGGATACAGCTTTGCTTTCACATCCAAGAAAGCGACACACACGGACCATTTTCGAAATATTTGCTCAAGTTAAACGGCCGTCCGACCTCGCAACCGCAGTTAAGCTGCTTGCTCACTGGACGCGAAACGAATTTTTCGCACACAGATTACATTCAAAGTCAATGCGAAGACGAGAATACACGCGTTTGTGCAAGCAGCTTTACTGTGACCCAAACAGCTGATCGCTACTGCGCGCAGTGAACTACAATGCGCCTCGCGGAGGAATACGTCAGTTGGTTACTTCAAGAGCAACTGTGTTTTTTTCCGAGCAGCTAAAGTGCTGCAATTTTTTTTAATATGGCGTACAATTGAAATGGTTTAGTATTTTCAGGTAGGACCTCTTTTAGGCCGCGAAAATACGCTGTTTCTGTGTTTCCGTTCACAACAGTGTATCGCCTAAATTTCCACCCAGCACTATGTCCTGGTGCGGCTACCTGGAGGAGATCAGAGAGCTTTCTACTGCATCTAATGTAAGTAGTGGCAATTTGTAGCTCATACAACCCCATTTCAGAAAAAAGTGAACTATCCCTTTAACCAAGAACCCAATTCTAATACCTAACCTTTGAACTAGATGTAGTCCTGACCGTAAGCACCCTATACCTAAATCTAGCCTTTGGCCCAGAATTAAGTCTTTTCTACATGGGGACACAAAAACAATGTTCCCACGGTGTTGTTTCAGACATAACTACACTTGTGGGTAAGACCCAGCATTTACGTGGTCAACTCAAGTACAGGTACACACACGCAACACATCCAGAAACATGGCATGACTGTACGCATGCATTAATGCGCACATCCACAGGATGGAGCAATCCTGACTAGGAACGTAAACACTCTCCCAGCCTCCATGCAGCTCCAGAATATTGCTTTTCCCTGACCAAGTCCAAACAGCCCTGATGAGCAGCAAAAAGGCCGAATCTCTGGCGGAGGACAGGGGTCACAAACTCCAGTTCTGGTGGCTCGCAGTCTCTGCTGGTTTTGTGATAGTGATCAGCAGCCAAATAGAGTACTAAAGTGATGACGTCACAGCTACTTAACTTCTGGTGTCGAAAGTAAAATCCTCATGGGAATTTATAATGCGGTTTGGACACTTTCTGGCATTGCTCGAACTCATATTAATTTTAAGAGCAGAGATTAGCCTATGGGGTATACAGATACAAATGATCACATCAAATTTGTTTTTTATTGCCAAAAAAATTATATGCTTTTACACTTGTAGTCCAGTTTGTAGTCCACTTCTGCAAACAACATATCCACTGCATAAGCAGGCGAGTACCCCGTGATTTGTTCCCAGCCAATGGGGTACTTCAGTTTCAGCAAACATTCACAACGTATCAGCACGGTAGCCGATCAGTGCCTCAAATTGCCGTTGTCTATGTCCGTGCACCTGTTGCTACATAGTGGGCCACTATTAGCTAGGTACATGCCTAGAAATGAATTAATCACAATGAATATTCACTTTGCCATTTAGCTAGCTACCTAGCTAGCATTTAGTTACGGTAGCGAACCACCTAGCTAGCCAGCAGAGTCGGCTCGTGAACTGGCAACTGGGGAGGCTCAAAACAATCTCTTAAAATTAATGATTGGTCACAAACTGTTTTCAATCATTCATTTAAATTACCATTACAGAAACTCCAAAAACTCTCAACATTATCAGGCATGGCCAGTTTTCACGTATAATGCATACCTGTCACCTCTCACGCATTCAGTGTTAGTTTAAGATGCATATTTACTTTCCTCTGCTGTAGGCAGCAATTATTCAATCAACGCGGAGGCTATGTAAGAGATTCTCAGGCAAAATTGAAGTCCTCGGGCATGGAGGGCTTGGAAGCAATGTAATTGCATAAAGACGTTTCAAATGATCCAATTTCATTTAAATGATCGCGAAACACATGCATTGCTTCCAACCGCTGAGTAAAGAAAAGCGCAAGTCTGGAGTCGTAATCGGTATGCGTTATAAATGAAAACTGGCCACACCTGATAATGTTGAGAGTTTTCGGAGTTTCTGTAATGGCAATTTAAATGAATGATTGAAAACAAGTTGTGACCAATCATTAATTTTAAGGGATTGTTTTGAGCCTCCCCAGTTGCCATTTCATGAGTCGCCACTGATAGCCAGCTAGTGAGCTTATTACATCTTGTGCACATAGCTAAATTGATAGAAACAGCAAATGGTTAGTTTAATGTCACTTACTGTTATTTAGCAAGCTTGCTAGCATTAAAATTTGCCGACTATATATGGCTAAGCTAGTGAAATAGCTAGCTAGCTAGTCAAGTCAATAAAAATGGTGAATAGCCATTATTTGGCTACTTAGCTAGCGTCGAGCAGGGAACATTTCGCGAGCCGACATTTACATATTGCTATCTAATATGACATTAGTCTGCTACCGAAGTCGATAAACTAGCTCGCTGGCTAAGTTTGCCAGCTAACAGTCAGTTCACTTGCTCGGCTAGCCTAACGTGGTGAATATTAATAGCTAAAAACAGTGAATTGTAATTATTTTAGCACTTAACTAGCGTTAGATGAGCAAGCAGACCTGAATTAGCTACGTAGCTCGGTCAGTTATGTGTTGACAAAGCTGATTAGCTCGTTCATTAGCTAGTTACAGAGTTGTGCTTGGCAATTAAAGTAAACTGGCGCTAGTTGTAAAACTTAATATCTGGCAAGTAAACATAACTAAGTAGATTGTAGAGTGGCTGACTAATTCAGTCTCACAAAGCAAAGCAAACAAATATGGCATGGTGCAGGTAATTTTTTTCCTTTTTTTTTTTTTTTTTTTTTTAGGTGCAGGTAATTTGTAACGCATTTCAAACTCGTTTTGCCCGGGAATCAGGAGGATCATGGGACCTGTAGTTTTTAGACTACAAATAGGATTAGCATGGTGGTGAAAAATTTAAATTATTTAAATTATAGCTGGTCAAGAAAAATGACATTTGTTGTTACTCAGGAATAGGACGTAAAATCTCAAAATTGATGGAGGCTTGAAAACAATGGAAAGTGCTTCAAAAGTGAATTTAAAAAAAGTCTATGGGTAAAATGAATGGGAAATTTTACTTCCGACACCAGCGTGAAGTCATCACTTTACTACTCCATTAGGATTCGGGGACAAGCTGTGTAGCCAATCAGGACTCAAATGGAACACTTGTGCAGAAAGTGCAGGAACATAACACAAACCAGCAGACAAAGCGGCCCTCCAGGATGGGAGTTTGACATCTCGGGCGTAGGAGGATGACCTCCGTAAAACGGAAGGCTCCATCAGGCCGACACCTCGCCAGGCTGGGCCGTACCTGCTGAATTGGGCTCTGGGCCTGGAACAGTATCCTGCGGCCCAGGAGCTCGGCGAAGATGCAGCCCACTGACCACACGTCGATGGCCGATCCATAGTGCCGGCTCCCCATCAGGACCTCGGGGGCCCGGTAGTACTGGGTCACCACCTCCTGGGTCATGTGACGTGAAGGATCCGACTCTTCCACCCGCGCCAGCCCAAAATCGCAGATCTGAAAGAGACGAAGATGCTCGCACCATAAGCCAAAGAGAGACGCGATTCGGGCCCATCAAGATGCGATGAGAGCCAGATGGTGACATAAGATTAAGCAAGTAGATTTAATGTCCATCATTACCCTTCCTGCAGTCTGGTTGGTTTTCAGAAGTTTTAACCAGCAATATGTCACAAGGTCACTGTTTGAACATCATCACCCCCAGCATAAGCTGAAGGTTTTAAGCAAGAGGCAACAGCCAACTAAAATTACCTATTCAACTCCTGAATTTAGATTAACTTCTCTAATATTGACCTGCTGAATCATGGTAGGTATCAGGCTGCTGGGTTGGCTTTACTCTGTTAAAGCACCGCATTGCAGAGCAGTAGTGACCACCATACCAGCCAGCAGTGGTTGGCAGCTTCTCCATAGCAGCTCACAACTGGCTTTGCGCTGCAGGGAAACGAATTGGGAAGGGACTACCGGGTTGGGATATTAGAAATGTAGCTTTGTTCGTTGCTCCAGCGCCTCCTGTTGGCCAGCCGGGCGCCCGTCAGTGAGATTCTAAGCTTGCTCATGTTCGGGTATCCTCCGCCCTCGTTCTGCACTTACAAAAGTTTCGACCAATGAGTGTAAGGATGCAGGGGCGACAGGCGCTTGCCTCGGAGGAGAGCCCCAAACTGTCTTCACTCTCTCGAGATGGCAACGTGGGGTTGCGTACGAGCAAGCTTGCGTACATAGTTTGCTAATTGGGCATCCAGATTCGGGTGGGAATGGAGATGCCAAATTTCATTAAGAAAAATTATAAATAAATAAATAAATAAATATGGTAGATATGCATCGAATTAACTTCCTGATCTACACTATTGACTTAGGCCAACTTCTCGAGAATTAACCCCCAAAATTTGATGGATGTAACTTCGGTTTGAGATGTTCTCTCATTAGCATTGACCTGGTCTGACTCCATACTTAACCTGGTGAGTGAGGCTTTGCTCAAGGATAGAGAAGCAAGACTGCAGTGAACAATCTCATACAAGGTAACACAGACATGTCCGAAAAATGGAGAGGGAACGTCCAACAGCCCAAGCCAGCAGTGCACCACAGCGAATGCCCATGGGGGTCATGCTGCTCGGCTACAAAGACCAGATCAAGCCCAGGGTAACCATGGAGACAACCTAATCTCAAGTACATGGGCACAGAAAACCTACCTTTGATATTTTACCAGTGCAGAATCTAGCACAGCAATTTCATGTCACACGAATACCCAACGTATGCCAAATATAGAGCCCTCCCCAAGCACCTCCCAAGCAGGAAAGAACTTCTACACCTCCGCCATTTTAATTAATCATGAGGCCGAGTTGATTCTGGGCCCCTAAGGAGCAAAGCATTTTACCTCTGCCAGCCAGTTTAAGGACGTGATCCAGTTAACGATAATTTTAGCAGCAGTCTCTTCAGACGGCCTCATAAGAGCGCACGCACCGAAAGCCTCCGCCATGCTCGGGGAGAAACTGTCCCGCGGGAGGCTCCGGAAACATCCCCTATTAAACAGAGCCGGCTGCTCTCCAGTATCGAGCAGTGTTACTCAACAGCTGTAATCCAAGTTTGCCTCAAAGTCTCCTCTAACAGGAGGCGGAAAAGTCCGACGGAGGTGATGCATTTATTCCCACCGACCGACTCAACAGTAGGACACAACCCCTCGAGGTAGATGCCAAATAAATCCAATCCTTGCCCGCTGCGCATGACCCTATTTAAGGCTTTATTACTCAGGATGTGTGTCACAGAGACTGGAAAAATTATTTCATGGAAGCAAGACGCTCATCTCATTTGGAAATTCAATTATAGCGATTAAATTTCAGTATTTTGTGGACGCCGGCTTCGACATCTCCGCAGAGGGGTTAGGTCACCCATCTTGCTGAGGAATTCCGATATCGAGCAAATGAAGCAGAACAATGTGTCCAATTCCTCTCAGGGCTTCAGAGGCTAAACCGTTTCACAGACAGATCTTCTCACATTTCTGTAAAATTTTATCACCTCATCATAAACCAGACTTGTGAATTACTTGTGTATTACATCAACCACCACATCGCTGAAGACATTCAAGACGATCATTTACAAAAATGATAAAGGTTGGAAAATGTGAGGAACCGCCTGTGCATGGGCCTAGTTGAGTGTTGCATCCAGATTATGGGAGGGATGCAGTATTTACCAATTTTGCTTCAGCTAGATTGATTAGCAATGCCCAGCTTATTAAAACAAGTGTAGTGACCTCTTACCACCCACAGAATCACATTAAGTACTTGTGCACTGAAATGCACTAAAAATTATTTTGCATTCTACTCACAGCATTTGGGTAATTCCACGAGAAGCAAAAAATGCAACAATTCTTAGCTGATTCTTTACAGCAGTATGTAGAAGGAGGAGACAGGTGGAGATGGTGAGACCGTACAGCAGTATGTAGATGGAGGAGACAGGTGGAGATAGTGAGCCCGTACGGCAGTATACAGATGGAGGAGACCGGTGGAGATAGTGAGACCGTACAGCAGTATGCAGATGGAGGAGACAGATGCAGATAGCGAGACCGTACAGCAGTATGTAGATGGAGGAGACAGATGCAGATAGCGAGACCGTACAGCAGTATGTAGAAGGAGGAGACAGATGGAGATAGTGAGACCGTACAGCAGTATGTAGATGGAGGAGACAGGTGGAGATAGCAGTATGTAGATGGAGACAGGTGGGAGATAGTGAGACCAGCAGTATGTAGATGGAGGAGACAGGTGGAGATAGTGAGACCGTACAGCAGTATGTAGATGGAGGAGACAGGCGGAGATAGTGAGACCGTACAGCAGTATGTAGATGGAGGAGACAGGTGGAGATAGTGAGACCATACAGCAGTATGCAGATGGAGGAGACAGGTGGAGATAGTGAGACCGTACAGCAGTATGTAGAAGGAGGAGACAGGTGGAGATGGCGAGACCATACAGCAGTATGTAGAAGGAGGAGACAGGTGGAGATAGTGAGACCGTACAGCAGTATGTAGATGGAGGAGACAGGTGGAGATAGTGAGACCGTACAGCAGTATGTAGATGGAGGAGACAGGTGGAGATGGCGAGACCATACAGCAGTATGTAGATGGAGGAAACAGGTGGAGATAGTGAGACCGTACAGCAGTATGTAGATGGAGGAAACAGGTGGAGATAGTGAGACCGTACAGCAGTATGTAGATGGAGGAGACAGGTGGAGATAGTGAGACCGTACAGCAGTATGTAGATGGAGGAGACAGGTGGAGATAGTGAGACCATACAGCAGTATGTAGATGGAGGAAACAGGTGGAGATTGTGAGACCATACAGCAGTATGCAGATGGAGGACACAGGTGGAGATAGTGAGACCGTACAGCAGTATGTAGATGGAGGAAACAGGTGGCGATAGTGAAACCGTACAGCAGTATGCAGATGGAGGAAACAGGTGGAGATAGTGAGACCGTACAGCAGTATGCAGATGGAGGAGACAGGTGGAGATAGTGAGACCGTACAGCAGTATGTAGATGGAGGAAACAGGTGGAGATAGTGAGACCGTACAGCAGTATGTAGATGGAGGAAACAGGTGGAGATAGTGAGACCGTACAGCAGTATGTAGATGGAGGAGACAGGTGGAGATAGTGAGACCGTACAGCAGTATGTAGATGGAGGAGACAGGTGGCGATAGTGAGACCGTACAGCAGTATGTAGATGGAGGAAACAGGTGGCGATAGTGAGACCGTACAGCAGTATGCAGATGGAGGAAACAGGTGGCGATAGTGAGACCATACAGCAGTATGTAGAAGGAGGAGACAGGTGGAGATAGTGAGACCGTACAGCAGTATGTAGATGGAGGAGACAGGTGGAGATAGTGAGACCATACAGCAGTATGTAGATGGAGGAGACAGGTGGAGATAGTGAGACCGTATAGCAGTATGTAGATGGAGGAAATAGGTGGCGATAGTGAGACCGTACAGCAGTATCAACTAACTTTTGGACCTAGGAGCGCATGCGCTCCCAACCTGAAAAAGTTGGACGCGCAGGCCAAAATTTAGGTGGGCAGGCCAAAACGGTGGTCATGCAAAGTACCAAGATACTTTTCTGAAAATTTACAAGCCCAAATAAAGATACCTGAACAGTCTATCAGTTGTTGCTGCATTTATTTTAGAAACATTACCAGAAAGCGCTTTGTGAACTGAAAAATAGATATTGAAGTTCACAAGAATGTTTGAAAAATGTATAAATGCAGTTATCATTTTGGAGAGTTTTCATACAAGTCTAAATGTATGTACAAGTCTCCATTTCCCCGAGGGACAACTTTTCATCAAACCCTCCCCTGTACATAAACTGAATCATTCATAGAAAAATTATGGCCAAATTTAGATGAGCACCCCCTAAAACCAACATATGGGGATAAATCAATGAATAACTCCCAATTATCTCAGTGCTAGTTCTAAAATTTATAACGGTTATTGTTGCTGCCATCCCAAGGAACAATTTGACACAAAACATAGCTTAATTGCTTTGAAAATATGAGACCCAGGAGGAAATTAAGCCGGAAAAAGCATAATTTGACTACATTTTTTCATCACAAATTGAAAGTTTAACATTAAAATTAATATAGTTCCCAAAGTGATCCACCCTAAATATCCAGTAAAAAGTAGGTGCAGTAGGCCTATGCCAAGTTCGTTTGCACTAAGTTTCAAGAAATTCTTTCACCGGTAACAATGTAGTATGATGGCTTACTATAGTAATTAATATTATTATTTACGTTTTTTTTTTTTTTTTAATCTCGCTATTTAAATTTTGCACATTTCGAAGGGCAATGGGAACGCACACAGAGAGTGAGAACACTGTCCGATGTTATTAGCCCCCAAAAAAAAAAAAAAACAGTCTGCTTCGTGACCGTACACTGTTCGTGACACAGACTCATATTTGAGGCATTGCGCTGATAAGCCTATGGTCGCCGCTGGAGTACATTGGGGAGGCGTTACCAGTTAGTTTTTGAATCAGTTTTGAACATTTGCTGCAATCGACAAAATTCCTCTGACAGCTGGCCAATTATCGGAACCCCAAAGAAAACGGACTATAAATCTATAAGAACCGCAGCTTTTCTCATCTTTATCGTTCTCTAATGAAAATAAATAATTTTGCACTCGGACCAACCAGTCACCGATTTCATAAATACTGCATGAATAATCATGTACGCGGAACTTCAGATCAGAGTGGAAGTGCGCATCCTACCTGATCCATCAGGATAGAAGGTTCGCGATTGATATTGAAACGCTAAATTACACAACATATAGATCCGACCGAGCAATCTGATTGGTCAATTAGACGTTTAGAATGTTCTCAAATGAGCACGACAGTACGGGTAGCCCGTGCCCAAATGAAAAAATACCTCATCACTGAAAATATTACTCCGCCTATCTTAGTTGCCTAGGCCATTGATTTAATTAAGTTTTCAATTTGTTTGCATTTGTACATTGAAATGAACATTTAATAAATCAACACATCTGTGAAAACTGTCGTCTTTATTTCAGAGGTAAATTGATAGTGGTCTGAAAAGATGATTAGCGAAAGCCCCCGAAAGGTGGGATTGAAAACTCTATTCAGCCTTCATGTTACAGGTTACTTTTGCTGCTTGGCCACATTAATCGGAGCTAACGTGAAATTGGAGTGACACACCTCCAGCTGAAATGAAACATCTGCTGGTGAGTTTATTTGAAGACAGATTTTTGTTCTGGTGCCGACACTGGAGAGCCGTTGCCTAGAATTACATATAACCGTTAATGTAAGTTCGTTCGATAAAGATCAGCTGAGTCGTTGTCACGGCACCTGTTAGCTTAAAAATGACAGATGTCGGCAGAAGTATAACTATCAGTCCATGAAAAAATGATTTTTTTCCCGCGGGTATTCTAGTTACAGCATGATTGAGCTAGCAAAGCAGTTTTGTGTTGCGATGTGCGGTATTTATTCAGTTTTGGGAAATCACGATGTCATGAAAACATAAGCCCAAATTGGCTGGCTGACAAGGACTAGTTAACGTCAGATCTCATGTATTTACACAGAAACGGAGAGAATACTAGCAAAAAACTTTTATATTTTGAGAGCGAAATGCCCACAGTATAAATAAATTTTGATTATACATTTTATTTTGTTGGTAATAGTTGTATAATCGCATTATTACACTTGAGGGTGTGCTTGACCGTCATTCTTGTCACTTCAGCGATGCTAACGGAACTGGGCGCAAGCGCTTCGTTCCTGGCCGCATCACTGTCGTGAACAAGAATGACGGTCAAGCACACCCTCGCGTGTAATAATGCTTTATAAAACCATTCTCCACTGGACGCAAGGACCCATAGCTGGTATCAACAAGACTCAAAACTGTGTCACGAACAGTCTACGGTCACGGAGGCAGAGCAGACTGTGTTTTTGGGCTAATAACGTCGGACATCGTTCTCACTCTCCAGATGCGTTTCCATTACCCTTAGAAATGCGCAAAATCTAAATAGCGAAATTAAAAAAGAAAAAAACAGGTAATGAAAACACTTTCTGATATCATGAAATTTGCTCTCCGATCTGCAATATTAGTCACCGAAGCCAAGGCCTATTAAATAGACTACTGGACTTCTGCAGCAGACCAGCTAATGTAGGCTACTTGTAATTTCGTGCAGTGTGGAGAATTTACATCGTTATTGTCGGACTTTTACAAATTTGCCGCACGCCCAGCTCAGCTGACAGTGACAAGGTCAAATGCTTTGCCATTCTCATCGATGCGTGAGTACAGCCGAGCTGTGATTGGCTGATGGCACCAGCAGATCTGTGATTGGCTGACGTACGCAATGGTACCAACCGACCGGCAGAAAAAAAATTCGCGGCCGGCGGCAGATAATTAGGGAGTGAATCGCCGCCCAGAATAGGCGCACAGTTCATGAAGTGTTTTGGTCGTGCAGTGCGCGACCGACGTGAGAATGTAAGTCGCAAAACGTAAATCTTGGTCGCAAATGCGACCATTGTGGTCGCAGACTAGAGCGCTGAGTATGAAGATGGAGGAGACAGGTGGAGATAGCGAGACCGTACAGCAGTATGGAGACGAGGCAGGAGTGAGGTACCTTCAGCAGGCAGTTGCTGTTGACGAGCAGGTTTCCGGGTTTAATGTCCCTGTGCAGGATCCCAGCAGAGTGTAGGTACTTCAGGCCTGTGAGAGCACACCGGTTACACACACACACAAAACACACACACATAATATAAGCATCAACACATGCACACACACAGAGTAGACACACACACGCACGTGCAAAGCAGCACTACACGGCTACATGGACATCCAGTGGGTTTCCAAATGAAGTAACGGTCAAATAAAGGACTGAGAGCAACTCAGCTATTCATTTTATTCCTCCTCATCCTGACATTTTTTTGGCGACAGTCTATTAAATTCAAGATGTGACTACAAGTGACTTTAAAGCCCTGCCAAGGTAAGAATTAAAAACCAGCACGATAAGATATGAAGTCCCCACATTTGACTGGTTCAGGACTAAAGAATAAGCACATAAGACAGCTGTCGCATGCACACACACACACACACACACACACACACACACACACAAGCCAACAGTTCCCAGTGAATTCTCTTACCTCGGAGAATCTGGTAGAGAAAGACCTTGATGTGGTCAGTGGTTAGAGGTTGAGGAGACACGATGACTTTGTGCAGGTCGCTCTGCATCAGCTCCGTTATCACATATCTGTCAAACCCAGGTTAAACGGAACACCAGTAACGACATGGCAGCCTGGAAGACCCAGGTTTATCAGTTAACCTCGAGTTTTATGACACTTGGGCTATAGGACACTTCCATATGGCCATATAATGTCTCCTTTCAAACTCTTTGCAACGCAATGGTAAGGATTACACACCATAGACTTGCACACTCATAACAAGGGGCGATTTAGTCTCTGAATTGCCTGACAAGCATGTCTTTTGACTGTGATAAACACCGAAGTGCCTGGGGGCAATCCACGTGAACAAGGGAAGGCACAAGCAAACTCCGCACAGCAAGGGCCCCCAGTCCGGATTCAAACCCACAACCTACTTCATCACCCCAAAGAAACCATACAACCAATAGAGCTGCTATGAAAACTCAGGTTAAAGGTACCCAATCATGTCACCAGGTGCACAGCCAATTCCCCACTACAAGCAATTTCAAAGTCAGTCCTTTGTGACATCACAAGGGAAAAAAGACCATCCAGAATCATGAAGGAACTGATAGACTGGTTGGCTCAGGTTAATCAGTTATTCTTAGCTCTGGGTGGATACTTCCCCATAAAGTAACAAAGGAACAGATTTCAAAATAATTTGCACTGACTAATTGGCTGTAAATCCGGTAAAATGATGGGAAACTTCAAAGGAACTGGTGGGGACAACTAGGCAGCATCGTTTTGGTACGCACCCAATACCATCAAAGAAGAGCTAACAACGTCAAACACATCCCACTGCCTGACCCAGTCTGTCTGTCACCCAGGGAACCAGACTTCAGATTCCAACTACCAGAGCTAAAGGACCACCAGCAAAAACAACGATGGACTTATACCATGAACCCAAGGGAAGACCACATTGATGAAGGCAAAGACAGCTTACAAAGGGCAGCCGTGCGAGTGAGCACATGTATCATGGTGGTAAAGACAGGTAGCAAGGATACATCTCCTCGAAGCAGTCAATCTGTGGTGGCTGCAGAATGTCCAAGGCCGAGAGCACCTACAGGAAAAATCACATGGGGGATATCAGCCTGCCACCAAAAAAAATTACGCAAAAAGGAAGCCATTGTTGAGCATGATCCAGAAGCTCTGTCGTGTTCTGTGGGCCAAGGCTCATTTAAAATGGACTGCAGCAAAGTGGCAAAGTGTCCTGTGGTCAGACGAGTCCAAATTTGACATTCTTGTTGGAAATCATGGACGTCGTGTTCTCCGGGCTAAAGAGGAGAAAGACCACCTCTCCTGTTATCAGCGTTCAGTTCAAAAGCCAGCATCTCTGATGGTATGGGGATGCATTAGTGCATATGGTGTGGGACACTCGCATGTTTTAAAAAGCACCATGAATGCTGAAGGGTATATAAAGGTTTCAGAGCAACATATGCTCCCCCCCAGAGGACATCTTTTCCAGGGAAGGCCTTGTGTATTTCAGCAGGACAATGCAAAACCACATACTGCCGCTATTACAACAGCATGGCTTCGTAGTAGAAGAGTCCGTGTGCTGAACCGGCCTGCCTGCAGTCATGATCTTTCACCGACTGAGAATGTTTGGTGCATAATTAAATGAAAGTCTGTCAAAGGAGACCCAAAACTCTCCAGTAGCTGGAAGCCTGCATTAAACAAGAGTGGGATCAAATTTCAATGGCTAAACTCAAGAAACTTGTCTCCTCAATGCCCAGACGCCTCCTCTCTGTGTTAAAAAGAAGAGGTGATGCTACACCATGGTAAACAGGCCCCTGTCCCAACTTTTTTGAGACCTGTAGCAGCCATCAAATTTGAAATGAGCGCATTTTGTGGATAAAATTGCAAAATTTCTCAGTTTCAACATTTGCTATGTTATCTCTGTTCTGTTGTGAATAAAATACTGGCTGGTGTGATTTGAAAGTCATTGCATTTTGATTTTATTCACAATTTACACTTTGTCCCAACTATTTTGGAATTGGGGTTGTAGTTGGAAAACGTGTTAACCAAGAACAATGATTAAAATCAGGTCAATAATCTCATCCGTTTCAAGGTATGTTTTCCGCCCCCTTGGTTTTCCGTCCACCAACTGCTACTGTTATTAAACACTGATAGATTAACATGTCAAGAATGTTACTGTCCTCGACAGAGATTTTTTAGTTTTGCTGTTGTTTATATAACATGAAAACTTTTCTCTCGACACACAAAGTACAGCACTACAGAAATCAATCACCCTGCCCGATTATAATTGCCTGTCTTTCATTAGATTGAGACAACCGCACCGATAATTTCCCCACAGCCTCAGATTCAATTCGCCATGAATACCCAGCACACGCGGGCTCGGATGGCACTCTGTGTTTCCATCACTGTTGGGCAGGTTTTTCAGTATCAATGAAGACCAGCGCAGACGGGGCGCGGGTCGAAAACGAAAGTTCGCTATTCTGACAATAACAAGAAGGGGGGAGGGCATATTAGGGCCATTTATGTTTTGTTTCTAGCAATTTTATTGGACACAGTCATCATATGCAGTTATTTTAATTGATCATTGAAGAAATAGTGTTGGTCAGGAAAAGCACTATCTGAACTGAGGGTGGTCGGTGCATTCCGAGTGCTAGTCCGGGCCGAGCACTGCCAACCAGCATCGGCAGAACCCTGCATACAGAACCCATCCACACCCTCGCAACCCTCCATACAGAATCCAAACACACACTCAAAATCCACCATAGAAAACTCCCCTGTACTGTCACAATCCACCACCAAAAACCATCTAAACTCTCACAACCCACAATACGAAACCCACCCACACTCCACCAAACAGAACTGACCCGCAGTCTTGAGAACCCATAGTGTGATAACCATTGGTAATGCATAACCACACTCCCCAATGATCTCTCCTCCCCCCAGCCCCACTGCCGGTCTGTCTCACTCACATTGTCGTGCTTGAAGAAGCACAGCATCCGGAGTTCCCTGAAGACTCTCTTGCAGGAGACTAGGTTTTGGAAGACATTGGGCATCTTCTTCAGAGCGACCTTTCTGCCATCTCTGGGATCCGTCACAGACCTGGCAAAGGAAAATAATGTTATTTCACTGCAAATGACACGGTGACCTAAACTGTACAGTGAAACTGAAAACATAGCACAGACAGCATTTACTTACCTTTCACACTGCACACAATAAAGCAAATGCCAGCATCTGATGTTGAACTTTTTTGATGCACAAAATATAACATAACATAACATGAATGGCGAGAACAGGCCGTTCAGCCCAACTAGGCTCGCTCATCTAAGCCAGCAAAAAAGCCCAAAACATCCACAGTGGTTGAAAAGGGAGTGTTTACAGACAGCAAAGGACCAAGCCACATGAAATACTGGTGGTCCAAGCAGATCCACAAATGGGCAATTCCACAGAAATGTCAACCCTCACCCCAAAATATAAAATATCAAACCTCATTTGGAAAAGTTGAACTGATTGGAAGCTAAGGTGGTACTGGTTAAGGAAAATATAATACTTGGTCCTTATTTTTGGTACGCACCCATGTACGCACCCAACAGTGTGTTGCGGACGTGACATTTTTTTGCCGCGGACGTGACAAAATGCGGTATCCGTTTTTAAAAAATCATCCATCTATGTAAAGTGCTGCCTGTTTCATTTACCAGGCTTGGACATCAATAGTCTTGTTAGTGAAATGCCAGAAATATTCATGACATATGATCAGTTTTTATTTGGCTACTGTTTCCACTGAGGCTAATGCACTCAGTGTCCTCAACAGTTTGGCATTGGGTCCTGGTGAAAAAGGATGTTGTCTCTGATGAACTCTCCTTCTTCCATGCAGCAAAGTCAGCTACAACAAATATTCAAATTTTGTAAGTTCCAGCATCAGAAATATTAGCCAGCTAGGGTAAGCTGGAAAATAGGCGACAGGACTGTAAAACCCTTCAAGGTACTAAAAGTATACTCCATGTGAAGGCTGTTGACCCATATACTGTTTGGTACAAAACATTCATCAGCAGAAGCTGCCCATGTGTTCAATTTCATGTCAGGTCAGAATTCAAGAGTCGGGCCTACATCCTCCAATGAAAATGATGCGATCATACATTTAGGTCCGCAGCCAAGACTCCAATGTACTGCATCCAGCGGAGCTGGACCGCCTACTGTAGCACTGGATGAAGACACCCGTGACAAATATATCCTTGTCAGTCTATCAGGCAAAAATGTGTAGCTCTTGTTGGTCAAGAAGACAAAGATGTAGTTGATGCTGAAGCCGATTTCCTGCGTAGGTGCAAGGGATGGAGAACATGTTCAAGGTGCCAGCTGCACAGGACAAAGGCTGGTTTAGGAGTATAACTGAGGTCCTTGACACTCCTTTACTGGACAAGCAGGACAGGTATATGTTTTCAAAGCCAACTGATGGGGAATGAATTTTGTTCTCCAAGTGACAGTAGTGTGCTGCTTACCTACTGAGAGACAGTTGCAGATTAGTATGATGAAATTTCGGCCCAAATACAGCTGAAGTGTTCTTAATAGTTGAAATATTGATAACTGGTTGTTCTGAATAGTTGAAATAGTGTTAACTGGTTAGTTTCAGCAATGCTTGTGGAATTGTTGTTGGTTCAGAGTTTGTTCATGTTTACTGTTTTAGCACTATGTCACGTCCGCAATAGTAGATTAACCTAATCTGCACAGATGTGGATTAAGGCAAATAAATCTGAATTGCTGTGATTAATTATTACTTGTTTAGTAGTCCGTCTGTAGGAAATACATTTCCCAAAGCAGCGCAACAAGATTCACAGAATTTTGCATTTTACTCCGGGGACCTCTTAAAATTCACTTAAAATTCAATTCATTTTAAAATTCACAAAAGCGATAGCTGTTTTAAGGGACACAAGAATAATTACTTGAAGTATCCTGAAGACAGGAATACCTATGGCCTCTTTCAGGGTTAATGCAAAATTCAGGTAATATTGCTAAACTTGAAATTGTAGTAAAAAGTAAGTGTCCAAATGTCACGTCCACAACGGTGGAATTGCTCAAATGCCAATATATAGGCCAGTGGTTCCCTGACTCAGTCCTCGGGGCCCACAGTGTGTGGTCATTTCTGTTCCAACTGCACTTGCAATCCCAGAATTTCCCAGAGTCCACACTTTTTTTTAATTGTGCTAACCTTTTATTTATTTATTCATGCTTTCAAGCCACATTGTCCGAAATAGCCACACATACCCTGACGAGCTCATTATTCAAACTGTGCTATACTGCAAGTGGATTTTTATTGCAAAACAAAGGGAAATTAGGACTCTTGAAAGACAAGAATCAATAGGCTCCTAATTCTTCACACGCGGTCACTATAATTCACAATTTAAGTAATTACCACTAAAATTAACAATGCTAGGCAATTAAAAATTTAAAGACCAAGCATATTATGAGTCAAACTTGTTTGGTTTTAGGAAAACATTTGGAAGAAACTATAACACCAGCATACAGAAATCTAATAAGCAGCTTATTGATCTACCAGTCTCGACCGATCATTTAAAACCGGGGTACTCGCTCCTCTCCAGAATGAGCCGATGTGGGTGCAGGCTTTCAATCTCACCATGCAGTTTCACACCTGATTCTAATAATCACAGGTCTATAGAAAAGCTCTATTAAAGGCTGACTAGTAAAATCAGATGTGTGACTGGTATGTTAGAATGAAAGCCTGCGCCCACACCGGCTCATTCTGGATAAGAGTGAGTATCCCTGATTTAAATCCCTGATTTACCTTGGCTTAGTTTGCGGACTCCGTAATGTTGCAAAATAAACACAATATGAACGTTAGGCCTTCGAACATCATGAAATGCAAAGCCATTTCTGTCAGGCTGAAGAGGGTGAAATGTCCCTCTAGCCTGAAAAACAAGTAATTAAGAAAAATGTAAATCTGGGGTTGTAATTGTTGTTGGAACAAAAACCAGCTTACACAGTGGGTCCCGAGGACCGAGTTTGGGAACCGCTGATCTCGGCCATCGGGTCATTTGTCAACGTTTTGTCCCCTCACTGTTGGCTTAGTTAACGCAATTAATGTGCAACGTTACTAGCCGCAATCGACGTTTCACATCGGCTCAGTGGCCTCCCTTGAATTGAATGAAACCATGTCGCACAACAAATTGTGACTTCAGTTAATACTCACCAAACCACTCCAAACGCTCCGTAGCCGATTGGCCGATCAGGTTCCATTTCAGCGGGACTCGGCACCTCGCTGGCTGGGTTGCTATGGGGCTGTGGAACTGCTGCTCCCCCGCCGGTGCTTCCCCCCAGCGCACTCGGGAGGCGTGGAGTCCCAGCCGGTGCCGCTGGCCCGCTCGAATTCGGGGTAGTACCGAGGCCAGTGGAGGTAGCACCAGCAGAGGTGTTCACGCCGAAATACTTATGGCCTATCTCAGCACCCGGAAACACGTTACCGCACACAGCTTGCCTGCTCCCACTGTGAAATGCCATTTCACTGGTATCTTCGCTATATGTTTCAGCGCTATTTTAGCCAACTAACTAGCTAAATACCTGGCTAGGTACGTAAACGTATCGTTCCTCGACATAAGCGAGAAAAATATCTGGGGTAGCTAGCAGTTAATGCCCATCGCGACGGACGTAAACAACGGACAGCGCCAATATTACACCGCCAACGTTAGCAGCGCTAGCTGCATCGATTGGACTTAGAGGTAGCTAAAAAATAACATGCATATCCAAACGACCAGAGAAAATAAGTCCAACTCGCTGCCGTCTTCATGGAGTCCTAAAGGCCAGGGAGCTGGCTAGAAAGCAAACAGCCGGCTAGAAGCTAGCGAGCTTGCCGGCCAGTTGTATACGAAGAATCACATAGCGCTGCTCCATTTACGTATTTAGATATAACAATTTGGCAAGCTGGATGAATGAATACATTAAAATATGACCCGATGTAAGATAATTTGTCGACTGCATTAGGCATTACCGATCCAGCGAGTGTCCGTAATTTCGTGCAAGCTTCCGCCCAGCGTACCCTTCGAGTTCAATCGGTCCATTGCATTTTTCCCCGGCGTTCAGTAGGCCATTTGCCGTTAGTCTGGTTAGCTTCATCGAAAAAAAAAAAATTAATATTCCAAATAAACCGATATTCCAGCCGCATGCGACATCGAACTGTTCGCTATCCAAACAGCGAACAGCCACTCAAGGCAAAACTTTCATTTAAATTAGGCGTTGAGCATTAAACAAAATGCAGAAAACAGGACTGAGTTGTTTTACCATTGTAAGATAAAGTTGGTGACTACTGCTGCCACATAGCCAGCGACCTTTGTGCAGCGGCAACTTTGACCATTTTAGTCAAAGCATTTCAGTCTGAGTAGGTTGCAAGCGTGCACACCCACAAATAAATGTTTAATACACGCCGAACTATGCGGCCTCTAATGTCTCGCCATTACAATAAAATTCAAATGGTGGCAAGCGATGCGGATGACCAGATCCAGTACAATTCAGAACAAAGATTTCGTACCAGTGCACAGCTGATAATCGAAACAGAAAATGCGTCCGATGTGATGCGCCAAGTTAGGACTATTCCGTTCATCGACGGATCTTTTTTTTTTTCATTCCACTTTTTCTTCATCCGATGGTGCATTTCTCGCCCTCATTCCAAATCAGCTGTTTGGAAAAGGAAAAGATAGTATGAGAAAGGATGTGAGAGGAGGAGTTGGGGGATGGAAAGAAAAAAAAAGAATGGAGCGGGAGTGGGGGAGGGGAGGACCACCGGTGTAAACAATAGGGGTAGAAGCGCTGCTCACAGAGCATTGTTCGCCGGGTCCGCGCGTTCCCGCATTGAAGCACCATCGTCCGGAGGCCGATTCGGACGCAGTTCACATTAGAATCGCCAAAAGCATCACCAAAACCCCCACACAAATTTTGGGCGACATGGGTACAGTCCAGTTGCAAAGGTCTTGAGCACCGATGCATTCTTTATATCTAATGACATGGAAAAAGACACTGGCACACATTTCCGATGGCCAATTAATTGTAATTATTATTGACTGTTCATTTGTATAAGAATTAACACAGCATATTACAGCAACACAAGCACATATGTTCGAACAAGCTCGTAACAAGTACAGTAAAGATCACACACCTATTCACAAATTAATACATGGATTACCGCCAAAAATGACAAATAAACATCAATAATCATAGGAAGCATCAAACAATACCATTTCAACCGATATATTCACATATTAGACTGAGAAATATACAAATATAAATATATATGCATCCCATCATTCTCAATTAATCCGTACCATAGTTCCAGAGAAAAGGTACAACTTAGCAATTCGGTAAGGCATTACGATGCGTTGTTGCACATATCGATAGGTTCCTGATGAGATTTCTTTAAAATGGTCATTAAGTTCATGTCATCAGAACTTCAGTTTCGTCTAGGATAAATACATCGAAAACATTGCTCAATATACCAGCGTAGACCAGTACCATTATTAGTCTGTGCAATAGGATTATCTATTATTTATTTATTTTTTTTTTTTTTCAGTTATAAAAAAAAATGTTTAGAACCGAAACAGTGCTGATGTGATCAAGTATAATGTTCGAAGGGACAGCAGGCAGATTCATTTGGCATCTAAACCGTCAATCCGCAGCTGGCATATCATATTACTATGAATTTGACACTGAATTTCAGAAAGTAGAAAACTAAAATACTTATGAGTACAGTTCATTAACCCAACATCAGTACCTCTCCAGAAGGACCTATTCCCAGTTAGGAATACCATCTAATACTGTAGGCTCTTTCCAATCATTTATTTTTTTCCCCCTCGTTTCCTTTGCTCACTTCAATTCCTCGCTCCAGGCTCCTTGTACTCCTATGTCACAAAGCAATGAAGGCCGGAAGGGTTGACAATATGTGATTTCAGCAGATAGTGTCCTTGCCCATTGAAAATTCTGTTTGAGGCCATGTGAGTTACAGTCGTGGCAAATTGGGAGAAGTAGATCCACAGCCTGACCATTTCTGTGTGAGGTATTGCCAAAAATTACTTCTGCAGATCTTCTTTACTTCTTTTTTTTACTTCTTTACTCCTGCACTGATCCTCCCTTTCGCAAGAATCCTTAAGAAGCCTCCTAGATTCCAGGTCCTTGAAGAAGCTTTTAATGAGTTTGAATGTTCTGAAAGATGGCAGACCTCTACAGACTTCTAGCATCACTTGAAGAACTAGGACGAAACGACAATCGGCATACAAATTTGGACTGAACCCTTGTGCTAACGTTCTCAAGCATCATTTGGGACCTATATATGCTTCAAGCTCCTTCAAGGAGCACCTAACAAGTTGGGATGTCCTCAGAGTTCCCATAAAAACATATACAATTTTGCATTTGAAGCCAGCCCTCAGCCTGTCACCTTCTCCCCTCACCAACAATGCAGTTTTGAGTCGGCCATGAGTCAACGAATTGAGGCGGTTTTCCGCTTGGCAGCCTCATCAGGTACGAAACCTGGAAAGCGCCCAAGCAAAGCCTCCAAAACAAACCAGCATGGCTATGAGACGGCGCCTTTTTGACAAATAAGTCTGCGTTGTATTGGCCTTTGTTTACAAAAAAGTTCAAAATAAAGTGGCTAGCAAGACATACAAGCTAGTGCCAATCGTGGTTGAAATGTTATCAAAAAATAAATCTGAAGCGCTGCTTCTTTCCATCTTCCAGTAGATATTCCTCTTCATCCTAGCCGTCAACCGCAAAGCATTCGGTGCATTTGGTGGAGCCTTGGATTGCAGGCACAACAGTTGAAACTGCATTGTTAGTGACGGTACCAAGTGAACAATAACGGCCTAAACTGAAAACTTTGACGAGATGTAGGGCTGCGCTAAGCAAATGAGTCCAACTGTGATGTAGAAAGGGTTATAGATTCAAAGCACGTCGTTCAAGCGCGGTTTCTCAGGGATGACCCATCAGCAACAACTCAAACAATCTCGTTTCATGTTTTGTCAGATGTACGGTAGAGGGTGGACCAAAGTATGAACGTTAAGGACAGGGTAAAATATGATTTTGATAACATGGGACTTGTAGAGATGGTGAGCCTCAGTTCATTTCAGGGTCAGTCAAGGTCAGAGGAGGAGACGCGTAAAATAAGCAACTGGAATGAGCCCTTCGTTACGTACCATTTCATCATTTCCATTTCTACCATTTCTCACACTGATTGGGACTAGCCAGCCAAGTTTCTAAATGATGACTGGGAACACTCAGAAGAATTCCACTCTTCCCGATTCAGCATGCTTTCCCATGCTTCATATTCTTCAATTAAAAAAGTTGGCCCAGTGCAGTATCAATAGTCCACTCAGGGATCCCCCTCCCCTGCAGAAGCTGGAGCGCACAGATTGCTGGATAGCAGCTGAAAGAGAGGAGGTGGCTGGTCAGAGTCTCTTGTGCACTGCAACTTTGACCACACCACAAGCACAAGTCAAGACCGATTTAAGGAGTCAAACTACAATCCCATGCATAATAGAAATGTAATTAAAAACATTACAATGGAACAAAGCTAAAATTTACATAAAATGGTGTCAATAAAGCAGTAATGCCTTATATTTACCAAATTCTGAAACTATGATTTATTGAGCAAAACAATTGCACAGGAATAGTTCTTGAATTGATTAAGTCAATGTGAATTATAATGTGCTACTGTACACACTGCATGTTTGAGAGGGACACAGCCCAGATAGGTTACTTACTTTAACCTGATCTGATGCACCGTGCAGCCCCCCGCCCCCCCATCTCTCCTTTTCCCTCTGTTAGCTGTGGGACTGGGGGGCTATTCCAGAGCAGTCTGAAACCAGCAGCCCCTCCCCAGGGCTCCCACACACGCTGGCACTGGTCGCCATGTTGGTGAGGGAAACTGCACTGGAAGCTATATTGGTGAGGGAAACTGTATTGGCCGCCATGATGGGGAGCGAAATAGTGCTAGCCGCCATGATGGGGAGGGAAACCGTGCTGACTGCCATGTTGGGGAGGGAAACCGTGCTGACCGCCATGTTGGGGAGGGTAACTGTGCTGGATGCCATGTTGGGAAGGGAAACCGTGCTGGACGCCATGTTGGGGAGAGAAACGATGCTGGCCGCCATGTTGGGGATGGAAACAGTGCTGGCCGCCATGTTGGGAATGGAAACTGTGTTTACCGCCATGTTAGAGAGGGAAACGGTGCTGGACGCCATGTCGGGGAGGGAAACCGTGCTGGATGCCATGTTGGGGAGGGAAACTGTGCTGGCCGCCATGTTGGAGAGGGAAACTGTGCTGGACGCCATGTTGGGGAGGGAAACTGTGCTGTCGCTGGATGCTGAGGTGGTTGTGGTGGTGCTGCTGATGGTGTTGGAGGCGGCCTGGGCAGCGTGTGTGCCCATGTGTCCCTGCAGTTGGGTGGGAGTTTTACAGTGTACTCCACATAACTGGCACAGCAGCACCCCCAGCCCCCGTACCCCCAAAACCCCCTCTCTGGCCCCCACTGTCCTTCCACTCCTGGCTGTGGTGTTTCTGAGCATGGACACGGAGGTAGGTGAGCGTAGTAAAACCTGGAGGAAAGATGGAGGGCGACCATTCAAGTCACAACTTATGGATTCTTTAATAAACAGCAATGCAACAAAGGGGACGCCCCGTACGCCTTGAGGCACAAAAGTGATAAATTAAGCAAGAAACACTGCTATTCCTATCACTGTCAGGCATCTGGGGGTCCCATGCCTTGGCTTTTTGAATACACGTATTATTTGGTCTCCTTAACCCATGAACTGAGCATGCACAACTTGCAGCTGCAGCTTAATTAGCAGCAGCTAGTTGACACTGCTTGCCAAGGTGGAGATCTGCAACCTGTCAACTCACGCCCACGCCAGTAGCTGGGTTATTTATGAGCATGTTCACACTTGGCTTAAAAAATGGACTATAAAATTTACCGTTGACCACGAGATGCCCACTTCACAAAAGCATTCATGCAAAACTGGCCAAGACAATCACTCAATGAACTCAAAAACTTCACCACAGCATTCATGCTCCATGTTCAGTAGACCCAAGATGGAAGAAACTTCAGCAAAATCAAAATCTGAATCCTGCTGTCAGGACAAATGACTTAAGACACTCCAGAGAAAGGACTCACTGCGATTGCACAGGTGACAGGCGTGGTGTTGCGATTGGTTGTGAACTCTCATGTGATCCGTGATGTAGGCTGCGGACAGCAGCTTCCCGCAGATGTGGCACGGTACCTTCTCCTCATGGCGGATCATGTGGGCGCGCAGCCGATCCCTCGTAGCGAATGCCGACTCACAGGTCTGCGCAGGGGTTTGAGAGTCAGCGCGGCTCGCACGTCACACACTTACACAACTGCAATCAATCTCACATATGCTCCCTGACTTAGCAATAAACCAAAAGTTATTAAACACACGCTCCTGACTGGATTAAGAAGGTCATGTATTTTTCTGTTGTTTGCCCACCAGTGATATCATTTAGTTCATATAAAAACTACTAGGCAGGGCATATATATTCCCCCACGGAAACACTGGTTAGTATGTCTGAAGAGTGTAAGTGTACGGTGGCCAACAGGGGCAAACGCGCTGCAAAACATCTCCAATTAGAGAAACACGCTGCAAAAACATGAAAGATGCAAATTTTAAAACACGCAAACAGCAAATGCAGGAGAAAAACGCTGCATATCCACGTCAACACAAATGCGCTGCAATGGCCTAAAACATCCCTGATCGGAGAAACGCACTGCAAAACCAGAAACAATGCAAACCACAAAAGCAAATGCAAGAGAAAAATGCTGCATTTTGACATCAACACAACGAAGTACTCCTAGATGTTATGGCTAAGTCAGCAAAAAGGCTTTCTTGCTAGCTAATGTTAGTTCGCTTGCTTAGCTAGCTAGTTCGCTAGCGTAGCTAGCTAACAGTTATATACTGAGAGGCATTAAAAACGCAAAGTGGTTTTTATCGTCTAATCTGAAAGCTGATAGTTTTTCCTTTTGCTGATTGACATGATGACCATCAGGTATGGTAAGCATTGCAAAATGTCAAGTGTCTGGGTTCGAATCCTTTCTTGGTTTAACACCTCATTATAATTATCTAAATGCAGCACAGTTCCCTGGATCATGGTCGTGAATCACATTGGGAGAAATCATTTTGCACATGAAAAGTTGAAGATCAGGGCCTATAAAAACACACAAAGTCACATCATTCCCACTTCAAATGCCACAAACAAATGAATCTCAGAAGAATCAAACATTTTGAATGTTGAATGATGGCCAGTCTCAAAGAGAAGATTCTGGACGCATTAATGTCCATTAAATGACTGTATCCAGACTGCAGGGATCACGCAGAATGGCCAGATGTCTCAGCTCTCGTCCCGGACAAAGTGCGTCGTCTGTGACGCCACAAAAACACATTCCATAAAATGTCTTCTAGCATGTCAGATAATGCATAAGAACTGCTGAATTGACTGCCAATGTAACGATAACAGTGAGGGCAAGTCTCACTACCAAAAACAGTTTCTTGAGACCGTGTTTTGCAACTACGAAAGAAACCATTTACCTACTTCTAAAACAGTATATTTTATTATACGTTTTTAATGCCTCTCAGTATATTTAGTATAACACAAATGCTCGCGTTTAAACTCTAGCTAAGTGAGATAGCAAAATATTTGGTAATTTTTATTCACTTTGGTGCCCATTAATAGAAAAAAAGTGCATAAAAATTACCCATTATTTCGTTATCTCAGAGTTTAACTGCAAGCATTAATGTTATAACAAATATAACTGTTAGCTAGCTAGGCTAGCAAACTAGCTAGCTAAGCAAGCGAACTAACGTTAGCTTGCTAGCTAGGGAACAGTTATATTTGGTATAAAATAAATGCTTGCAGTTCAACTCTAGCAAAGTGAGATAGCAAAATAATGGGTAATTTTTATTCACTTTTTTCTCTTTGACTTTCGTGCACCAAACTGCTGGCTAGCAAACTAGCTAGCCATGCAAGCGAACTAACGTTAGCTTGCTAGTTAGCAAACAGTTATATTTGATATAACATAAATGCTCGCGGTTCAACTCTAGGTAAGTGTGATAGCGAAATAATGGATAATTTTTATTCACTTATCTTCTGTTGACTTCCGTGCACCAAACTGTTAGGTAGTCAGGCTAGCGAACTAGCTTGCTAAGCAAGCAAACTAACATTAGCTAGGTAGCTGGCTAGCTAGCAAAAAAGCCTTTTGGCCGACTTAGCTAGCTAGTGTCAGGTCAAAAGTAAAAGCTGTTCTATTTGGCACTCCCCATAGCGGCTGGGAGCACTTCCATTGTACTGATGTGGATATGCAGCGTTTTTCTCTTGCATTTGCGGTTTGCGTATTGTTGAGTTTGCATCGTTTCTGTTTTTGCAGTACATTTCTCTGACTGGAGATGTTTTGGGCTGTTGCAGCGCGTTTTTGTTGATGTGTATATGCAGCATTTTTCTCTTGCATTTGCTTTTGTGTTTTGCGTGTTTTCAACTTTGCATCGTTTCTGTTTTTGCAGCGCGTTTCTCCTATTGGACGCGTTTTGGGCCGTTGCAGCGCGTTTACCCCTGTCGGCCACCGTATAATTGAATCTGTCTGTGATCAGCAACAAGGAGGCTAACGACATTAAACTTTCAGAACAGGAGGGGAAGGAGACAGCAAAAAATGTGAACAAACGAGTTGCAAGGGTAAAACTCCAAAGACAGAGGTGAAGATGGCCAGGAGGACTGTCGGAGAGAGAGAGGGGAGAACATGCAAACCGGAATTTTACCTCACACTTGAAGGGTCTCTCGGTGGAGTGAACCTGTCGTACGTGGCTGTTCAGATGGTCAGGCCTAAGAGAGAGATTGTTTTAACAGCACCAATACACACAGGTGGCTGTGGGCCTAATACACCAAGTTTTTAATTCAGCTTCTTAAGGGCAGCAAGAAAAATCAAGAAAAAAATTCTAAGCTCTTGAATTCTCAGGCTTCATTTACAGATTGCTAATGCACTACATTACCCGTGAGTAACTATTAACTCAGTTGAGAAGATCTGACTCCCATTGAGTAAACATGACTCCCCTATTAATTAAAAGTGACTAAGTTTTGTAAATGTGACACCGGTCGAGTGACTACAGCACATTTAAACTTCAATAAACTTGAAACTTTATCTGCATAGCATCTTTCATACAAACGCCCTTACAGTAAATTAAACCGCACTGAGTAACTATGCCCCTGGGCGAGTAACTTTGATTGCCGTTGAGTAACTGTGACCCACCTAGAGTAACTGACTTCCATAGATCAACTGGGACCCCACAAAGTGATGATGACCCTGACTAACTGTGAGTATAGTTGAGTGACTATGAATCTGCTTGAGTAATTGTGACTGTGATTGAGTTACTATCACCCTGGTTGAGTGACTGTGACTATGGTTGAATAGTTATGACTACAGATCTATGACTCTGGCTGAGTACATGTGACCACAGTTGAGTGACTGACTCTGGTTGAACATTTGTGACTGTGATTGAGTGACTATGACTCTGGTAAGTTATTTTGACTACAGTTGAACTATGCGCCTGGTTGGGTAAATGTGATTACAGTTGAGTGACTATGACCCTGGTTGAGTAATTGTGACTTTGGTTGAATAACTGACTCTGGGCAAGCAATTGTGACTACAGCTGAAGTATGACAGAGGTTAATTGAGACTAAAGTTGAGCTATAACCCTGGCTGAGTAACGGTGACTGCAGTTGAGTGACTATGACCCTGGTTGAATAATTGTGATTACAGTTGGGCGATTGTGATGCTGTTTGAATAATTGTGACTTTGGTTAAATAACTATGATTCTGGGCAAGCAATTGTGACTACAGCTGAAGCATGACAAAGGTTAATAGTGACAACAGCTATAACCCTGGCTGACTAACTGTGACTGTGGTTAAGGCATTATGACCCTAGTTGAGGAACTGTGACTGCAGTTGAGTGACCATGACCCTGGTTGAATAATTGTGACATTCGCTGAGTGACTACGTAGACTACAGTAGAACTAGGCCTCTGGTTGAGTAAATGTGACTACAGTTGAATGATTATGACCCCGGTTGAGTAATTATGACTATGGTTGAATGGCTATGACCCTGGTTCAGTAATTGTGATCGTCGCTGAGTGACTACGACCTTGGTTGAGGATCTGCAACACCAGCTGATTGACTATGACTATGGTTTGGTAATTGTGATCATGGTTGAGTGTCTACAGAACCTTAAAACTTTAAACTTTTTTTGCATTGCATCTTTCATTCAAACACAGCATAATAAAGTTATGGTGGCCTCTGCCATAAAAAGAATTTGACACCCATACAGTAAATTTAACCCCATTGAGTAACTTATTGCTGTTGAGTAACTGCAACCCACCTTGAGGAACCGTGACTTCCACAGATCAATTAGGACCCCCACGGAGTGACGATGACCCTGAGCAATTTTGAGTGCAGTGGAGTGACTGTGACCTTGGTTGAGTCATTGTGACCACAGTTGGGTGACTATGACCCTTATTGAGCAAATGCTACTACGGTAGAGCGACTAAGACTCTGGTTGAATAAATGTGACAGTGGTTGAGTGACTATGAACCTGGTTGAGTAACTGTGACAGTGGTTGATTGACTATGACCCTGATTGAGTAAATATGACACAGTTGAGTGACTATGACCCTGATTGAGTAAATATGACAGTGGTTGATTGACTATGACCTTGATTGAGTAAATATGACACGGTTGAGTGACTATGACCCTGATTGAGTAAATGTGACAGTGGTTGATTGACTATGACCCTGATTGAGTAAATATGACACGGTTGAGTGACTATGACCCTGGTTGAGTAACTGTGACAGTGGTTGAGTGACTATGACCCTGATTGAGTAAATATGACACGGTTGAGTGACTATGACCCTGGTTGAGTAAACTGTGACAGTGGTTGAGTGACTATGACCCTGATTGAGTAAATATGACAGTGGTTGAGTGACTATGACCCTGGTTGAGTAACTGTGACAGTGGTTGAGTGACTATGACCCTGATTGAGTAAATGTGACAGTGGTTGATTGACTATGACCCTGATTGAGTAAATATGACACGGTTGAGTGACTATGACCCTGATTGAGTAAATGTGACAGTGGTTGAGTGACTATGACCCTGATTGAGTAAATATGACACAGTTGAGTGACTATGACCCTGATTGAGTAAATGTAACTGTGACAGTGGTTGATTGACTATGACCAGTTGATTGAGTAAATGAGTAATGAGTGACTATGACCCTGGTTGAGTAAATGTGTTGGTTGGTGACTATGACCCTGGTTGAGTAAATGTGACAGTGGTTGGTTGACCCTGATTGTAAATATGACAGTGGTTGATTGACTTGACCCTGGTTGAGTAAATGTGACAGTGGTTGAGTGACTATGACCCTGATTGAGTAAATATGACACGGTTGAGTGACTATGACCCTGGTTGAGTAAATGTGACAGTGGTTGAGTGACTATGAAACTGGTTGAGTAACTGTGACAGTGGTTGAGTGACTATGACCCTGGTTGAGTAACTGTGATGGTGGTTGAGTGACTATGACCCTGATTGAGTAAATATGACACGGTTGAGTGACTATGACCCTGGTTGAGTAACTGTGACAGTGGTTGAGTGACTATGACCCTGATTGAGTAAATGTGACAGTGGTTGATTGACTATGACCCTGATTGAGTAAATGTGACAGTGGTTGAGTGACTATGACCCTGATTGAGTAAATATGACACGGTTGAGTGACTATGACCCTGATTGAGTAAATATGACACAGTTGAGTGACTATGACCCTGGTTGAGTAAATGTGACAGTGGTTGAGTGACTATGACCCTGATTGAGTAAATATGACACGGTTGAGTGACTATGACCCTGATTGAGTAAATATGACACAGTTGAGTGACTATGACCCTGGTTGAGTAAATGTGACAGTGGTTGAGTGACTATGACCCTGATTGAGTAAATATGACACGGTTGAGTGACTATGACCCTGGTTGAGTAAATGTGACAGTGGTTGAGTGATTATGAACCTGGTTGAGTAACTGTGACAGTGGTTGAGTGACTATGACCCTGGTTGAGTAACTGTGATGGTGGTTGAGTGACTATGACCCTGATTGAGAAAATATGACCCTGATTGAGTAAATATGACATGGTTGAGTGACTATGACCCTGGTTGAGTGACTGTGACAGTGGTTGATTGACTATGACCCTGATTGAGTAAATATGACACGGTTGAGTGACTATGACTCTGGTTGAGTAAATGCGACAGTGGTTGAGTGATTATGACCCTGATTGAGTAAATATGACACGGTTGAGTGACTATGACCCTGGTTGAGTAACTGTGACAGTGGTTGAGTGACTATGATCCTGGTTGAGTAACTGTGATGGTGGTTGAGTGACTATGACCCTGATTGAGTAAATATGACCCTGGTTGAGTAAATGTGACAGTGGTTGAGTGACTATGATCCTGGTTGAGTAGCTGTGATGGTGAGTGAGTGACTATGACCCTGATTAAGTAAATATGACTACGGTTGAGTGACTATGACCCTGGTTGAGTAAATGAGATGGTAGTTGAGTGACTATAACCTTGGTTGAATAACTGTGACTACAGTTGAATGTCTACCAATATAGCTGAGTAATTGGGACTCCGGTTGAGTGACTGTAACACTGGTGGAGTAATTGTGACCCTGGTTGGGTAACTATACCCTGATTGGAAAATGAAAAGTTGGGACTCACCCTGGTTGAGTAATTTTGACAGTTTTGAAATGATTTGATAGTTCAAATTATGTTGATCCATATCATATTTCAATATTAAAAATCAGAGTGATCCCTAACTTTCTTTGTCCAGTATATGATGATATGGTCGGGTGACTGAGACCCTGTTAGTGTCATTGTGACTGTGGTTGAACTATGACCCTGATTGAGTAATTGTGACAACAGCTGGGTGACTATGACCCTGGCTGCGTAAATGTTGCCCTGGTTGTGTAACTGTAATTTGCCCTAAAGTAACTGTCCCACTGAAAAACCCCAGAGCAGAGACTGAGGCTCCCCTCACCTAGAGAAGCCCTTAGCGCAGTGTGGGCAGACATAGGGCTTCTCCACGCCGCCCTGATGGGAGCGTACGTGGTAGCTCATCCTGTCCTTCCTCTTGAATCGCTGCTGGCAGATGGGGCAGGAGTAGGGCTTCTCGTCCGAGTGGGACAGGCGATGCCGGTTCAGGTGGTACACGTCCCTGAAGGCCTTCCCACAGGCTTCACAGGCGTGGTTTTTACGCACCGGGTTTGGGTTCGGGTTCACAGGCCGCTGTGACAAACAGGCATCGCTGAGGACCCATCCTTCATATTGCTGGCCACAAACCACTGCGTACCCCATAACTAACCTGCCCCGCTAAATATCAGCCAAAAGTTATCATGTGAGGCGCTAACGCGCATTTAGCCACTGTTGAGCAATTTCAGCTTAAGAGCCCAAAATGAGAATCATGACACTGCAATTCCAGTCCTGTATCAATGACTCAAAAATCACCGACCAACCTGTCCCATCCCCCCGGCAACCACGACAGTGGCAGGAAGAGTTGAGGGAATCGCCATGGAGACGGCGGCAGTGGTGATGGACGCGGAGACCGACTGCGCCTCCTGGTTGCCGAGCGAGGGGGGGTGAGGGACGGATTCCTGGGCCTGAGGGAGTCCCGAGGGAACGGCGAGATGGAGCAGGGATAGGGGAACGGTCTGCCTCTCCACCCTGCCCTCCTTCGAGCCGTCTTCCCGCTCGCGAGCCGCGCGGTCCTTCATGCGGATGCCGGTGTGCACAGATTGGTGGCGCCGCAGGTTGTAGCTGTTCTTGAACTGCTTATTACACAGCGGGCAAATGTGGGCGACTCGCGCCGGCCGGGAGATGGGTTTCACTGGGAGAGCGAGCGAGGGAGAGAGGGGAGAATGGAGAAAAGGATTGAGAGAGAGGGAGTAGAGAGTGGGATGGAGAGGGGGGTAAAGGGAGAGGGTGGAAAGAGAGAGAGAATAAAAGCATGAGGGCGAGGGTGGAATGGAGAACGAGAACACAATCATGTCAACTAGCTAAAATAGCGCATGAATGTGTGTACAGCTACGTAACTCTGCCCCCCCATTACCTGGCACAGGCTCTTCATTCAGAGCAGCCGTATCGACAGTGGAGGGGGGCGGGGCTATGTGCTCTGAGGGCGGGTTCTCTGCAGAAGCAGTGAGCTCCGGGAGGAGATCTGATTGGAGCGTAGTCTCTGCCTGATTTTGAGTTGGCGTGGTCTGAAAAACAATGGAGAATAAAAGTTTTTTTTTTATACCAACATGCATTTTCTGCAGAGGATACAGTTTTATTGACACTGGACACTACAAGCTGCTTGATATGTGAAGCTTTAAGGGAGGCATGTGGGAAGAATGGAGCATCAGACTACAATATGAGATCTTTACGTATTTTGGTTTGATTCTGATGAAAAATTCAGCTCAGAGAAAAATTGCATATTGCAAGACTTGTGCACTACTGCAAAAAAAAAAAAAAAAAAAAAAAACAGTACATTAGACAGGCATGTACTGTGCTGTGAAAAAGTATTTGCCTCCTTCCCGAATTCTTATTTTTTTGCTTATTTGTCATATTTAAATGTTTCAAATTGTGTAACTAAATATCCCGTGCCACAACAGTGGAGCGAGGAATATTGCAATGAAGCGCATTCGTCCATCTGAATAAATGCAAAATACAGCTTTTAAATGATAATTTCATTTATTGAAATTAAAGAGTTATTCAAAACTTACATCACCCAAGTATAATAATAATTGGCCCCCCAAATCGAATAACTAGTTGTGCCGCCCTTGGCAGCAAAAACTTCAAAAAACATAAGAAATAACTGACAATGACCTTTTGCATTGCTGAGGAGGAATTTTGGCCCATTCTTCTTTGCAGATTTGTTTTAATTAAGCCACATTGGAAGGTTTTCGACCAAAAACTTCCTGTTAAAGGTTATGCCACAGTATTTCAATTGGATTCAAGTCAGGACTTTGACCAAGCCATTCCAAAACCTTCATTTTGTTTCTTCTGAGCCCTTTAGAGTTGGACATACTGATAAGCGTCGGGTCATTGCCCTGCCGCATAACTTGAACTGCTCTTGGGCTACAGGGCATGAACTGATGGCCGTACTCTCCCTTCCAGAACTTTCAAGCAGACAGCAAAATTCATGGTTCCAGGTCCTGAAGCAGCAAAGCAGCCCCAGACCATCACACTACCACCATGGTGTTTGACTGTTGGCATGATGTTCTGATTGCGGATTGCGATGTTAGCTTTAAGCCATATGTAAGAGAATGCATATCTTCCAAAACGTTCCATTTTTGACTCATCACTCCACAGAATACTATCCCAAAAAGTCTTGAGGGACATCAAGATGTTTTTTTGCAAAAGCAAGACGAGCCTTTGTTTTCTTTTCGGTCAGCAGTAGTTTTCACCACGCAGCTCTCCCATGGCAACCATTTTTGCCAAGTCTATATGAAATCATAAGCACTGACCTTAACTGAAGCAAGTAAGGCCTGCAGTTCTTTAGATGTTAGTTTGAAGCACTCTGGAAAGAATTTTGGTGGGCCGGCCTCTCCTCGGAAGGTTCACCACAGTCCCTATGGCTCTCGCCATCGTTCGTTGGAGTCCCAAAGCCTTTAGAAATGGTTTTGTAACACTTTCCAGACTGATACATGTCAACGACTTTGTTTCTCATCCATTCTAGGATTTCTTTGGATTGCAGCATCATGTGTTGCTTTTCGCCTACTTTACATTGCAAGACGGGTTCTATTTGAGTGACATTCAGTTCCCACAGGCTTGACAGTAGTCATCCCTGGGTGCATCTGGTGAAATTGAACCAAGTATCAATTAAATTTGTTTAACTGTTTAAATTTGTTTAACTAAAGTGGCAAACTTTTCACATAGAGCCAGGAAAGTTTGGATTGCTATTTTCCTTCAATAAATGAAATTATCATTTAAAAACTGCATTTCGCGTTTACTTGGGACATCTGTCTTACATTAGAATTAGTTTCTAGACCTGAAACATTTAAGTGTGATAAATATGCAAAAATAGTGGCAATCAGGAAAGGGGCAAATACTTTTTCACTGCATTGTGCTACAAACACTCAAATCTTCACCATAAAAAAGCATAGCCGAGACAACTCACACGGCATTACCTCTTGGGACAAGCAGCCCGCATTTCATCACATCGAAAATCAATTCAAAAGCGGCGCAGCCCATATTATCCAGACACTCACCATGTATAAAACAGTTCTAAATAAGACTGCACCCAATGTAAATGTAATGGATGTAAATACAATTAAAACTGATTGTTTAGTTTTACACTCATATTTATTATTTATTTCAATACCACGTGAGAGAAATTCACAAAAAGGACTGCATTTTTACCTTAAACACAGACAAACACGAACTTCAGGAACCATATCATTGAAATGACAAGAAATTGCATCCTCCCACATTACAGAAGCCTGGCCGTTCCGCCTTCCAGTCCTCAATTTCCATACCACAGAGGTGTTCTCTCACACTTGCCTAAACCAGTGGTCACCAACCCCGTTCCTGGTGACCTGCAGAATGAGGTGTGCCTTGTTTGTGTTGGAGTGAAAACCTAAAGGATGGCAGACCTCCGGGAACAAGGTTGATAACCACTGACCTAATTGGTATCACTGTTTCAAGCTACATTTTGAAAAATCCCTGGAGTTTCTGCCCCTACAACAGATTCGGCAAGCTATTCCACGCTGTGATCACTATGTTAGAAAAATACTTAAGAAATTTTACTCTTTATTATAATAATAATAATAATAATAATAATAATAATGCTATGACATGTCAGCAGGTTTGGATACAAAAAGTGCAAATGAATACATATGATGTCATGGGGCTTTAAATTGTCCTTCACTGCCACAATTTTTTATCTTCTCACCCTCTTGGAAGGTCATTTTATCATTTATTTAGAATCATAATTTACGTTTAATTATTAGGTTGAACCATCTGAGAGGTGACGGTAAATACATAAATAAATAAATAAATAACCAATGATGAAACAAGATAAGATAAATAAATTATATTGCTAAGTTGTTTAAAAAGTTGTCATTTAAATCAGATGAGACGGTAGCCCGCACAATGTGCCCAGTCATTGAGTCCCTCAAATTTAGGGTAAAGATCTCTAGCCCGACCAGCCGATTGTTATCTGTTATGTTTCTTGTTCCATTTTAACGCGGCTTTGGGCTGCATGACGTCATAAGCATCAGCAAATATTAACACTGAGATGGTCGTCGCTCGCTTTCGGAACGGTTCTGAGGAGCAGAATGTCATGTGTCCCCATGAATCAAATTTAGCACCTATTGATGGGTAATTCTGCCCTAAATCAGCGGACACGGAGGAGGGGTCACTCTGAACTTGACATCGAGACACCCTATCCATTCAATGCACACACCAAACAGTCGGAGCACATATACAGGGCACATCAACGAGTGAAAAACAAGACAATGATTTCAACTTACCTGAAACAGAAAATTACTCCAAGCAGCATCCATTTTGAAATTCAAAGACAATATATGTTATAGGCAAAAAAATGAAACGCTATTTGCAAATAATTAGTCCTGGTGAGATTAATTTGGAAAGTCCCCCTGGTCTTGAGTATTCTCTCGTGTTTTAGAGCTTATTCGTTTGCCAAACCCCACTGAAATGGCACAAGAAATTGTCGCAATTTGTAATAAATGTGAAATGTGAATGCATAATTTTTATTTTCCACCAGACGATCAGTTTTCACGATACCGCGGCGAGTAAAAAAATCCCAGCAGTGAGCTGGTTCATCATTCCCAAACTACCAAGCTAGGCAGCATTTAATAAATAAACCATTTAATAAATAGACTGCCAATTACATCCCGAACATAACTAAAATTAAACTTCTAACAACTGCATCATCAACCGCATTCTTGTTTTATTTGGCGTCTCAGCAATAGGTTAGCCCAGTGAGCTAAATCATGGCTAGCTATCTAGCAAGCTGTTTAACTAGCTAGACAGCAAGCGAATAGTAATTAGCTCGGTAGTTTGTTGGCTAGCTTGGTGAGCTAACTACCCACTGACACGGTCTGCCACTGCAAACACCATAATTTTTTACGTTGAAACACGCGGAATCCTCACTGCAACAATATGTAGGAAGCAATCCTGCTATATTAAAAAGATGCAATTAATTAAAATCCAGCGAATTAGCTGCCTTGCTAGCAATTAACGTTACGAAAACAACTGATGTAAGCTACAGCTCATCTTAAACAGCCACAAGCGATTCATCTCAACAGCAGCTATTACTTTATGAGCCACAACCTATACGAACACAAACAACCTTGAAAATGACTACCAACACACGCAGGCTAATTTTATTATTTTCCCGTCAGGCCAAGGTGGGTGTTTGCTGAAGCCTCGGTGTAGCCTTCAGTCCTCAGACCCGGTTAGAGCGCTTCCATTCGGCGGCGACCAATCGCTCCGCCTCGGGGGTTCAATTGCAAAGATGTCATCTTTCTTTTTTTCAATATTTCTCACCCACCCTCCCTCTCGGTCTTCCTTCCTTTTCTTTTTTATTTATATTTAATTTTCTCCCCCCTCTCTTCTCCTCTCCGCTATGTCCCCCTTGTTTTAAAGGGAAAGTATTTTGGCACGAAAGGCCCCTCCCTTCTCGGCGCTTGGCTCCCGGTGTAAAGGTTCTGCCAGTGTCGCGCTCTCAAACTGCCCCCCTCCCCCTCACGTTTGAGCCGACTGAAATTATAGAAATGAAACGCTGTTGTACACCAAGCGGAGAAAAAAAAAACAATATTATTTAGACATTACCAGCTACTCAAACGACAGTAAATTCGGATAAATAACGTTTCAGATATAAAACGATACGCGTCTCAATGCAGAATATTTTTCTTGGGAAATCAAAAATGTCCGCTTGCCAATGAGGAAATATCACTGCAGCAGCTGCATGGACTCTGATATCAACGCTGATTACTCTGATGTTGAGTGCTCGTCGTCGTTTGAAGCATTGAAGTGCAATAACTTCACCAATAACAATGAGATATTGTCCGGTATCGGGGAGCGCAACGCAGCTGCATTGAGGATACTCGTTGATCACTCATTTGTTTGAAATGGTCTTATTAGTCGAAATTTTCATGTGTACAGCATACACCAACGACATGGCACAACAGTTGTATAGGATAGAATAACAAAATATTTATTGCAAACGACTAATAATGTTCTTGACTCATAAGTACTTTCCAGTAAATGCGTAATTTGGAAGCCGTCCCCGTCTTACATCCAGCTGTCCGTCCAGAATTTCTTAAAGCATGCAAATATTCCATTGTTGCCATCGCAAATAAATGCCAAGTCAGTTCGATTTATACTCAAGAGCAGACTGTTTTTCAACAAACCTGAAAGCATGTTGACTTAATTCACATTTTCAGCGGTTTGGTGTGTGAATATTTATTAAAAAGTGAGAATAAGAGCCAAATTCCTCTAATGATGAAATGCAAGCAATCAACTCTGGAAGTGAATTAAGAAACTACATTTAAAAAACTCCTGAATAGCCTTTATTTTTCCCCAGTAGTTTTCTCCTACTCAAGCTCATTTTCACTCTGCCTCCTCGCGCAGGTCATCATGATGAGCAGGTCGACTCCGGATTCAAACACTCACACACGCATCAGACTGCACCCATGCTGGGAGAAATCGAGTGTTCGCATTTTCAGCCTCAAATCGAATATCGCAGATAAATTTGGCAACATGGGCATTTTCGGGGAGATGTCTTTTAAGAGCAAATGTTATTTACTGTATTAGGCTGCTTACAGATGTTAATATCAAACATCGTACATGACCATAACCCAGTCTACCTCCAGGAATTGTGAAAGCCACACTCAGCCATGACAATACCTAGTAGCATTAAACATTCATTTGTTTTCATTTAACTTTGTTTTACTGATCTACTGCTGTATTTTTTGAGTGAAGGGTTATCTTCTGGTGTATATGTGCAGAACTGATTTAGTGGAATAGGCCCTGTAAAGTCTAACTGCTGCATTGAGAGAGGTACAATGAAATAAGTAATGCTGGTTGAAACCTTGCGCTCAAAACAACCCAGGGAATAAAATCATAAAGTTAAAATTTTTATTGTCACTGCAACTGGAAAACAATAAAAAATTTAAAAAACCTGTACTTTCACTCTAATCACAGCTGATAAAAACACAGGCTAAGTGTAATCAATGCTGATAGTCCGAGTGAGATCAGTGCTCGTTAGGCTGAGTATAATCAGTGCTTGCAAACGCACGGTTTAGCTGAGAGCATTCTGCTGGTGAAGGCACAGGCTGAGTTTTATCAATGATAGTAAAGACAGGCTGATTTAATCCAGTGTTGGTAAAGACAGTTAGGCTGAGTGTCATTAGAGCTGGTAAAGACAGTAAAGCTGACTGCAATCAGTCCCACTAAAGACACAGATAAGCAGAGAGGAATCAGTGCTGGTAAAGATACTGTTAGACTGATTGTAGTCAGTACTGGCAAAGAAACAGGCAGAGTGAAATCATTGCTGTTAAAGACACAGCTAGGTTGAATGCAATCAGTGTTGGTAAGGACACAGTTGGGTTGAGTGTAGGCATGTCCCGATCATGTTTTCTGGTCTGAGTCCGAGTCATTAGATTTTGAATATCTGCCAATATGAGTCCCAATCTAATATTTCTGCAATGCATTATGAGGGAAAAAAAAGCTTGTATCCAAGTTGTCCCTTTAGGTCTTTTTTTTTTTTTTTTTTTTTAATTTTGGTGAAATAACAGTCTCCAATATGAAACCTTTTTACATGGCTCTGTGCACAACTCCAGTTAGTGCAGCAGTGGTTTTAAGCCAAGTAAACAAAATGAAGTCTCTTTATAGCTTATCAGTGGTGCAGCACAAAATAACCATGTTAACAAATATCTTTAAATGGCATGTCTCAATATACAAACTAAAGGATGTCTTTAAAATAAATCTCTCACCAATTCCATGTAGTGCAGTAGTTGTTTTCATTTGTCTTTTTAACACCAAAAAAAAGGTAACAAAAAGAAGATGTCGTAATCTTCATTAAAATGCTCTTAACAATTTCACATAGTGCAGCATTGTAGAAGTAAAACTAGAGCAATTAACTCAACTTTTAAGAGGTAGCTTGACATTCAGTCACAAATCAAATATAATCACATTACCGCACCGTGCAGCATTATAGACCGACTAGTCTAGTATATTAAAATGAACAACAGCAATCTCAATTCCACTTAAAAGTGGTGCAGCAGCTTAACTGAAACATGAAGAATTGAATCACTGAATTCAATAAGGGCCCAACTCCATCTTGAAAATGTGTGGAGTTGGACCCTTATTGAATTCACCTATTCAATTGATTTCCATCTTGGAGTAACATCATTCAAGTAAAACTTGTAACAAAAAGTTTTTTAAGTACTTTTGAGAATTGGGAAAGGAGAGATATCGGCCCATAATTAGTGTAAAGATGTTTATCATTTGCTTTGTATACTGGGATAACCTTAGCAATTTTCATTTTATCTGGGAATGTACCGGTTTGGAATGATAAATTGCATATATGAGTTAGTGGATCTATAATTCCTTTGATTGTTTTCTTTATCAAACTCATGTCAATGTCATTCAAATCTGTGGATGTTTTATTCATACATCCATTTACTATTCTATAATTTCATTTTTTTCTATTGTTCCCAACAGGTTTGAGTTTGGATTTCTTTCTCCATAGTCCTCAATAACATATTTCTCTCCAGTATTATTCATTTCACTAGCCAGTTTTGGACCCATATTGACAAAAAGCATTAAAACCCCACAGCCCCTGGTCATCTGGACATTGTATCTTACTGTTATCTCTGGAATCCCATTAAATGTAACCTGATATGTTCCAATCAATTAGTCAGATTGTTTGAATTTTCCCTACAGGAATTTGGGGTTGAAGGGAATATGTTGGTCAGCCCTCTGTAGAGGGCTGTGGGGTTGAAGGAGTTAAATCCTTCAACCGCCTCATTCATGTTGGTAATCGTTGTGTCATTGTCAATAAAAAGTTCTGGATAATTTGGTTTGGTTGGTTTGTTCCTAATAATTCCATTTAATGTATTCCATATTCCTTTAATGTTGTTTCTGTTATTCTCGAATATTTTGGTATAATAATCCTTCTTACATATCGTTAATATATTAATTAGTTTCTTAATGAGCTCTTTCTGGAGCCGCACTCTTATTTATTTCTTACTCTTAATCTCCAGCTTCACAATAAAGTGGAGGTTCTTTTTGAGGACAATCAGCATCTCCACCTTGTCAGCAGAGAGCCGGTTCCTTCTCTTATCAAGGAGAAAAGGAACAAGCTGCACTAAAGAGTCTTTCACTGTCCACGGAATGGGGATCAGCATTAGATTCCATCCATCCACCAAAACCACGAGCCTGAGATAGATTCCTCAACAAATCATAACTCATGACAAGAGATTATCAGAAATTTGATGGATCGCCTCACCAAAGACGGATTATGAAAATAATACCCTGATTATGATCCCCTAACCCTCACCCTAACCCTAACTCTCTCGACCGAGGCGGTTTTGGTGGATGAAATCTAATGCTTAGCACAGATGTGCAGCGGGCACAGAGGAACTTGGTTGCAACAGCAGCCAGTGAGGGAATCTACATAGCATGTGCCTTCCAGTGGTGTAGTGGATTGCCTTTCCCAGAGACGGTTTTCTCTGAGAGGTAGGTCTGCACCTGGACATCTGCTGATGTGGAACTCATGGACTGGGCCTCTGTCAGACCCTCCTCTAAGATCTCATCAAAGACGCTGTCCAGGCTGCTGCTTGCTTTTTGGCGTGGAGCCTTGCTCATAGGCTCTGCTGCCTCTGCCTCATCGTTGGCAGCCTTCCTCTCCTCTATCTTCGCCACCTCCTGGACAAGGTTTCCCTTAGCAAGCCTCCGGTTGTCTGACTTTGTGAAGAATCTGAAAATAGATCAATATTACAATTAGCCACCATTCAAAAGAAAAACACAAGACAAGACATCACATAGCACAGAAGGTAAGTCAGGCAACTGCCTCGCATGTACTTAAATAAATAAAAATCATCTTACCATTTACAGAACTAAATCTAAATTTAAAGAGGAACTAACACATACAGTACCTGACTTTTTTGCGGTTTTGGCAGTTTTAGGTACACTATTTTACTCTTTCCCTGAATACATTTGTAACCGAGCTCAATCATCTTAATTGTGTTGAAAAAGAAGATCAAAAAACAGCCTAATTGCAATGCAATTTCCCCAAATTTCAAACAGCTAATTACATATTAATTTATACATGTGACGTTCTTCAGAGACTTGTTGCAACTCTCGATTAGACGTGGATATACAACCCCAATTCCAAAAAAGTTGGGATGTTGTGTAAAATGTAAATAAAAACAGAATGCAATGATTTGCAAATCTCATAAACCCACATTTTATTCACAATAGAACATAGACAACATATCAGATGTTGAAAGTGAGATATTTGATCATTTCATGGAAAAAATATTAGCTCATTTGAATTTGATAGCAGCAACACATCTCAAAAAACTTGGGACAGGGGCAACGAAAGGCTGGAAAAGTAAGTGGTACTAATAAAAAACAGCTAGAGGAGCATTTTGTTATTAATCAGGTTAGTTGGCACAATCAGGTAAATTGGCAACAGGTCAGTAACAAAAAGAGTGTTTTAGAGAGGCAGAGACTCTCAGAAGTAAAGATGGGCAGAGGTTCACCAATCTGCAGAAAAACTGCATCTAAAAACTGTGGAACAATTTCAGAAAAATGTTCCTCATTTGTAAAATTGCAAAGACTTTGAATATCCCACCATCTAGAGTATATAATATCATCAAACCATTCAGAGAATCTTGAGAAATATCTGTGCGCAAGGGACAAGGCTGAAGGTAAATATTGGATGCCCATGATCTTTGGGCCCTCAGGCGGCACTGCATTAAAAACAGGTATTATTCTGCACCGGAATTCTTTGCATGGGCTCAGAAAAACTTCCAGGAATCATTGTCTGTGAAAGGTTTGCTGTGCAATCCACGAATGCAAATTAAAGTTGTATCATGCAAAGGAGAAGCCGTATGTGAACACGATCTAGAAATGCCGCCGTCTTCTCTAAGCTGAAGCTCATTTAAAATGGACTGAGGCAAAATAAAATGAGGCAATCAGAGATGGCAGAATTCACCCCATTCACGCAAATATTGGCAAGTGCGGAAACACAAACAAACAGACAAACAAACACACAGAGCCGCTAAAAACAATACTTCACGCCCACTCCGTGGGCTGAAGTAAAAAACTGTTCTGTGCTCAGATGAATCAAAATGTGAAATTATTTTTGAAAACCATGGATGCTGTGTCATGTGGACTAAAGAGGAGAGGGACCATCCAGCTTGTTATCAGCGCACAGTTCAAAAGCCTGCATCTGTGATGGTATGGGGTCACATTAGTGCCTATGGCGTGGGCAGCTTACACATCTGGAAAGCCATTGTCAATGCTAAAATGTGCAGTATGTAGAGGTTTTACAACAACACATGCTCCCATCCAGACAACATCTCTTTCAGGGAGGGCCTTGCATATTTCAGAAAGACAATGCTAAACCACATACTGCATCCATCACAACAGCATGGCTTCGCAGTAGAAGAGTCTGGGTGCTGAACTGGCCCGTCTGCAGTCCAGACCTGTCACCAAAAGAAAACATTTGGCGCATCATAAAACGAAAAATCCGGCAAAGAAGACCCAGGACTGTTGAGCAGCTAGAATCCTAAATCAGGCAAGAGTGGGACAACATTCCTCTCCCAAAACTCAAGCAATTGGTCTCCTCACTTCCCAAATGTTTACAAACTGTTGTTAAAAGAAGAGGGTATACTGAACAATGGTAAAGACGGCCCTGTCCCAACTTTTTTCAGATGTGTTGCTGCCATCAAATTCAAAATGAGCTATTTTTCATGAAATGGTAAAATGTCTCGCTTTCAACATCTGATATGTTGTCTGTGTTCTATTGTGAATAAAATGTCAGTTTATGAGATTTGCAAATCATTGCATTCTGTTTTTATGTACATTTTACACAGCATCCCAACTTTTTTGGAACTGGTGTTGCAATTATTATATGAAACCCGAGCAAAAAGATGCAGAACAGAAAAATTATGGGTTAGGTAAACTTATTTTAACCTAAGAGCCTTGACACAAACTTTCAGTTGAGTCACCATTGAGCCAAAACATCAAACTTGGCCAGTCAGGTGCAAGTTATGTGCTCAGCCATCCACTTTGCACCACAGAAAATGGGTTTGGGTCACTTCATGTAATGTGAAACAGCCTGTAAAAGTGAAGCAAGGGATCAGATCATTATGCTACCCACTGCTACACAGACTCTCTTTGGAACCTATGGACAGCAGTCGCTCACCTTCAGGCATTTCGAGGCTTTCAGCCCTACAATCAGCACAACTGTATCCTTACTAACACCGCTTACACTCAGCGTAACTGTGTCTTTTCCAACACTGCTTACACTCAGCGTAACTGTGTCTTTACCAAAACTGATTACATTCACCCTAACTGTATCTTTACCAGCACTGCTTATACTCAGCTTAACTGTCTTTACCGAGGCTGATTGCACTCAGCCTAACTGCATCTTTACCAAAACTGATTACACTCAACCATTAATTAATTTGTTCGTTCATTCATTCATTCATTCATTCATTCATTCAGCAGCCCTCAAACATGCTCTATCTCAGGAGGGGACCACTGACCATGGTATCAAGAAAGAGCCCTCTCCTGGAAGCAGTGGAGAGATGCTTTGCTGAGATTGAAACTGAGCCTCTCGACTGCATCGCCACTCTAGTGGATCCCAGATACACAGACAGGTGTCATGCCCTGGTGCCTAAATATGTGAGACGAACACCAGGAGAGTGATGGAGTGAGGACCCATGTGCAGGAACGTGGATATTTATTAAATAAAGAATGTGTGCCAACAAAATAAAAATATGGAGGACAAAAAGTGAGTGAACTAAACAAAAGAGTGGAACAGACTATGGCTCGTATTCAGAAATGACACTCACACCAATTGAGTGTGAGTGAGTACTAAAACTTAGTTAGTGTCAGGTTATACTAAAGGAGTCAGAGGTTGCCCTAACACGCATTTGCTTTCAGAGACCTCACTCACACTGAAATTAGTATCCCTTTCTGAGTGAAGGTTGAGTGCAGGGAACACCTCCCTTGAGCCGCGCTAACTTGCGCCAGTATTTCGCTGTCATGGCTTTCAGGTGGTTACAAACATTGGAAACTCTGGATCATTTACAGCCACGTGCTCGACGCAATCGCAACTACGCAAATTTTAACTATAATGATGATAAGGATGCTGGTAACTTGCTGACTGACCACCTGGCTTCAGTGGTTACGAACTGCACTGCGGTGAACTCGAGGTTAGCATTTGTGTTCCCACCAGTGGCTACTGGTGAGCTGGCAATAGGGGAAGCTCAAAACCATCCCTTAAAAATAATGATTGGACATGCCCTGTTTTCAATCATTTAATAAAATTGAATTTACTTGAACTCCCAAAATCCAAAGGACCATCATGTGTCGCCAGTTCTACTTGTTGAGTTAGAATGGGCACTAATAATTCTTGCCCTGTTTTCAATAATTCATTTGCATTACCATTGCAGAAACTCCGAAAACTCACAGCATTATCAGGTGTAGCCAGTTTTCATTAATGACGCATACCAGTGAACTCTCACGCATTCGGATTTCTCGCGCTTTTCTTTACTCATGGGTTGGAAAAGTCTGCGCGCAGCTGGCTCGTGGGGCGCGTGCGGATTGGCCTGCGAGGCTCATGTAGCTGTAAGTCACGAGAATCCATTCTTTTCTACATTCTTAATGTTTGGCGCGTTTCACAGCTTGTTGCTTAGTGAGCCTCGCGGGCTGTTTTGCGCCTTTCGTGAGCCACTCGACCACAGAATTTATGAAGACATGCTGATATCTTGCGTCGTCATTTATTTATGTGCGAAAGAAACGCCTCATAATTTTGTGAAGCAATGTATAACAACGATATCAAAAATAAATTGATTGTCGTTCTACCAAGTACTAGTCTGAGAAACTTTCTAATCAAGAAACGTAGAATGCTACAGGTTTAGGTCATTCAGCACTGAAGGGTGAGGATTGAGTGTCCCTTTGCAGCAGCCGACGCACCGCCTGTGGTACCCAGTGCCCACTACTGTCAGTTATGCTCGAGTGGCGTCTGTGAATAGCAACTGGCGAGGAGTGGGACCGCTGCCTCAGTTAGTGGTAGGTCGATCTCTTTCTCACACTCCAGATACATTTCAATCGTAAGCACTATATGGTGAGCGGAGGGTGAGTGTGAGTGGCGTTTCTGAATACGACCCTATGGCTCCCTGCCCGTGAAGGGAAAACTAAGGTTTCAATAAAGAGTGGAATCATAATTAACTAAAGAGGAACAGTTGAGATAATTAACTGAGAGTGCAGAGGGGAGGACTGAACAATTGAATGAGGGCAGGTGGCCAGGATCTGCAATGCCAAAGGGAAGGGGCATTACAACAGGCAATTACAGTAAATGTACCTTTTGAATGCTGTGATCTATTTCACTTTATAAAGCATCATGTAAGTCATTCATTACATTGATCTTTAATATTTGTGGTGGTCCACCAGTATAAATTAAGCTAATTTCTATTTTTATTTCCTTTAAAGAGGGAGTAAAACCATAAGACACCATAAGAGATGTAGGCTTTTGAACTGTGAGTAGATTACAAGCCGGATGGTCCCTCTCCTCTTTAGACCGCACGACACGGCGTCTGTGGTTTTCGAAAAGAATTTCTAATTTTTTTTTTTAAAGATTATTTTTTGGGGATTTTTACCTTTATTTGACAGGTAAGTTGGGTAGAAGAATGGGGATGACATGCGGCAAATGACCTGAGCCGGAATCGAACCCAGCTCACTGCGAGAAGGACACAGCCTTTATGGTGCGCGCACTTAGACCGATGTGCCACCAGGGCGCCCAGAATTTCAAGTTATGATTAATATGACCACAGAACACTTTTCCATTCTGCCTCAGTCCATTTTAATTGAACTTTGGCCCACAGAAGACGGCGGTGTTTCTGGATCGTGTTCACATACTGTATGGCTTCTTCTTGACATGATACAGCTTCAGCTTGTATTTGTGGATTGCACAGCGAACTGTGTCCTCAGACAATGATTCCTGCAAGTGATCCTGAGCCCATGCAGTGAATTCCAGTGCAGAATCAGGCCTGTTTTTAATGCAGTGCCGCCTGACGGCCTGAAGATCACAAGCATCCGATACAGACCTTCGGCCTTGTCCCTTGCGCACAGAGATTTCTCCAGATTCTCTGAATCTTTTGATGATATTAGGTACTGTAGTTTTAAAGTCTTTGCAATTTTACATTGATGACCATTTTTCTGAAATTGTTCCACAATTTTTGGATACAGTTTTTTGCAGATTGGTGAACCTCTGTCCAGCTTTATTTCTGAGAGGCTCTGCCTCACTAAAATGCTGCCAATTAATACAATTAGTTGCAAAATGCTCCTCCAGCTGTTTTTTTATTAGTACCACTTACTTTTCCAGCCTTTTGTTGCCCCTGTCCCAACTTTTTTGAGATGTGTTGCTGCCATCAAATTCAAAATGAGCTGATATTTTTCATGAAACGGTGAAATGTCTCACTTTCAACTTCTAATTTGTTATCGATGTTCTATTGTGAATAAAATGTGGGTTTATGAGATTTGCAAATCATTGCACTTGTTTTTTTTTTTTTACAATTTACACAGCATCCCATTTTTTTTGGAATTGGGGTTGTACATCTGCCCACAATCTTTTTCATGGTATGTTACCATGATATGGTATGTTACCAATGATGTTACCATGATTATTACCATGTTCTCCGTTAAAGTTATCTGGGCGGCTGCAGCCCAATTATAAGAGAGAGGGTGTCCTGCGCAAGCCATAGGCTCAATAGCAGGAGCTTGGGGCTCACAAAGTCAGATTCTCAATGGTCGAAAGTTTGAAGTTGGGGCCTCCCGAGTTTTGCATGGCAATGTATTTGGCCATGTTTGGCAGGATAGTGACAATACTGCAGCTGAGAGTATGAAACACCCTCATTTCCTCAACACTGCCCACTTGATGATCCTCTGATTAAAGTACTCTGCTTTGGTGGTGACTTGTACACATTACCTGTACAAACTATAAATATTTTCAGACTAAAAGGCTGTTGAAGCATGTAGGGGTGGGTCGAAATTTTGCGCTTTTTAACTTCTTAAGCCCCAAGCCTCTGGTTCGAAAATGACATGCCCAAAATGAAATGAGTATATCCCTGCAACTACTTGGTCCATTTGAATGATCTTGGTATCATAAGGAAACACCTTGGGGATTTTTTCATGGTGTAAAAATCAGGGTATATGTCACTGAGTCAGAGTAAATGAAGATGGAACACAGCATAAATTAAAGCTCTCATTTGCACCGAACAAAGTTTTACTTTTATCCCTCCTGAAATTATTGCAGTTGCAGTCTGAAACCTCTAAAAAATTACAGCACAGAATCTCACCATTATCTGTGCCAAAGTTTATTCTAATCAAGTAAATAAGAGCAAAATTAAAGAGGTTTTAGTTTGGGAATGTCTAGGTGGCCTTTCCAAATTAGCACGATGTGCCATTTTGGATATCTCAGGTGCCCAACTGTAAAACTCATTTAATTTTGCTTATATGTCACGACAGGTATAGAATTGAATATCTCTAATTACAATTTTATTTATTTATTTTTTTTATCATTATTATTGCAACCAGTCCTGTATACATTTTCCCATTCAAAGAAAATACATACAAAGGAAATGATGTTTGACTCCACTGGAGCAGATTTGTTTTCAGTAAAACAAGCAAATAAAGAAATTTATGAATACAAAGGTAAGGTAAAAAAGGTAAAAATTAAAACTACAAACACCCAGCAATTACTTATACAAGAACTATGCCCCTGCTGCTTAAAAAAAAGACTTCTACCCAAATCAGCATTAGAACCATGAACCTCCTGCACATAAACACACTGCTATAACCATTGAGCTAGTTGCTTGTGCCACATTATATATTTCAAGAGTGAGTCAGCAAATACATCATGCCCTTGATCTAGTGCTTGAATTTTAGTTTTCTCAGTGATAGAATCTCAGGATTCTTTCAAAAGACAACTTTGAAAATGACTGTTGAATATTTAGTGGACAATCATAGCGAAAATATCAAAAAGAAATCGGTTTAGTGACTGTATATAAGCACTCATTGCTGCGCTTTGAGTCTTTCTGCATAATGTCGCCTGGCAGCCAGAGTGCAGAAGAAGAAAAAACAGCAATCTGAACAAACTCCCCAGCAACCTCTTACACAAAAACTGTGATTGCAATGGTGAATGCTCAACTGTGTTTGCTCAAAATAAAAGTATATTTGGGTCATTCCATGAAAAAGAGAGCCAAAGTGTGACATGACTGTTCAAATTTGAAACAAAGAATTTGCAAGAAGTACTGGTTCACTTTTGTTGGCGTTCCCATGAGTCAAAATGTGACACAAGTTAAATGGCAAGATCTACTGTGGGATGTAAGAGGCAAGATGTTGAACGTTCAGCATTGCCGATGTAACAAGGACACGAAACTAACACAAAAGTATGCAATAAAATTTTCTTTTCAAAGTATAACAAAGCCTCAACTTGTTCAATTAGTATAACAGAGAACAAACTTAAAACAAACCAGCAGTTTGGCAATGCCCAGTTGTGCTCTAATAAGGTCTGAACATGTTTGGCAGGGCTTTGATAAGGCGCTCATTGGTCATGTTCATCTGAGGACAGAACAAATGCAATATTCTGGACGAAATATAAATGAGAAGGCAGCCCATGTAAGTACACATCAGCTCTGAAAATATTTTAGAGTAGACTAGTTGCTAAATGCAAAATTTGTCATCTGGATTGTACCACATGACAAATGTTGCGAATGTAACATGGACACGAAAAATGCTCGACTTAGCAAATGCATCACCTGTTTTCACCCTACGCCCTTTTTGATATTGGAAACCACTAGGGGTGGAACGGTTCGCAAAATTCACGGTTCTGTATTTATCACGGTTTTTGGTGTCACGGTTTTCGGTTTGGTTCGGTATGTTTTTGTACAGCAGGAGGAGGCATTGTCAATTTCAACATGCTTTTCATTTATATGGCAAAAAAGTTCACAACAAACAAAATTCTGGCTAAGAACAAAACACTTGACACATGACACACATTGTCAAAAAAAAAATTGAAAGAATTGGTTTAAGTGTCACTTGAACAAAAATTCAGCGTTACTGCCACCTATTGGACATGTTGTGTATGTTCGGCACAAAAAGATGGAATTGAACTTGCGAATATTGCCTACTTGCAAATAGGCTATTGCCTACAAAACGCTGCACTCGACACTCATCCGCGCCAACTGTTCTGTTTCACTTTTATTTTTGCGGATGCCTTGAAACAAACAATACATACACGCCCCGAACCGTGACTAGCGAACCGAACGGTTCGGATTTTTTTTTCTTGAACCGTTCCATCCCTAGAAACCACTAATTATTCCGCCGATCAAAAACGATGCACCACTCCTTAAAACACGTGAAACGGCAGGCCAAATTATGAATCCCAATAGAAAACATACTTGTGTTGAAAATCGGTGATTTACTAAAAGATTTTAGTGATTGAACGTCACTTCATTCGAACGTAACTTTCTGGGACGCAAAAATACTAACCTGCCCAGCTTCCACTGTGAAGACGATAGACTGGTCCCCGGATGTGAAGCAGGAGGTTGGGAAGGAAACCGTATCTGTGACTACTGTGAGACTCAAGGGGATACGGGATCGGATAGCGAGCCGGCTGGCGTGTTGAGCGTAACTTGGTAAAATATGACGCGAAAAAATTTTGCTCCACAGAAATAAGAATTTTGTAAAAACCCGTATATTTTCAGAGATAATATTTTAAACGGTTATGAAACGGATTCATCTCTACACATTGGCACAAAAATCTAGATAATATATTCTGTTTCCTGGGTTTTCTCAGCACTGTTTCAACGTAAGTTTTCAGGACACCATGAGTTACGTTCACAACAATATTTTAAGCGCTAATTGCAGTGTTATACATCTGGATTTCCCTGTTAATTGCCGTTGTGGGTTAATCACTTGGAATTGATGTTTGGAACAAAAGCCATTTCAGCCAGACTTTTACTTAAAAATTCTGATAATTTTACATTCAAAGTCTGAAGGCAATGAATGTCACAAATTTGGACACTTTTTATCCACAGGTTTTTCAAAGACATGCAGTTTTTTATTTCTCTTTTTCAGAAGACCAATTATATTGCCTGTGTTAGCTTTTTTATATACTCTGGCCTTCATGCATGGGATTTTCTATAGGTGGTATCTAATTTTGTGAATCATATAGTCCTGTAAAAAATGCAGGGTCTCTGACCCTCTTTCATGGAATGACCCATATACAGCCGTCACCTGCACAATAGCTCAGTGACTTACCCGCTAAGCTATTTCCAATGAGTCATCTAGTTATGCTTCATTGCCATATGAAGAGTCAGCTGGCGAGCCATAGAAACTACTTCAATGACATCTGCTGAATGTTTAGTGGATAATTACAGTGAAAATACCAAAAACAAATCAGTTTTAAGGTTTATATTGTAGTGCTCTACAAGCAGATGAGCATAATGGCGCATGGAGTCTTAGTTTCACGCACCGGGAACGCAAGGCTCCATTTCAGGCTGGGTTTGTGCGATTATGGTGGTTTAGGGCTCGTTGGAAACGTCAGAACCCATAGAATCAAATGACCACCCCCCAAAATCAAATGGACTGCATCACAAGCCAATCACAGAGGAGAAAATACATTGGTCCAATGGGAATGGTCAGGGCTTGTCCTCTTTGGAAGCAGAGCCCCCAAAAAAAAAAAACATGCATGGAGACTGGGAGATGTAGTTTCAATATAATGCGGATACATTAGACTAACAATAGAAAACGCAGATTTACCCTCGTACATAGTTTTTTATTACAAAATAGCAAAGATAAGGAAAAATTTTTGCTCATTGCTGTAGAATGCAAAGTGTATGCCTGCTGTTCTTTGAGTGTGGTGTCAGTTTAAAATGGCAAGGCTTATAGCATTGGATTCTGTGGACTTTCCTCTTTCATTTGATATATGGTTTGTATGCATAGCACACATTCAGTAGAAATGCCAGTGATGGAGCACTGATATTATTTAATTCTATGTTTTGCTACGTGCTTATTTACTTGTTTGGTGCTTGAATTGTGCTTGGTTTAGTTAAAAATGGTCATCATGAAATTTTCGCCTCCCAAGCCTTCACCTATCTCCAGGATTGGGACTGCATTCCTGCTAAACCCTTCGGTCCTGTTGTCAAGCAGTCCTGCTTCGGTGAGAGGAATTCACCACCTGGCTTCTGCCCTGGGCCGGCCACTGGCCTGGGCATGGACACGCCCCAAACCCTCTCCAGTCATTATCAACTTAGCTGGACTGCCCCTTCTCAGCTCAGGGCTTTGACCCAATCAACTACAATTACTGCTATCGATAAATACTGCTTTTGGGATTGTACCCTGCGACTGATTCCTCGTTTGGCTCATAACATGAATATGTCCATATATGTCCACGCACAGCCAGTTCTTGCGGTTGATGTATTTCATGTGGCCATCGAAGCGCCTTGTGGGCATGTGAGCATCATTACTGGACCTAGGAGCAATGGAGGAAGGTTGCCTCGTCCAGTGAGTCTCATTTTCTTTTACATCAGCTTCGTACATCTATACCATCTACTTGCAGGAAAGACGGCTCCGGGATCCACTGTGAGAGGAAGACAAGCTGGTGGCGAAAGTGATGATCTGGCAAATGTTCTGTTGGGAAACCCCAGGTCTATTAGAAAGGATATCAGTTTGATGAAGTTGTTATAGTGGCACAAGGGGGACCCACATAACATTAAGCAGATGATTTTAATGTAGTGATCGATCAGTGTAAATAATTATATTGCATCACATTGACAGCCAAGTCGATTTTTATCACAAAGTCTTGCCAATTTTGACTTGATTCTGGATGGCAATGAGAGCTAAATGTCCTACCCATATTAAGAAGGGATCAAAATGCACACAACGACATAATTTTGCATAAACATTAAATATCAAATGCCATTTCAAGACAGTCAACTAGTAATTTAATTCAAAATGACCCGAGTGAGATTAAAAGGTTCACAATCAAGTGACTGGCAGTGCATTTTTAGCATTTCATGCAATCCTCATCCTTGAAGTAAGCTGCCAACCAGCAGGGGGTGCTGTAGCCCTATCAGCCAGACCACAGCAAACAAGTAGGCCAATTTCACTGGACCACCCTCAGAAATGGCCGGGGACAAAAAGAAAATGCCCCAAAAAAATGACACATTTTGGCCCCATAACATGGGTCAAGTGGCCCACAGAACTCTCTGTAAACATAAGCTAATGTCACTAGGCTGCTAAATCATAATTAATTCTTTTGCTATCATCCTACATGCTTGAATGCGCTCGCTCATAAAATCGACCACTTTGACACAACCAGGTGAGAAACCTGACCCCGAGGTGCTGTCGCAATTTAATATAATTCCATTGTTTAGATAAAAAAAATCACGAGTCGCTTAATCGTGCAACCCCAACGTAAAAAAAGTTGAGATGCCATGGAAAATGCAAATAAAACCAGAAAGAACAGATTTATAAATTTACTTTGACTTGTATCTCATAGCCAACAGTACAAAGACAACATATAATGTTTTGTGCAGTCAAATGAATTTATTTTGTTAATATTCATCTATTTGTGCCATTCAGGCCAGAAATACATACTGAAAAAAAAAAAAAAAAAAAGTCGGGAAGGGGGCAATTTAGGACAAGTAATGAGATTTAAGAATTTGACTAATCATGATTTCTAACAACCGGCAGGTGAATGTATTTGTGATTTGGTATAAAAATATCACCCCGTACAGGCCTGGTCCACAGGCCCAAAGCTGGGCTTTGGATCGCCAATTTGCCCACAAATGCACAAGAAAATCATTCAAAGGTTTAAAAACAATAAGATATGAAGGGATTTGGATATTTCACCCTCTAAGGTGCATAAAATGACTGTGATTCAAGAAATTTGCGGGAATTTCTCTGCATGAGGGACATGGGCGTTGGCTTAAGCTGAATACCCATCATCTCCAATCATTCAGATAGCGCTGCATGAAAAATCATCATTTTCACTGTGTGATATAACCACACGGGCTCAGGATTACTTCGGCAGACCTTTTTCAAGTACTACAACATGTAATAACATCCACAAATGACAGTTAAAACTTTACCTGAGCTACTAGAATCCGGAATTCGGAGGATAATTGGAATAGGGTATGTTATGATGTTGCTGCGGGCTTCTTTTGTAATATATTTAATGATAGCATTAAAAACAGTGCTGTATCAGTAAAATGAGACATACAGTTTTTCTTCTTTTTCTTCATTTCGCTTATTACCTCACTTAGATGGCCTGTGGCACCCCTGTGGATAGACGGTGTACTACCTATGCCCAGAGCCATTGAGTTCTCCACCGCTCTGCCTACGCCTAGTTTACAGTAGTGCTCAAAAGTTTGCATACCCTGGCTGAATTGGTAAAATAAGAAACATTTTGAAAGAAAACATGAATGGCCAGGCAAAACATATTTCTCTTATTTCTTATTGGATTCATATCCAATTGTAGGCCATGTAGAATGGCACAATCATACCATCAAACATGGCAATAAGGGGAAAAAAAAAATGCCATGAACCCTGTTCAAAAGTGTGTGTAATACTGTGTGTTGCCCCCTTTAGCATCAATAACAGCGTGCAGTCTTTTATGATAGTTGTCAATGAGGCCCCTAATTCTCTCAGGTGGAATTGCTGCCCATTCTTCCTCCTGCAAAATGCCTCCAGCTCCTGAAAATTCTTTGGTCATCTTACATGAACTGCACGTTTGAGATCTCCCCAAAGCGGCTCGATGATACTGAGGTCAGGAGACTGTGATGGCCGCTCCAGAACCTTCAGCTTTCTCTTCTGTAACCACTGGAGGGTCAACTTGGCCTTGTGCTTTGGATCATGGTCACGCTGGAACGTCAAAGTGCGTCCCATACGCAGCTTTCATGCTGAAGAATGCTAATTGTCTGCCAGTATTTTCTGATAACATGCTGCATTCATCTTGCCATCAATTGTCACGAGATTCCCTGTGCCTTTAGAGCTCACGCACCCCCAAAACATCAGAGAGCCACCACCATGCTTCACAGTGGGAATGATGTATTTTTTACCATGGGTCTTGTTGACTGCTCTTCAAACATAGATTGTGACCGTAAAGTTCTATTTTGGTCTTGTCACACCAAATCACAGTATTCCAAAACGTTTTGAGGTGTGTCAAGGTGTTATCTGGCATATTTTAGGCGGGCTTTTTTGTGGGATTGGTGCAATAATGGCTTTCTTCTTGAAAGGATCACACAATCTTTTTCCAGAGCATCCAGTATTTCTCTTGAGGTAGCTTGTGGATTTTTCTGTGTCCCAAACAATTCTCCAGGCAGCCAGGGCTGACAGCTTTCTTAGCCTTCCTGACCTTGGCTTGCTATCAACATATCCCCTAATGTTCCACCTCTTAATCACGGACTGAGCAGTACTGACTGGCATTTTAAGTCTTTAGATATCTTTTTATATCCTTTCCCATCTTTAAAAAGTTGAGCTACCTTGTTACGAAGGTCCTTATACAGTTCTTTTCCGCTCCCCATGGCTCAGTGTCTAGCCAGATCAGTGCATCCACTCGGGAGCTAACAAACTCAATGACTACTATACACGGACACTAGTTACAATTTAAGAAGCAACAGGTGTGGAAAATTAACCCTCAATAGCCATTTAAACCTGAGTGTGTCACCTTGTGTCTTTATAACAAGGACAAACATTCAAGGGTATGTACACCTATGAACAGGGCCATATGGGTGATTTCAGTCATAATTATGATTTAAGAAGGAGCCAAACACTATGTGATGACAAATGACTTCACATGATCACTATCCTTAAATAAAAGATAACGTTTCTGCATGATGAGCCATATTTTCAAAATAAATGGCAGCATTTCACAAATTCAGCCAGGGTATGCAAACTTTTGAGCACAACTGTATTATACACTCAGAACCCCCATCTTGGCTGGAAGGGGGGGTCGGGTGTCGCTGTTTTGTATAATCACTCTACGTATTCACTCAGTGCCCAAACCACAGTATAAATTTGATTCATTTGAGGTTCTAGCGATGAACTTTTCAGTGCTGGATGCAGGTGTGAGCCCTGTCCCTGATCGGCCTTTAGCTCTGGTGACAGTCTACAGGCCACCCGGCCTTTATTCTGCCTTTATTCAAGATTTTTCAGAATTCCTTTCAGACTTAGTTTTAAGCTATGATAGAATAGTTATATTGGGTGACTTTAACCTGAACTTTGAGAGGGCAGATGATTCTCTAACATCTGCATTCACTCATGTTTTGTAGTCAGTCGGCTTCCCTTAGAGTGTCGTTGGCCCAACACATTTTCATGGTCATACTTTAGACCTGGTCTCAAACTTTGGTGTTGATATTGATAAGGTCAAAATTCATTCACATAATCCCAGTTTGTCAGACCATTCTCTAATCACATTTTGTCTACAAATGGCCCACCCTGTATTGTCAGAAACTAGGATGTACACTAGTTGTACTTTTCCTGCCATTACTTCTACAAAATTCGTTGAAGTATTTAAGTATGTGTCCTCAGAGAATAATGGTATCAATTTATTTCAGAAGCAAAAAATAGGACCAAGAGTCCTGTAGCTTACCGGCATCTGAAATATACATTATCAGCTTGAAATCAAGGCCAAAGTAATCATATACAGTCACTGATGTTTAGTTCAGATATGATCATACTTACAGCATACATATACGATAGTAGTATGCATTATATTTCCAATAGTTTTGAGAGAAACATCTTGAAATTGTACTTCTGCAAGCTTGATTTTGACAGGTTGTCATCCTAGGAGAAGTTATGGTTACGAAGCAATAGTTGTGGTGTTAATAGTCCTGGAACCACAACATGAGTTCATATATGACTTCCTCTATGTCTCTAATATAAATCTAGGCTCTATGACCGTTTTGGTGATGCAAGTCATCACAATTTTACTATGTCAAGATTGAAATTCGAAGGTCACCAAATGAAAGGTCATACATAACTTCCTATTTGTCTCGAATACGAAAATAGGCTCTATCCTGGTGATAGAAGTCATTGAAATCTAAGCATGTCAAGTTTGACTTTCAAAGGTCACTGATGGACAAGTTCAAGGTCACCAAATGAAACTTTATACATGACTTCTTAGTGTTCAATACACGTATATACTCCATCTTCAATATTTTCAAGCCTATTAAGATGCCTTTGGAAATTTTAACATTTTTCCTGACCTACAGTATGATCTTTCATGGTCATCTGGGGTCAACTTTAACACTGGCCAAACTATAGGTCATATATGACTTCCTATATGTCGATAATACAAACTTAATCTCCATCTGCAACCATTTGGCCTCCACAGGCTATTCGGCATATTTTCCAAAAGACCTGTAGGGCTATCAAATAAAAGATTTCATTCAAATCTGATGGGGGCGCATGGAGATCTACAGCCGCAGAATACCCCTATTTTTGCATTTTCACCGAATTGAGCGCCACCTATAATTCCGCGCCCTCACCATCCCACTACAGTTTCAAGTGGAATAGCACAAGGAACTGTTATAGAATCATATCTTGCATAAACAAGCTTGGGCTATTGAGGGCGCAGGCAAGGAATGCCTCAAACGTAAGTGCTACTTGGGCTCAAAGTGGTGCATTCAAGCACCCCCTATAGGTGGCGCCCTCAAGAGCCCACCAAAATTTCATGATTTTCCAAAACTCCTCCCAACACAGATTGACATCAGTGAAAATTAAGCTGGGCTATTGAGGGCGCACTGAGATATTTCAACTCAAAAACCTATTTTTCTTAAAAGATCAATTTTGGCCCTCCAGAGGGTGACCATTCTGAAGGCCCTAGCGACCAAACCGTTCACTTTTGAAACCTGAAAATTTGGGATTTTCCTGTCTACCCAAAGGCCTTCCACTGGAAAAAAAATTCAGTCAAATATCTAACAGACATATATCACCCACCGCCTGAACGGTATAAATTCTGGCAGTTAAAATAGTTATTTGTCCTGAATTGTTCTCAATCATGTTCATAATTATCATTATTTTTACCCCGAGAACACTCCACACTAACAGGTGTTGCTTGTTCTCCCCGTTGACGATAATCATTCAAGTGAACAGGTAATTTTGTGCATTTAAATCAGTGTCATTCAAAATTGCGTACCTGTCAACTCTCACGCATGCAGCTCGAGCCTCACGCTTTTAGAGGGGCTCTGTCTATAGCTGGGCATGCGCAGTTTGGTCGCAAAACTTTATTTTTTCCGTGGGCCACGGGAGAGTCTGGCGTTTGCCATTACAAAGGGAGAGTGCGACAATCTAAACGAATCCAGCTTTCTTTCATGTCATCTGCGCAAAATATTTAGTGCTGTCTTTAAGCAATGTCATGGGAGGGAAATTTTGGTTATTTTTTAACTTCCCGAGGCCAAAATATGGCTTCGAGGAATCCAAATATGAGACGGGGCATTATCCTCAGACCGATGCTTTCACCCGATCACCCTTTCAAAACCAGGAAAGCATGGGGAGACAGACACAAAAGGATATGGATTAAAAGGAAGTATAACAACTTGGCAAAGCCTCAAAAAGACCCATTTGTACAGCCCTGATTCCGCGTTTGCCGGACATTTGCTCTAGCTGAGATATGGAGAAGATGGGTGAGTGCGGAGACACTTCATATGCAACTGCGTTGCTAGTGCTAGCGCAGCATATGCATTGGCTATATTAACATTCAATGTTAATATTCTAAACCCTTTTTCACATATAAAACCCCCAAAATATATTTGTGTGCCCTTTTGAAATTATATATAATAATAATATAATTATAATTATTTATAATTATAAAGTGGAGGTTACATATGGAAATGTCTCCGTACTCACCATACTTTGGAAACGGTGATTGCGGGAAAGCATCCGTCAGCCGATAATACCAGTCTCACGTTTAGATTTCTCAAATCCATATTTTGCCCTCGGGAAGTGAAAAATATCCAAAATTTCCTTCCCACGACATTGCCTAAATGCAGCATTCTTCTTTTAAAAATATTTTGTGCAGATGACATGAAAGAAAGCTGGATTTGATTGGATTGTCGTGCTCCCCCTTTGTAATGGCAAATGCCAGACTTTCCCTTGGCCCGCGGAAAAGATAAGTTTATCGACCAAACTGTACTGCGCATGCCCAGCTATTGACATACCCCCTTTAACTGGCATATCACGTTCTCACGCTGTAGTCAGCAATCTCACACTTTATAATTATATCCCCAAAATACGAGTTTCAGGGATATCATGGTTTCGCCCCACCCACCGCCGCGTCCGCAGATTTTTGCCGTTAGCGCGATAACTCACAAAATACTTTACATTGGCTTCTCATTTTTAGCATATGGGTAGATATTAGGGATGGAGAGATTCACCGGTGCGTATCGGTGGTCCGATACAAACGTTTGCGATGCGACTGCATCGGTAGCTTCAGTGTGTATCGGTCACAAATGCCAGCTGATTCGCAATGTATCGTGCCTAACGTCCCTGTATCGGTAAAACGTGTTTTACACGATTATTTCAAGTTTCATTCCCCTCGCTCAGGTGTTTCCGAGGCGCCCTGAATGTAGGGTTTAATCCCGGGCAACGGGATTCCCGGGATTTGACCTCCAAACCATTTCCCGTTTCCCGGGAAATAGAAAAACAAGAAACCGGGAAAAAAAAACATTAAAAAAATATTCATAGGATAATGGAATGAATTTAGAAAATATGTAGGCCTATTTTACTTTCTTAAAACATATTCAACAGCTCTGTGTGTGTATGCGTGCAGGGGAAGAGAATACTTAACTTAATCGAACTGACTATTCACACTTATTTAAATGCGTCCAAGCACAAAAATTGATCGAAATTCGCGTTAGACGCACTTATAAGTGTGGCCAAGATCCACGTTGCTCCAATGCCCACACTTAAAAGAAGTGTGTCCAAAGGTAAAATTTTTTTCTTGGCCAAACGTAGGCTATTTTAAGCGGTACTTTCTAAAAACTGGAATGGTCATCAACTGGCGCAGCGAGTAAGTGTGGCCAAGAAAAAAATTCAGCATTGGCCACACGTATAAGTGCGAATAACATCGGCCTTAATTAATTGATTACCAATCACAAAACGCCCTGAATTCAAACACTTCTGACCGTTAACGCAGTTAGTTAAGTAACTTGTGGGTCTATAAAAAGTCTATGACTTTTTAGTCCCATTTAGAAAAAGTTATTTTGGTCAATCGTCATTCTCTGTTACAGCCATACAAAATTGGAACTCACTACCCGCCCACATTAGAGACATAGATACTTTCTTCACCTTTACTAAATATCTAAAAACATGGTTTGCTGATAATTACAACTGCTTACATTAATTTTTTTTTTTTTTTTTGAATATGGTGTGTGTGTGTTGCATGTGACATGATCATAGACGCTGCCCTTCTGTCTTTGCTAACTGCCAGCATATCTGCGTGTTTTTAAGATGAATTGTTGTGAATGTCCTTTTGTGTCTTGTTTTCTAGAATTGTTTTTACTGCATGACTTGCATTACTGTTTTCTGCTTTTAAGTTTGCTTCTTTGACCCCTTACCTTGTTTGTGTTCGTACCTATTTGTTCATATATTTTGCATCATTGTTTGTACCTGTGCCTGTGCTTGCGGCCTGCTGCTCTATTTCATTCCATTTATTTTGTTTGTATTTGTGCTCATTTATACTTGCTTCGCATTGTATTGTATTGTCTCTTTTCCTTTTTCCCTTTTTCCCATTCCCATTTTCCCATTGCCCTGTGTCTTTTCTTTTTTAGGGTGCAAGCTGGCCGGGGACGACAGCTGAAAATTAGCCATGTTGGCTAAAGCTGCCCTGTTTACTGTTGTGACAGTTAATTGATAGGGACTGTCCTCGTAATAATAAACGAATAAAATAAAAAATAAATAATCTGAATTAGACTAACACAACGCGATTTTTGACATCAGCTCTGAGTGGAAATACTTCATCATAGCCTACTTCAAAATATTAAATAATGAGGACGCGCTGCTCTGTCTGAGGGAGGGATCAAATGCGCAAGACTGAGGTTCAACAGTCGGCTCACTGCAACATTTAAAATTTCAGACAAAACTCCAGGTGAAAGCTCAACACTACAAGAACACTGGATTCATACTTCATGCAAAACACTTCAGACAGAGATGCAGCGGGCTTTGGTGAAATGGGGCTCTCATTGAATAAAGAAAAATATCCTGAATCCATCTGAAACCTCCCACCCAGTGAGTGGATGCGTTTTATAACTTTGCCTTTTAACTTTGATCGCTGACTTTATTTAGCCGAAAGTCTGACACCGCAGCACACACCGTGCCGGCCACCCGCAGCGTCTGAATGCGAGCAGATTATGGAATCTATCTGAGCTCAAAACCATGACTATGAAAGCACCAAACTACTTGCCTTAACGAATTTCGTTAGTTTATAATATGAAGAATTGTAAAATATAATTTCCATGAGGCTGTTCAGTCAGACAGCGACAGATCACAGGCGTTTTCTCCCTCTCATCTGGAGCGAATGTCAAGCTGCATGCGACTTGCGCAGTTTATATTGTTATAATATTGATTAATCTTGAAATTATGTTTTTGTGCCTCAATAATTATATATACCACCTGACAATACATTAAATCAGTCATGTTTGGGACCCACATGTCTCTTTGTTAAGTGTTTCCTGAACTATGACCAATATTATATAACGGTAGCCAAAATTATAGGCTACCTTAAAAACAAGTTAATTTCCCGGGAATGTAATTTGCACATTTTAATGCAGGGAAGAATAAGATTTATAAGTGTGACCTGGTAATGTTATTTGCAATTAATGTAGGGAAGTTTTATAAGTGTGCACTATTACCGTTAGCCGTTAGCGCGATAACTCACAAAATACTTTACATTGGCTTCTCATTTTTAGCATATGGTAGAGAGGATGAACTGATTAGATTTTGGGCAAGTATGCACTCCTAGGTTTGCCACGAGGTGGCGCTATATGTTGAAAAAAAATCAGTTTTTTAACCATGTCTCTGGAACAATTACTTACACAGACCTCACATTTGCCTCATATTGTAGGTCTATTAAAGGGGAATCTAATAAAGGGGACTTCAAGGATTGGGGAATTTCGGGGATATACCACTTGCTGTCGGCCGCCGACAGCGTAGGCCTAGTTTAATTTCGGAAAACAAAATAATATTTAATTGCCGGGTCCCACTTTTCAATCAATCCACGTTGTATCGGGAGTGAAAGGCGGCATGTCATGATTCCAATCAGTCGCGGATCAGTCATTATTAAATCAAGCGCATTTAAGAGATTATCTCGCGGAATTGAAGTCCTTGTGCATGGAAGTTTTTCAGTCTCATGTACGTTTCGGTAGATTTCTCCTTTAGCAGCCTAACATGGAAACCTATTATGACTCCGGAATTCTCACGCTTCTCTTTTCTCAGGGGTTGGAAGCAATGAAATTGCATAAAGACGATTCAAACCGTTTTTCAGTTTATTTAAACAATTTAAACGATCATGAAGCGCACTGCGGAAAAGGTAGCGCGGAAGTTTCATGGCAGTTTGTCACTAGTAAAGCGTGGGCCTATTTTTGAGTAAATTATTTTCCTGTACTGAATTTAGCCCATTATTTCGTCGCTGTTAGATCGCATGAGGGAGAGAAGCCGTGTCTTCAATTGCCAATGGATTATTATTATAATTGGAAAAGTTAAACGTGTCAATAAAGGAAGTTGATAGTGAGCTAGCCAGGACTAGTTGCTATAACGGGATATTTTGAGGGCATCACCATCTTATCAAGTCAGGTTCACAAAGCGAATTCAGTGCAAGCTTAAGCCCACGGGTAGGTCCGAGTTTCCCATTTTCTTGCAGCAATCAACAGCCGCACACAGAGGTATCACCACAGATTTTGTCGCTCAGGTTCTCATAATGATTGGTAATATCGGACCTTGATCATTCGACGTAAAATGAAGCTGCAGCACGAGTGATAATCAAGACTAATTTGCGTACACTTTATATAGATTCCCGCTGATTTCTCGGAGCCCAAGCATGTCAAAACATCCGGGACATTACCACACTAAGTATTTTTGGATTGGCTAAAATATAGGAATGGCGGCATTCATGAACTTGTGCTAATTATTTGTATTTTAGAGGTTTGAGGTTTGATTACTCGGTACATAAAAATCGCAAAAATTTGCAAAAAATATTTATGGAACGACAAGACAATGTACTTTTTGGATGAGAGCTGAAAAAAGGTTTTCTTTTAAACGCTGCCAAAACATGCATTTATATGACTTCCTATATGTTTATAATACAAACTTAAGCTTTATTTGCAACCATTTAGCTTCCACAAGCCATTCTCCGCAAGACTCAATGTTGAAAGATTCACAAAAATAGTTAGACATTTTTTGAGAATGAGTTTTTGAAATTTCTATTTCCAAGTCCTATTTTTAACATTGGAGCCAAAAATTCAAAGACCCATAAAACGAACAAAACCGATTCTATTAAAAAAAAAAAAAAAAAAAGTTTGGAGATGTGGTGTTGTACTATGTTATGGCAAACTTAAAAGTAAATTCACCAGGCCAAAAAAAGATATTCAAAGATGATGGATGAATAACTATGACAATAGCTTATCGCCCCATAGGGCCAGTAAGCTAAAAATTTTATTTACAGACTGAATAGTGCAGTAAGCTACACTTTGAATGTGCATGAATGTTGACAAATGGAAGAACAATCCAAAATTTTAACATTAATTTTATTTTTAAAATTACTTTGTTAATTACGCTTATGTACAGTCATTCTGTAACATCACCTTGCCTCAATTTTATGCACATAAACAGCTGAAAAGGTTTTGTACAGAAAGAGAGAGAAAAAAAAATCCACTTTCAGAAAAATCCTTCCAACTCCATCTCGCTGGAACAAACGGCATTACTGACGCGACAGGATGGAGACCCACACCACCAGATTCGGTCCCAATTTCAGCGTGCCCACTCAAATATCAATCCAGCACGTCTGGCACGCTTACCATTCACATATAACTCCTAAAGCCATTCCCCCCACACACACATACTCACACACACATACACACATGTGCGTCTACTGAGTAACACACAAACAGTTTGGTCCTTAATAAACTGAGCTGGACACAAGTAAGTGTCAGACTACACACCGTTTCCCAATCACATTCAATAGATCGTTCAAGATTAATGGATGTTTGACAAGTTTCATTGGAAAACGTAATGTTACCAACTGAAGCAGTTATGATGAACACAAAGACTAACATGGCTTCACAAGAGCATGGGGAATATAACCTTAAAACCAATATCCCACCACTTATACAGTTCTTTCAGTTAATTTCTTATTGATTAATTTCAACAATAATTCCATTAGATGAATGAATATGGCTGGAATATGGCACTTGACTTGCTGGATTGAAAAGAGTGTTGAGACACTACTGTACTCTATAAATATGTTTATATTTACAGTTAAAATTTGAACCCTCCTGTACAGGACTAATACTGGCTCTACAATTCTGCAACCCTGACAATGCGACAGCCCATTGCCACACCTATCCTGAGACTTTTCAGGGAATGCTGGGTTTTGTAGTCCTATTAAACCCATTTTACAACACTGTCACAGTATTACCGCTTGCACTCCCCTTTTAGTGGTCAATATTGGCAATAACTTTAAAAAAGGAAATGTAAAAACAATTAGTGTACAACAAATATTACAACAACAATTGCAGTAGTAGGAATAATGATAGTTGCAATAGTAGTAGTAGTGGTAGTAGTAGTAGTAATAATATCCATAAAAAGCTTCCTTTTTAAAATCTGCTTCAGTTTCAACCATAATCAACATCAAAATTATTATTACTATTACTATACAAAATAGCGTTAGAGTTTTTATATACAAGTGTTAAGTATAGCAGTGTTCAGAAATATGAATAAGTGACTGATCTTCACAGTCACTAACAGGTAGGTGTAGGTGTGTTTGTGCATGTGTTTGTGTGTTTACCTTCATGTATACAAGAATTGGCTATACATAAATTTCATGCATTAAAATGCATTTGGCATACATACATACACGTGAGAAGCATTCTCACTCGAGAACAGAAGAATGGGAGGTTTGCCTCGCATTCATAACCCAGGAATAGGTCACTGGGTGTGACCTAAAATAGGCGTGGCTAAGAATTCGCCAATTCCCCAGCTTACAGCACACCCCGTCACCAGCAGGCGTTTACGACCTACTTCAAGGGCTGTGAATGGAGCTGCAGTACGCAGGCTCAACCACCAGATGGCAGTGTAATGTTTGAAATGTTTTTATTTACCATTTACCCCACCCCCCAAATTCAGCGAGAAAATGTTACTTTCACTCAGTCCTTGACCTCTTGCTATCTTTTTCTCTCTTTACTCAAACACCATCACAATATTGTGACATTTATCATCACTGAGAATTATAATTTTTGCCGTTCCATTGTTTTTTTTTTCCTCTAAATTATTTACATTATTACATTTCACATTCGAAGCTCCTCTCACATGCTGCTTTCCATCTGCACTTCTTCACATCTCGCTCTCCTCTCTTCATACTCTCATTCTCTCTCTGATCTGTCCATTCTAGGCCATCAAAAAAAATAAATGCAGGCTGATCTCCACGTCACCCTCTGCTCACTCTTATCACACAGAATTACCGAACACCTCTCCCTCCATGTCATTAGTCAGTCTCTCAGGAAAAGCTCGCTGTCATGTCAAATGCGTCTGTGCCCCGCCCCCCTTAACCCTGGCCCCGCCCCCAGCCCGCATTAAGAGTAGGAGAGGTGGGAGCCGTTTGAGATGTGGGAGGTGACAGACGTGCTCCTGCTGAGCCCGGAGTCCCCGCCCCCGGAGGCCGTCCTTCTGATTGGCTGAGGGCTGTTCCTGAGGGCCAGCAGGCTGGGGCCCCGCACCACTGGCCCCTGCGAGGAGGAAGAGGAGGAGGAAGAGGAAGAGGGCGGGGACAGCGGGGGCGGGGGCAGCAGGGACTGGGCGGAGCTGTGGGAGGAGAGGTGGTGGGCGTGTCCCAGATGAGCCCCGCCCCAGTCTCGCTCCCTCTCGCGGTAGAGCTGCGGCGTGCTCTGGTGGTGCTGCTGTGGCAGGTAGTGATGATGATGGCGGGAAGAAGACGAAGAGGAGGATGAGGAGTGGCCCAGGCCGTGGGAGGAGCTGACTGACTCCGCCCTGCTGAAAGCCCCACCCCCCACGCTGTTCTGGCTCCTCCAGGAGGGCGGCGCCCCAGAGCTGTGGGGGTGGAGCCCGTGGGTCCAGTGGCTGCCAGAGCGCGGGACAGGGCGCGAGGGCCAGCCCCCGGGGGCCGCGGGCGGGTTGGGGTAGCCCTGATTGAAGGCCTCGGCCGGGATGCCCGTGAGAGCCATGTTGCTGAAGCCCAGACGCATGCTCTCCGAATCAAAGGCCTCGATCTCTCGAGCCTGACGCTCCAGCAGCGTGCGGATCCGCTCAGAGCGCTCCGTTTGCAGGGACACCATCTCCTCCTCAATCTAACAGAGAGAGAGAGGGAGGGAGGAGAGAGGGAGGAAGCGAGAGGGGAGGGAGCGAGAGGTCAGATGTTGGGGGAGAGCAGGGCCATATTAGCGTTAACTATGATGCACCCAAGTGCGCGCACGCACGCACGCACACACACACACACACACACAGACTCACACTCTCACACACTCACACTTCCCTTTTTCCTAGTTAAATCACACCTGTCCCCTCAGTGCCTCTGCGCTCCAGCCTAGTTCTTCTGCCCTCCCTGTATCGCTCCTGCCATCCCCCATACCCCCGTGACCCCGCCCACACCCCGCCCCCTCTGACCCTCTGCTCCAGTAGGGCGCGGCGGATCGACACTCTCTGCTCCAGATCCTTGACTTCACGCTCGTGCTGTGAATCGGTGTGGATCTTGATCTTGCTCTGATAGGCGTTGAGCAGCTCCAGCTCCTGCTGCAGCTGCATGCGCAGAACCTGGTACTCCGCCTCCTGTGTCTCATCCAATCGCAGCTGGGGGGGCAAAGAGAGGAGGAGATCAGTACCGACACAATGGCTCCAGCACTGAATGGAATTACCTGCGGTACTATGTCCCCATCTTTCCCCATATTAAACCAGAACTATGCTTCCATCTCTCTCCTCATATCAGACTACAGGTTAGCAGAAAAACAGTGCCCCCATCTCTCGCTGTACAGCAGCTCAATTCCACTAATGTCAGATTACAGGGTAGCAGCAGAACCAAGTTCCAATCTCAAACCACAAAGTAGACTACGTGTGAGCAGCTGAACTATGTTCTCATCCCTACGCTAATATCAGGGCACAGGTTAGCAGCAGAAATATACTCCCCATCTCTACCCACATAGCAAAATATGTGTGACCTGAAAAACTGTGCCCATTCCCATCAAATTACATGTTAGCTGTAGAACTATGCTCCCATCTCTCTACTGATATCAGACTACTGGTTAGAAGCAGTCATTTACTCCCCATCTCTAGTCACACAGCAGACTACTTGTTAGCTGTAGAACTATACGCCCATTTTTCCCCTTATATCAGAGTATGTCTGCAGTAGAACTACACTCCCAGCCATCTCCTCATATCTGATTACATGTCATCTACAGAACTATGTTCCCATCACTCTACTGATATCAGGCTATAGGTTAGCAGCAGAAATATGCTCCCCATCTCAAGCCACATAACAGACTAAATGTGCCCTGCATCACTACGTAGCCTCCTCTCCACTTACATCCAATCACAGACTATCAGGGATCTGTGAACTGATATTGTAGTACTTTCCTTAACGCATACCAGAGCAGCCGTGAATGAAATTTGAACCGTGACAGTCTTGGCCTTGAGGCAAGGCAGTCCAGGGGGTGGCACATAGCCTCGTGTGAATCGGATGCGCCACAAGACGCTAACCGGGTCTTGAATGTGAGAGTGACATAGGGCGCGAAACTCATAGGATCCAGTGTTTAGTGGTGAACCATTTGCATGAAGTGACTGCCCTGTGTCATGTCTGAAAGAAGATTAGGTCTCATTTTCGAGTGTGATATGCCGATCCAGTCTCAAGTGCCACGTCATAAGCTGATCATGTGTGCCACAAGCTGATTGTCTTTTTGGTGAGTAGAGCGAGATTGACTCGCTGAGCAACTGATCATCCGATTCCTCCAATAAAATAACAGCAGAATTAAACCATAACAATGTGTGAGCGGTTCAATAAAGAATTGAGTTTGCTTGCTGACAAGAGGGGCAACTGGTTTGAAACCAAGATAACCTACATTGTGTATCTTCGTAAATGCTATTATAAATATTGGTGGTAAAAACCATCAGTAATAGCGATGTGTTGTTGAGGCTCATCTGCGATTATCCGTGCTTTCTTCAGTTTCATGAAAAGTTCATGCCAGTAGGCTGTGCACTACTGAGAAAAACGCCGTTTTGAAGCATTTCGGAATGTTTTGAAACAACGGTCGTTTCAAAAGTTCTAAAAATGTTTCGAAGCTTTGACATTGCCATCTCTAGTGATTGGGTCTCATTGCCTTACTCACAGCCTGTGTGGAGAGCATGTCATGAACGGAGTGAGTTAAGGTTTAAAGAATCTGATCGGCTCCAGAGTGTGAGGTGCGAGAAGCTGATTGGCTCAGGCGGTGTTTGAGGTGCGAGAAGCTGATTGGGTCTCCTTGCCTTACTCACAGCCTGTGTGGAGAGCATGTCGTTGATGGAGTGGTCGTACTGCTCGGCCAGAATGGCCAGCTTGCGGGTCTGCTCCTCTTTGAGCCGTTTCAGAACGGCCTTGTGGTCCGATTTGGGCGTGCTCTCCAGCAGGTGGTTCCGCAGGGCCTTGTACTGTCGAGTCTGGATCTTACAGGTGTCCTGAAACTGCCGCTTGATCTGCAGCTCTTTGGACTGAGGGGCAAAAAAAAAAAAAAAAAATTAGGATTCAGAAACCAATGATAAAAATTGAAGCAATCAGAACAATTTTTTAAATCAAGGCAATGTTTAAATCAGTGGTACTTCAGAAGTCAAGGTTTTAATAAGAATTTAATCAGTCAAATTGTATTTCAGAAGTCAAACATGAGACCATTTTAGGAATTAGGAATGATGTTTTTAAAGCAGGAGTAGGTACGGTTAAAGGAATTATTTCAAATGCATTGGAATCAGGGATTCAGTGGATTTTTGCATTTATATTGCCATCCTTACAATGCCATATCAATTATATAAATGGAGGCAATAGACATTCACTTTTTCATTATCATTTCTCATTACAGGTCATGTATTGGTCTTGCTTGTTCAGTCAAATTGCAGAAAGTTTAATAAAATATTTGACAATTTAAAAAATTAATCAAATATTGGTTTTCAGTACACTGGCTCCAAATTATTGATTTATACTGTTTTATCTACATACCAATGTCATTATCACTTATTTTTCTTGCAAAATTGATTAATTTGCTTTTGGCCTTTAGTGCCCTACATTTTGGCCGTGATGCCCCAGTTTTAAGAGGCCAAGTGGCCTTGCCCTAAAAATAACTTAATTTGAGGCTTGCCTAAGGCATTCCTAAATGTAAAAGCGGTCTCTGTTCTATGAAGGACTGAAGCTGAGTGACGTTATCAATGTTTGACCTAAAATTAACTTCACCTTTAGCTGACCAATCACTGCCTTCAGGCAACTGCCTCAACCCATCATCTTCTGACGCAACAAATTCCACCACACAGGAAATACCAGTTTAATATGGAAAATGATGTTAAATATAGAACTTCATACAGGTCAACAATATTTGTGTAATGCCTCAACATTTTGCAAGAACTAACACAGCAGACAACCTGTTTACATGGCTAGCCGTCATCACAGAGCTAAATGAATATAAATCCAGAGTATGGTGTAGATTGCTTTCGGACAAAGACTATCGCTGCTGTATTAACCAGTCTCTTTGTGCGATTATTTGATTTTACAACAGGCATCACTCTACTCATTTCTCAACCTCTTCCACTCTACCTCTTCCTCTAACCCTCCTCATCCTCCTTTAAGTCCATTTACCCCGCACCCCGCTCCCTCCCAATCTGCCCCCCCTTTACCCCTGGGTTCAGGATCCAGCTCATTGGCTGGGTTCATGCAGCAGAGAGGCCACTCATTGGCTGCCCTGGGTTCATACTACAGCAAAACAGCTGATTTGGTGCCCTGAGTTCATGGAATAGCAAGGCTGCTCATTGGCTGCCATAGGTTCACTCTGCAACGAGGCAGCTGATTGGCTGCCTTGGGTTTATACAGCAGCGAGCCCGCTCGTTGGCTGGTTTCAGGATGGACCCAGGCAGCTGACTGGTGTGGGCCGCGCTTACCTTGAGGCTCTTGGGCTGCTGGCGGACCTCGACGGCCTGTTTCTGGCGCAGTTCCTGCTCGCGGCGCTTGTTGTACTCCAGCTGGTTGGTGAGCTCGGTCTGGTGCTGTGTGCGGATCAGCTCTGCTCGGGTGTGCTGCACCGAGCTCAGCTGCCGAAACTCCAGCTCCTGCGTGGACTCGTGGTGACGCAGCAGCATGGCGCATTCCAGATCCTTCTGTGTCTGCTTCTTGTTCAGGTCCTGATCAGCGAGACGGACAGAGCTTTACACACCGGTCAGGAGTACAGGCGCACCGATACCGACGGCAACTCAATCCTACGACCCCCCATCACAATATAATCATACACCAACAATACCCCATCAGCTATAGAGATAGATGGAGAGAGAGAGGTAGAGGAGAGAGAGAGACTGAAAGAAATTAAAGAGAAAAATTATAAGTAAGAGACACAGCAAAGGCGGGGAGAGACGGGCGATAGAGGCAGCAGCACCTTCCATTAGAAGACCACAGACGGGTCGGGCAAGTGAGCCAGACACATTTTAGAAGCAGCTCAACTATCCAATGTCTAAAATAAACCAACACAAAACTTAACCCAGGAGAGTACTCCTCTCTGGTTTGTGAAGTGGAAGATATCGGATTAAGTTTCTCAAAAAAAAAACGTGGCAGAGAAAAGGTTAACAATCTAACTATGTTGGAAAAATCCCGAAGTGAACCAAATTTCCTCTAATGCATGGCCTTCTTTTCCCATGATATATGCCCAAATCAAATTCCTGTCAGTCAGCGAAAACGTACAAATTAAACAGATGCCGACTACGACCAGTTTCAGACCAGCCCAACTCCAAATAAAGGGTTCCTACTTCTTGCCAAAGTCAAACTAAAGCAATTGGCGAACATTTTCAAAGTGTATTTTAAAGCTTTTCATTACAGCCATAGTAAATTTTATATTTTTCAAACTACTCAGTCGCATAGCGATTTACAGTGGGCTTAAAAATTACTGGCACCCCTGGCTGGCAATGAACAAACAATAAAAAAAATAAATAAACAATGTAATTGCAAAAAAAAAAAAAAAAAAAAAACAGAATATACCAACATGTGTGAAATACTTTATTAATGTTTTTATGGAAACAAACAAAATCATAATGTAGAATACAAATAAATTATAACAAAATCAAGGTTTCATAATTATTGGCACCCATCATTGAGTACTTTGTGCAATCGCCTCTGTCAAGAACACCAGCATGGAGTCTTTTCCTGCAATTTTTGACAAGGTGAAGGCACATATTTGGGGGGATTTTGGACCAAACCTCTGAGTAGACCCATCACATTCTTGGGTTTGTGCTTATCAGCTGCCCTCTTCAACTCAGCCCACAGATTTTCAACCGGATTGCGGGTTGGTGACTGAGATAGCCATTGCAGAACGTTGATTTTGTTGTCACAGAACCATTTCTGTGTGGATCTTGAGGTCTGCTTTGGGTCATTGTCTGGTTGGAAAGTCCACCAATGGCCAAGTCCCAGCCTTCTGGCAGAGGCAACCAGATTGTCAGCCAAAATATACTGATACTTGGCGGAATTTATTACGCCATTAATCTTAACCAATGCCTCTGGACCTCTTGAATTAAAATGGCCCCTAAACGTGACTGACCCACCATCATATTTCACTGTGAGTACGAGGTGCTTCTCCTTGTTTGCATCTCTGTTTCAACGTCGCACATGCCAATGCTGGATCTGACCAAAATATGCAATTTTGGTCTCATCTGACCAAAGCACCTTGTTCCAGTCATAATTAAAATGACATGTGGCAAACTCCAAGCGATTGCTTCTGTGTCTTCTGGTCAGAAAAGGCTTTCTTCTGGTGACCCTTCCAAAGAGCCTGTGGTTGTAAAGATTGTGCCTGGTGCTTTTTGAAACCTGGTGAAGCCAAGAGAATTGAGGATTTTGTTGCTTTTCTCACAGTTGTGTCCTGGACCCTTGAGGTTTTCGACAGTTCCATATCTTTGGAATTTTTTAATCATTGCCCCGACAGCGCTCAGTGGCACATTCCATCGTTTGTGAATCTTCTTGCAGCCATTACCGCATTTATTAAGGACTATAAGGACATCTGCCCCTTTTGAACTGACAGCTGTTTTGTTTCATTCATGGTGTAGGATGACAAAGGGATATTGCATGTGTGTTACCTCATTTCTATACCCTAGTGATACACAAAGTGATGTAATGGCTCAATATAGTCCCTTAGCTCTTAGCTAAAACTTAAATTCATGAAATGTAATACCTGGTTTAATTTTGGTAGATGTTATTTACAATAATCTTTCAGGGTGCCATTCATTGTGAAACCTTGACTGGGAGGAAACGGATTTTAATTAAGTCAGCAAATAATTTTGGTTGGTTCCACTGGAGCATTAATGTCACACAGTATTTCTCACACGTTGGTGTTTAGAGTTTCTCCATAAATACATATTTTTAGAATTTTTTAAAGAATTGTTTGTGCATGGCAAGTCCAGGGGCGCCAGCAATTTTGGAGCCCACAGTATTTTGAAATCTATGCGATTAACGTTACAATTTCAAACAGTTTCAAGTACTTTATTCAAAATCCAGGCACCTCCTAAACCTTGAAAACACCACATTAAAATTCAAGCGTTTTCAAGGACTTCCAGCAGCCCTAGGAAGTCAGAAATTAAAATCCATCAATTAATAAGAAACAATATCTTCTTTGTGGCATGGGAGGACAATGACAGAACCCATTAAAGAAGCTCAATTGGTATGTTATGCTCAACATAAGTGAATCGCTCTGCTGTCAGAGATGTGAGGCAGCAGCCCATCTTATCATCTACAGACCAAGTTTCCAGACCAAACCTGGTACCCCACAGAAGAGAGGACATACTGTGTGATCACTGTGGGACGGGTGAGGTTAAATCACCTCCTTCTACACTGAAATAATTATACTTAAATAAGCGAGGAATTCTTAGATAATTACAAACGTCACATTGATTTACTGTTACTGAAGTTCCGCACCCTTTTTTAGTGACAGGCAAATGGCAACAGCAACCGAATCAAACGTCAAACGCCTTACATGTCTACAGAAGCACAATAACCGCAACTACATGAGATAAATAAAATCGCTCACATGCCATACGATATTACTTCATGTAAAGGGAAGAATGTGAACGTTCCTGTTTCTGTAGAACAGTGAAATGGTTTTCACTGACAATGGTTTACAGAAGTGTTCCTGAGCCAATGCAGTTATTTCCACTTCAGAATCCCATCTGTTATTGAGGCATTGCTGCCTGAGGGCCTGAAGATCATGGCCATTCAATATTGGTTTTAGGTTTTGTTCCTGATGTAAGGAGATTTCTCTGGATGCTCTGAATATTTTTTTCTAAATTTGGCATCTCCAATCCCACCCGAATCTGGAATGCCCAATCCGAGAGCTGTGTAAAAGACTTGCTCGTATGCAACCCCCTATTGCCAGCTCAGGAGAGAGAGACAGTTTGCGTCTCTCCTCCGAAGCACGCGCCTGTCAGCCCCTGCAGCTTTACTCTCATTGGTCGAAACTATCCCAAGTTCAGAACGAGGGCGGAGGATACCCAAACATGAGCATGCTTAGAATCTCACTGACGAGCGCCCGGCTGGCCAACAGGAGGCGCTTGAGCAACGAACAAGGCAATAATTTTTAATTTCCCTTCCCAGCAGTCCCTTCCCAATTTGCATCCTTACAGCGCTTTAGCCAATCGTGCGCTGTTCTGAAAAAGCTGCCGACCACTGCTGGTTGGTACGACCGGGGATCGAACCCGCGCCGTAGCAGTCACTACTGCTCCGCAATTGCGGCGCCTTAACCGGGAGAGCTAGCCCGGCAGCACTGGATGCTCTCAATCTTTTGGCAATGATATGTACCGTAGAGGATGAAATCCCCCAATTCTTTGCAGTTTTACATTGAGACACGTTATTTTAAATAGTTGAACTACTTCCCCATGTAGTCTTTCACAGAGTGGTTAAGCCCTCACCATATTTACTTATGAAAGACTTTTTAAACCCAATCATGTTATTGACCAGTTGCTAAATAATCTAATTTGCTGCGAGATGTTCTGCCAGTTGTCTTTTTTTAGCATCATGCAACGTTTCAAGTCTTTTATTATCCCGTCCCAACTTTTTAAAAACTTGTTGATGTCATGAAATCCATAGCGAGCACATATTTAAAAAAAAAAAACAATTAAATGTATCAGTTTCAACATCTGGTACGTTGTCTTTGTCCTATTTTCAATTAAATATAAAGTTTTAATTCATTTGCAAATCACTGCATTCTGTTTTATTTAAATTTAACACAGTGTCCTAACTTTTTTGGAAATGGGGTTGTATATTAACAATCTTTCTGTGGAAATTTCAGGATTCAAAGTGCTATTTTAAGCTTTAGCCAAGGGATACAAAGAATGTAAACTGGTTGCCATCGCCAATAATCACAGAATAAAAATACCTTTGAGATTTTGACTGGTAGTTGAGCGGATTTACTTCGTTCAAAGTTGTGAGCATGCACAGTAATCGTGTCACAGCTCCTTCGAGGGGTAACGGATCTTTAACAGTTGCGGATCACTTGGTCTTTAACTGGTTACATTTCCACAAATACATCATTAAGACTGCTACTTTAGGACTTACATAAAAGCTCTGCTTACTGCAAACAAGCAAATACCAAATGATGTGACAAATGGATTTTTCGGCGTTTCATAGAATGAGTGGGTATGAAATTACTGGACCTGACAGGCGTGAAAGAAAATTGATTTTCTGATTTTAGTAAAAGCGTCACTGCCGTTTCTCATTCATTAGTGGTAAGGTGCGCATGTTTTTAAACCACAATTCATCAGTCTATTATCAGATAGAATGTTTTGCACTTCTGCAGCAATGCAAACAAGCATGATTTGCTTCAGCTCATAACGGACCACTTGTGTCAAATGTTACGCACTTATGTAAGACAATGTGCGAAAGCATGATTGTACTTCATGTGCGTTCATTGAAGGTGGGCTTAATGATTTTAAATGATTACTCGATAACTTATTCTTAGTTCCAATTCAATTTGCCTTTCAAATATAATAATGCTACCTTCAAACCATGGTATCTGTACAGGAAATACTTCCCCACCCAGTTGTTATAAACAGCGCAAGGTGCTTCTGTTGGGTTGTAATTAATAAAAATTTTCTCTCAAGTCAACACTTACTCAGAAGGAGTTCCATGTTTTTGTTAGGCTATCTTCCCTTGCTATTGCGGTTTAGTATCATTTGAATTTATTTGGTATAAACGGTACCAAACAAGATTTGGTTTGTCTTTTGTATGAACAATAATTCCTGAAATTGCAAATATGCACGATATTTTCCTCCAGCCCTTTCTCGGCGAGGCGCATAGTGATGGAATTTGTTGCCAGATATAGTGATCCAATAACAAAATGCAATCTGCAACGGCTTAAACGGTAGCACAACAAAAAAAATCAACGTTGATTATGTAGCCATCACAGCTATGCTACGTAGCTAGCTACCTAAAAGTTACGCAGATATCACTGATAACCTTTCATTTCACATACAGATTTTGTTAGCCAAGTACTTAACTTACTTCATTAAATCAGCTTCATCAAACAGCTAGCCGAATTACTAGCTAATGTTAGCTACAAAGCCAGCTTCACGGATATCCACAATAACCTATTTCACGTGCAAATTTTCCGAACTATTAACTCAAGTTATGAAAACAAAATCATCAAACAACTTTCCGAATAGCTAACTAATGTTAGCCACCTGGCTGTCGAGGCTGCACAATGTAGCCACTTGCGCAGATATCCACAATAACCTTTTATTTCACATGAAAATTTTGTTGGTTAGGTATTTACTTAGTTATTTAATTTAAACATCTTCAGACAACAGGATGTATTATTAGCCAACATTAGCAACACCGCAATCGTAGCTAAACTATGATGCTAGCTATGCAGATATCTAAGGTAACCTATTCCAGATGCACATTTTGAGCTAAATATTAATTTACTTCATTTAAACGACATGAGACAATTGCATGAATAGGTAGCTGTGTAGCTATACACAGATATCCACAATAACATTATATTTCTCATGCAAATATTGCTGGCTGGGTATTTAAACATCAGGCAACTAACTGAATAGCTAGCTAGCTACCTACATAGCCATCGTATTAGTGAAATCACAGCGAAGGCCTAACCTCCATTTTGATATTTCTGCCTCTGTTTATGATCATGACTGACCAGCGGCTGGCCATCGCCGCTCCTCATTTGAAAAAGATTCAAGTTCAAGCTGCTTGCCTCGCCTACTTTGCTCTGCCACCGGTCCCCCAGTGCACTGCGCAGGGGCTCCATAGAGTGAATAGGAATGTGACTCCACTGTCCAAAATTTCGCAGTGCTGCAAGTGTTTTCGTATGGTTAGAAACAGACAGGCAGTGTGGCGGGCACCTCTCTCAGCAGGTCCTGCTCCAGGTTATGTCTCGCCAATAGCATCTTCCTCCTGTACTGCCGACACTGCAGCTCGTAATACTGCCGCTGTCTGTGCAGAAGCCCCGCCTCCTCCTCTGCCTGCCGCTGCTGTAAACACTCTTTCTGCCGCACCAGCCACTCCTGCTTCTCCCGCTTCGGCGTGGACACGCTCTCGCTCAGCTCCTGTCCCGGGGGGAGGAGAAGAAGGGGTTAATAAGGGCGTGCAGCGCTGATAGAGCAGGTCTTGCTCTCGCTGGCTCGCACCCTCGGCAGCTCGTACCTCTTTCAGCTGCTCCTTGCGTTGGCGGTATTGGCGTTTCTGCGACTCCAGCAGGCTGGACAGCTCCTTCTTCTGCTGCGTGAGGATGTGCTGCTGGAACTTCTTCTCTTCTGCCTGAGCTGCCTTCGTCTGCAATAACCCACAATCACCCAACATAATAACCCAACACTACCAGCACAGACTCGCAATAACCCAGCACACCATCCACACACTCGGTAACCCAACATTTCCAGCACAGACTTACACTAACCTATCAGACCAGTCATAACACCTCATAACAACCCAAAACCACCAGCACAGACTCACAATAACCCAATAGACCACCCACAATACCTCATAATAACCCAACACTGCCAGCACAGACTCACACTCACCAAACATTACCACCACAGACTCTCACAAACTAACAAACCACTCGCAGTCGCAATAACCCAACACTACCAGAAGAAACTGACTACCAGAATAACCCAGCAGACTACCCACACACTCAGTGACCAAACACTACCAGCAGACCCTCACCTCTTTCTCCAGGATGGCTTGGTGTTTTTTGCTCAGTTTGTCAGCCTCGGCAGTGAAGCTGGTCCTCTGGTTCTCCAGCTCCTTGTCCAATCGCAGCTGGTGCTCCTCCATCTCGGACTTCAGTTTGTTCTCCAGCGCCACCAGCTGCTTCTGATGCTGTCGTCGCATGCGTTTGTAGCCCGACATCTGCTCCCGGAGCGCAGAGCCCTGCTCGTGCTCTTGGATCTGCCGCGTCACCTGGGGGACAGGGAATCAGGGATCAGGGGGCCCACAAAGAGCCGGGAACAGGGGTCCCGCACATGATCAGGAGCCCCACCCGCTGCCATGACTGGGGGCCCCACCTGTTGCCAGAACCAGGGGCCCCCTACACTGCCAGAACCAAGGGCCCCACACACTGCCAGACCCCGGGGCCCCACACACTGCCAGAACTCGGGGCTCCACATGCTGTCAGGACCAGGGGCCGGATGTAATGTGACAGGTGGGCGGGGCTTGGTTAGGAAAAAATTTGACAGGTGGGCCAGCCTTACTGTATAAATAGTGAGGCAGATGGGCGGGGCTTTGTCAGGAAACAGTGTGACGGGTGGACGGGGCATGCTGAGAGCACGGCGGCCAGTACCAGGGATGCTGTGCGGATGGTGGCGAAGTGGTCTCGGTTGCGGTAGTAAGCTCTCCGACGGGCTGCAGAAGAGGCCTGTTGGGGACTTTCCATCTCAGGCTGGTACGGGTCGTCATAGATGTTATCATGACCCTGAAAGAAGGCAGGACATTACAGCTCACAACCAGCACTTCATCATGAGTAACAACTGAACACCACCAGCTCTTCATCAATAGTGATAACTACACACAACCAGTTCTACGCAAAGAAATCCCAACCTTAAAAGCGCAACATGGAAACAGAACAGCATGGTTCGATTACTGACTTAGAGTTTCTGCATAACTAAGCTGGTGAAGGCGTGATTGCGGGCCAAGGGTCTGAGAATGATGAATGTGTTGGAAGCATGATTACTGATAACTAACTGAGGGTCTGCAAATTACGCAGCTGTTGGAGGTGAAATAACTGACTGGGAGTCTGTGAATGATGGTTGTGTTTGAGGCATAATTACTGACTGGGGGCTTTATGAACGACAATGCTATTGAAGGGAGATTATTGATTGATGAATGATATACTGTAGATGGTGGACATGCGATTACCGACTGGAGGTCTGTGAATGATACAGCTGTTGGAGATGTGATTATTGACAGAAGGCCTGTGAATGATGGGTGCGCTGGAGTAATAATTAAGAGTAATAATTACAGACTGGGGCTTTATGAATGATGAAGTTTGGAGGTGAGACAACAGAACAGGAATTCAGGAATGATACAGCTGAATGAGGTGAAATTACTGACCACAGTCCCGAAGGCATGATTACTGTCAAGGGAGTCTGTGAATGTTAGACCAGTTAGA